>OW796105.1:4918688-5518688 GCA_941860345.1 Chrysodeixis includens | reverse complement strand
AGTTCTTATGTTACCGATGTAATCTTAGTTCACATGCCGATGCAAATAACTGCGCCTCGAATACATTATGTATCGCGTAACTACAGAATATATTTAAAAAGAGTAGTTAAGATTCAAAAGGTCAAAGTATTTAAAGAAGACAAAATTATTGTAAACGTTGTGTGTAAAGTAAAAACAACAGACAAATCGAATGAGGAATAATAAAAAAAAAATACGTTCTTTGTAATATTATAAGGTAAAAGAAGAGTATGAAGGTCTGGCATTCTCTCCATTTATCCCAGGTACAGTTTCAGACTCATACAAACAAAACTTTCAGGAAAAGTAGTAAGCAGCACGAAAATCTCAATTTAAATAAAACAAATTAAAGCGGTTTCGGGACGAATTAAACGTAAAGTGCAAGGACTGGTTCAAAGCGGCGCAAGATAGAGAATCGTGGAAAGACTTGGGGAGGCCTTTGCCCAGCAGACAGGAAAAAAAAAACAAACTCTAACGCAGTTTTCTTCTTGATAACCTTTTCTTTTATTTTACAAGCCAGTATTTCGTCCTCTAAGTTACAGCCATTCCATTTAACTATCCAGTGTGTGATATTTAGCGCGCATTGTTCGTCAATCAGCGTTCGACAGGCGGGCGTCGCGCGGCGCGGCACGAGCGGTGCGCGGGCGGCACGCGGGCGCCTCTTCCTAATTCTAAAATATACCGCACGTGTCACCCCTGCCTCTTGGCACTTACTTATGGACAATGACTCCTTATGTCTCACTTTGTCTTGAATGTAGTATATGTAAGTATTCTATTATATTATTATAATAGAACTTCACGTACAGGTAAGTTCGTTTAATCATCAATTATATTGTTTAATAGGCCACTGTCAATTGTTTTAAGTAATTCATAATCTTAATGTCCTTATCCTATTTAAATTGTTTTAAGTAAATTGTAAAAGTATAGTGTAAATAGTAAAATTGAATAGAGAGAGAAGGAAAGAAAGTCGAGGGTCCTTTATTCAGCCGTGGATCAGATACAACTAGAAAAAATTACTTAAGCTTTAATTTTTTTTTGACATTGTTCTATGTTTATACCAAGAGTTATATTCAAAGTGTTTTGTTCAAGATTCTTCCTTTTGTATTATAGGCAGGACAAACTACAATCAATAAAAACAAAGAGAAATAATTTTGGGTCTCTAAAATTATGAATGAATAGACCCCTATAATAATAAATCGTCATTTGTTTACATTTACTTCTCTAACTAATTGTTTATTATTGACCCCAGTATTTTTATTGTACAGAGCAACCAAGCTTAGTTTAATAAGATGATTTTTATCTAACTAATAAATAGTAAATTTTATGTTACATTAACTACGCAATAACAAGAGTGATATTTAATAACTAAGACAATTACCATATAATCCTACCTTATCACGCAGTCATTTAAACGAATACCATCCTACTAACATTATTTTAACAATAACATATAAAAGAACATCAAACTGCAAAACTCAAAAAGCACTCAATTGAATTCCGCTCGTAAATAAACAATATCACAGGTTTTTAAGACATCATTCGCTCGTATTTCAGTTACCGTATTATAAATAGATGGTATTGTGAATATCATTTTCACTTCCCCCCTTCGCTCCCTAGTCTCGTTTCCCCTACCCACCCCTCGATCGATACGGCCGGCCATTTTGAATTTTCCGACCAATGCTGGCTGGATGGAAAGCCGTTGCTATGGCAACGAGTCGTGTTACCATGAAGGGGAAAGTGACGCGGGGAAGGCTTTCAGTCGTTTTGTTCTGTTTTACAGTGGGGTGCAAGCTGTAATTATACCTATGTGAGGTATATGGATGTAGGTGTGTGTATGAATGCGTTTTGGTTAATTAATATGAAGTTTTTGGCGGCTGTCTATTGGAAATGTAGTTTTGAATGTAATTAATAGTTGAACAATAAGATAATTTGGTATAAGTTATATGGCTGTCTATAGTTACGAGTATATCAGTGTAGAATAAATTTCTAGTTACTTCAAACACCTCTCAACTTCAACTTTTTTATATAATCTTTGTTAACATTCCTTTAGGGTTTTAAGTTTAAGGATTGGTATTAACTAAATACGAATCTCCTCTCACATTTCATTCCCACAGAAATCAGCATCAAAAGATTTGCCAGTACAGTTATGAAACGTACAGAAGTGATTGTGAAAACATTCAACAACCATTTTATTCACTCAATACCAAAGTTTCCATTCTATTGCTCTTTATACTTGACTGAACGTGAAATAATACCCGTAAAATATTTGCACGTGCATTTTAGCAAAGGCGTATCTTTAAACAGCTTACTAGTGTTGTACCAACACCGCTGCTGGCAACACAATGCTCACAGCACTGTGCTAATTGATATATCCCTTTATACTTTCGCGAAACTCTTCAAAACAACTTCCTTTTCTTTGACAAGTAAACCGCATTGGTGTTGTGCAGTCTCAGTAGTGTGACTATGTCTGTTGGAGATGTAGAGACCTTTTAGCCGAACGTTGATTGATACTAAAGTATTATAATTATCTTAATAATCTGATTAGTACTAATAAATAATGTTGATTATTGTTTTTTATCATCATGTTGATTTTACTAGCATACTTAAAATTGCTCCAAGTTCTTGTGAAGGGTGTCTCGAAACACTGAACAAGTGTTTACTTTTTCAGTGTTTTAACAGATAAGAAAATATAGTTAGAAATAAATACTTTTATTTTAATGATAATCTTTTTGTATCTCCTGTTCGCGATAACCAAAAATGTCACCAAATTCTATGTGGATGTATTTCAATACAAATACTGAACACAGGCTCACTTTACTTGTTAATTTGTTAAAATAATAACCCAGAACTTTGGTACTTTCCCAGCTACCTCCCAAATGCTGGCCGCCCTACTGCGAAGAGGTTCGACATTGTTTATAACGTTGTTTGCTTTGAGTGTTCGTCGTAGAATAGAAACACCTGCGACCTACCTGTCTGTACAGCGAAATCTCTCAGCGGACTTTCGACTTTACAGTTTCCTGCGTTTGTTCACTAACAATAGGCAATAAGGCAGTCGCCGACGGTACGCCGAACCGAAGAACACTCGTATACTCGCTATTCATACCGACCGTTGCTCCGACGGCTACAGTGTACACTATTCTTTATATCAGCCCATTCATCGGTTAGCAGTAATGCCTGTTCAGCATTCATACACAGATATTGAATGCGTGATTCTGTAGTGTTAGCGGAAATACCCTAAATAATGGCCACTGTCCATTTTGATAACAAAACGTTTGTGGAAGGTTTAGTATTGTGACTGGTTGATGCCACTTCATAAAGGCTCAATCAGCCTTTTCAGACTGTAACAGTTTTCTAAAGCATTTTGGATTCCGGTGATGAGTAATCCGCTACTTTGCAAATCTCTTCAACTTGATTGGTCTCGAATAGTTCCCGTAGCACCATCAATTGTCAGAGTTGTAATGACCATGGTTACATAATTCCTACTTCATTATTATATTATGTCATAGGTAGCAATAACTTTTTACCTGTGCTAAACAAAAAAGCAACCTTTTTAAGATTTATCATAACAATAATTGATTCGTTTTTAACAAAACAAATTCGTCTACCTGCCCTCTTATCTCGAAATGAGTTCGGCAAACAATGCGCCAGTAAACAATCGGTCGAAATGACCCACTCTTGTCTGTGAGACAATTTGTTACATTACATAATAATGCTTTATTGTACCTACTACAATCAACTCGACAACTGATTGTTATAATTGTCCTGAGGTACGAATGCTTTTCTATATCGCATAGACATTTAAGGAACGGGCGCAATAACTCGGCTCTCAATAGTCATGCACAATAAGAGCAGCACAGACGATTGCTACAATTGTGCTGTCACTTCACGTCGAGTGCGCATTATGCAGATTCAGTTACATTAAAACGAGTTTCTAGTTAGTGGAGGGCCCACACACGTGCAGCAATCCTACGCCGATGCGACGACCGACGCCGAGATCATTGACTCGCGATTTGCAGGTGTCGCGGTCGCGACCCAATGGTGGCGAGCCTGCGCCTGCGCACAGCCCGCGCTGCTCGCCAACGCACCGCGCCCGCGCGCCTCTCCCCGCCCCACCGCCACGTGACGTCATCGCGCCGCGCTCTATACGGACATCGGCGCCGGCGCATAAATTCATCGATTCTATTAACATTTTTCCAATACCTGCTTATAAACGCTAAATAAATTATAATAATCACGTCCGGTAGTAAACTAAATATTTTTACCTACTACTTAGGCTATGATATCTGATCTCAAGTATGCTAAGTAATCTTATTATAATTATCAACAACACTGCGAAACCCGTTGGTCAATTGCTATTTATATTTAACCACATAATGACAGTCTTGCCAGGTACATAACATGCGAGAACTGATGACGCATAGCGACTGCGCACCTACTGCCACATTAGTAAAGCGAACTTTACCTAATGCAAAGAAATGTTATGGGTCTCCATTCCCCGACGTGTGCCCTTACCTAACCTTAAACGCGATCCAGTCGTCCATGTATGTAAGGCAGCCACCAACACTAAACGATGCTCGTTTTTGTTTCTAACTCCGCAAGGAAAGTTGACATCGCCTTAAATCAAGCGGGCTCGTTATTAAAAGAAATCACAGCCTCCCATCGCCCATTCCGTCCTCCGTATTTGGACTGGAAATGTACATTTTTATGTTTGCTGTATAAAAGGAATAAGAATCTCTTATGGATGCAGGTGAACTGAGAGAGCCGCTTTTGAGTTTACGTAATGAGGAACTGTTCCTTAAACGTTGTGTAAAAACAAACAAATGTTCTGTATTGGCATTCTTCCTGACAATTTGTTTATATTAAAACCGAAATACATATGTAAGTATGCGTTAAAAGAATGGTAGTGATCAATCAAACTTTTTGCGGGTGAAACTGTCCTTACCAGAAATTTATTGACATCGATCACTTGCAGCTGTTTTCGAGAAACAAAATTTTCCGACCCCAATACCTCACAGTTGGTAGCATTGCTGTTAACCTGTTAACGAGGTATTCTCTGTTCGAAAGCATTACATGGGTATCGTTAATGAACACAGTCGATAGTGGATCGGCGGCGACGGGTGCAGGTCAGCGGTGAGCGGTGGCAGGGTTATCAGCTGGCGGCAGCTCGGCGCCGGCTTATCAACCTGCTGCACATACCACATACTGCGACCATTACTCACGCCACACAATACCCGATGATGCCCCTGACGTCATCTATGCTATTGTTGACCATTGTCTTTGAACAAGACACAAAAATGTTGGTAATTTTTCTATCAACGATAGAGGGCCACGTCTTAAAGTTAAATTATTACAGTTGCGGAAACGTGGCAGCGCAGAATCTTACAGAACAGTACTACTAAAACATTTAATAGTACAGTTCTATGAAAACTGAAGCTGTGATTTCTAATGGTAAGACCGCAGGACTGCCAAGTCAAAGGTCTCGAGTTCGATAGCGCGCATCAACTTTTCAGAATAAGAACCTCTTATAGATGCAGGTGAACTGAGAGAGCCGCTTTTGAGACAACACTTTTGCAACTTTTCCAATGTTGTGTGCGTTTTAGAAATAAATATTACAGCTTCCGTGTTTCGGAAGGTACGTAAAAATGTTTGTCCTGCGCCTGATCTCACTTCAGTCGTGTCGGATTGCCGTCCCACCGGACTATGAGAGTAAATGAATAGGGAGTGCACCTGTGTTTGCGCACACGCTTTTGTAGCTGGCTAGTGTCATAGTAGGTAACACTAGCCGCCGAGACAGAAATCGGTACGGACATAATTTTTATTATTAAAACTTTAAAAGATACGGTAAGTCCCCTGAGCGAGACTTCGAAAATCAACGTTAACAAAATGTGAATAAGTTGAATAATTCTGACATCAATATAATTTAAGAAATTCTCCCCAAAATATGGGTTATGAAAAAGTTGTAGTGACAAAAACAGTCACACTACTGAATTGCTTATCTTAACCTAATAAAAATTCCGAAACAACCCAGAAAATTATAACGACCATCATGACTAGTCAGAAATACGGTCAAGTCAGAGTCGCTCCTTTTTCTTAGAGTTCTGAAGAAATATCTTTTAAAGCACAAATGTCTAACTGAAACTAATTAATATTACGGTTGAACAAACTATAGAGACCTTATCAAATGAACGTAAATAACTGAACAAATATGAACTATGAAAACAATTTTATAACGAACTTTTTGCTACAATTTTTGCTAGCTACAACGGCAACTCAACAGTTCATTTTTTCTTCATTATAACTAAAAAAAACTGCGTTTTATTAATGCCGAATTCACGAGTCCACTAGTAATATATTGTGATTGTTCATGAAAACATACTTTATTAAAAAGGACAAGGATACAAACATATACATAGAAATAAACATTTCCTTTTCCGTCTTACTTATTACAGAATATAAAAGCATGACGTTATAAGTTATTCCCACAATTAATAATACCAACACAGAACTCTAAAAATTACCTTATTAACAAATCTTGGGAAACTTGACGTTAAAAGATCTTTTAAAACACAAGAAAAAAAGCACAAAACGTTTCTTCAATACAAAAATGCACCTGAGAATGAAGGCGGGACCACTTGACTAATATTTCGATTATTACAAATCACCGTGAAGTTCGTATAACGATGTTAGCTCAATACAATGCTCGTCGGTCAAACATTCGGGTGTCTGAATATGAAAGGAATGTTCAATGGATGGGGTACAATGCGAATGGGTCTTGATAACGTCGCTGGAACACGTGTGTTTGTCGCAGGTAGTGGTTAAATTCGTTTAGTCCAGAGGTAGCGGGTGAGTTTTTTGGTCGGCGGGCCACACAGGTGCATTCACCTTCTAATTTACTATTCCCGATACCGACGGGCCATGGGACACAGACGTGTTTAATGCTCCTTTGTTGCTCACATTCTGAAATGGAGTCTCGTAATCTCTGAGATTTTATTCTGATATTATTCATAGTTCCATCTCCATGGATATTTGATGGAATATTCAAATGAGATCACTTTAATCCCCTAAGCGATATGGCTTCAATCAGTCGGAGAGCCGATAAATTGTGACGCTAACTGCTGTGAAATTGCAGAATTTGCTAAATCAGAAAGATATGTACATTTCTGATGTAATTCTGACTTACTTCTAAATCGTTAAGCCTCCATTAACATGTTCAACGTAAATGCCTTGGCAAAATGTCTTGGTCTCAATGTTACAACATTAGTGGGCATTAGCGGTCCATATTAGATGCGCATGGTCTGCACAGATATGTTGCAATTATAGGAATCGTAGACATCCTCAGTTAGCCGATTCTAGCTATGTTTGTTATGCCACTTGGCCCACCTGTTTCCTTTAATTTCGAATTTCCAAGTATATGTCATTACCTTAATTGAGACATAGATAAGAGGCAATCAATTTTATTATAAGTGGCCCAATAAAAACTTTATACGTTAAATAAGTTAATTAATGAAATTGTTAATAAGCGTTCCATAATCAATATATTGAGTATCGGAATTAAGAAAATCCATTAAAATTACTGTTTAGGCTGTCATTTAAAATTCTATCGTCAAAGTTACCTCTGCAGGCATTCCGAAGATGATTTTACGGGATGTTTTTATGAGTTAATTAATTAATATTCATCTTACATACTTGTTTTAGCCTTCGTCCATCTCATTCCAATAAACATCTGAACTTTCCTCTGACCTGTATCAGATCGCGTGGTGATTGACACAGAAGCCAATAAGCGGTGATTATGCGCCAACTGATCAGCTGGACACGTCACGATCTCCCGTAGCGGGCTTATTACGTATTGTTCAATGTGCGGATATCACGAACTATACTTAGCTCTGTTACTGCGATTTGAATCAAGAAGTATGGTCTAAAAATAGGTTAGAACGCAAAGACGTGAAACCTTTCTATATAACTACTAGATTTTAATAAATTAATAAATAAATAATATGGATATTGGACGCTCAACGAAAATCTTCCAAAAATCTAAAAAAGAGTTAATCAAAATAGTTAGCATCGGGTATAGATTCGTTAACATGGTGTAATCAATATTATATCTGCAAGCGATAAACATAGATCACATGATGTCCCCAACCTTGGTGCAACCAAAACAAAAAGTTAATTAAGTATTCAACTCATTAGACAATCAAATAAATCGTATCACGTAGGGGGCGGAAGCGTTTATTGGTCTTCACTCCTAAGGCTCGAACATGCCAAGTGAGCTATAAACCATTCAGGCGCCATTTTGAATTCGTATTGTCATTTGTCACCGATTGTCGGTGCACTGGTGAAGTGATGGGAGGTCCATCCGGCGCCGGGCATTTGCATCAGACGAGCACAGAATCTATTATTTTTAATCGAGCCTGCATTATACTTGCCTTTCCTCAATAAAACTACGTGCATAGAAACAGTCGTAACCAATACGGTGTAAGTTATTCAAAATCTAAAGATATAAATCTAGCTACACGACTGCGACGTCGAATCTAGAAATGTCGAATGGAAAATAAAACATTTATATAACGTCCATAAAGAAATAGAGCTTTATCTGTTCCACCTAATAGATTTAATCAATGCCGGGTTGTTTTCCATGCGCATGCAATTTCGTTAGCATTTATAAATTAAATGGCTGCGGGTAGTTTGCGAAGTTAGAACAAGTGCAGCATCAGCGACAGGTGCCCACGCACGTGCCGGCTTAAATAAAACGCAATGAATGTCAAATGCGTTGAACAGCGCACTGCACACTTCACTTACCACGGCGGGTATAAAGAACCTTCGATAAAAAACGCAAAACGCATTTCGCGTTGCCCTAACTGACGCTTAGGTCTTTTTGGAACGGACGAAGACGAAGATACTTTCTGATTCCATATCATTAAGATATTTATTGCACGACGTTGAGCACGCAACTATGGTTTGGCTCTAGCAAGTGGGTCGACGTCAGAGGAGTTAGTTTCGCGGAGCACGGGGTGGGTCGCGATCGAGGGTTAATTCGCCACCCTCTGCGAATGCCTGACTTTTCATTATCGAGATGTTTTATTAAAGTAGGGGCCGGTATGTCTGGGAGGGTTGTCTAGGGTTATCTCAGAAATAAACACGCTATGAAATATGCGTAAAAGTCAAAAGTCAAGTAAGACAGCTTTATGGAGAATCTAAGTACACTGTCTAGTGACAGATGTGCCTATATTCATCAGATTGGAATCATTTGATAATCTTACATCTATTTTTAAGTACATATTAGCTCCCTGTCACTATTACCTTTTAAAAAACAAACTCTTTATAACGAAAAATATTTCCACCTAAAATCTCATTTAAACTTCATGGGTATTTTGTTGCCGATTTAAATTTTAAAGTTCGCAGCCCTGCGCGGTAGCCGAGCGTCATATATTGAGTTACCCGGCGGCGAGGTGTGGGTGGAATGTTTACACTGGGATTTAGGGCTGGTCCTGGCCATATTGCATTCCTATACGCAGCCAAAGGGCCGTGTCACACTATCTGTCAAATAAACTGGCTGATTGCAATCTATACTTTACTGACACACCGAGAGAAAACGTTGCGACGTCTACATGCATAAACGAAACACTAAGTGCAACTTGTTATTGACAAATACCTTTACCCTTATCCATCTTATTTATTCTCGAATTATATCATTTATATCTCTCATCGTTCCCTCTTATCATATCTGTAAATCTAGCAACACTGGCTCGTACACTTCGACTTCTTACCGTGTTACCTTATAGTGCATTATTATGTAGTTATTTCAGAGGTGCAACTCTGACATTATCTCAGTCGCATATCTATGAAATAAGAATCAGACGCGAATCAGATATTTTCATGATTTGTGAAATATCATGATCAGTATCAATATTTGAGGATTTAAATCATTGACTCTCTACAGGTACATGTAATACAATTGAGAATGAAAAATGTTATGTCTATCGTGTTGCCAAACGGCGTCCGTTCGTCCACCGCTCCGATGACACATTACCGCCGTGTACTCTATCAACAAGCGACAGTCGTTCAATAAACACGGTCACTGTTATAATGGCTGTAGTTTCCTCGAAACTCTGTTTGACAAAACATTATAGACAAAGACAATGCCACGCGCCGTAACCAAACACAAATGAGTCAGGCCGACCGACTGACACCTACTCAGACTGCACGACTCACCAAATTATAACTCCAATATCCAGTTAGATAAACTCCTAAATCGTGAAAGGAGGTTGGAGCAGACCTTTGACCTTTGTTTCTGAGAAATCCATAATAAAAAAACTCGGAACCTTATTATTCTATGGCAACTGAAGTACCTATTTGGTGTCCATGTAGTTTTAATTTTAATGGCTTTGAAATTAATGGCTTCAGCGTAAGGCCTCAAAAGCTCCGCCAGCCGGCAGATGCAGGGCTAGACCAATCTAGATCCAAAGTATTAGCTCGGCAGTCGGCGGCAATCTTAAGAGAATCTTTACACAAAGCGTCTTGAAACTTTTATTGGTATAAAGTGCCCGTGGCGAGCGGCTGCCGGTTGATCGATAAAGTGTTCACGCCTTTTAAATTATTGGCTGAGATATCCGCGTGACTGAGTTGTGGTGGATCTTGCCAAGTTCATGGATAGCTTGCAGTATCACGTCGGCCGCCGACGCAATATTACTTTGTGTATTTTACTTTTTAAAAGCACATTGCATGAAAACTGTTTAAAATGTCACTTTAGTAAGATTTGCAAAAACGCATTCACCTATATTAATTTTCAAAACGTAAGGTAAGGAAGAATAACTCTATTGTACCGTCGTTATAATTGGCAATGTCAGTTAGGTATGTCGTCGAGTTAAAGATGATAATATGCTATAGGATCCCTTAAAAGCGTTACAAATAGATGCAGAGGAATCGGCAAAATAAATTTGAACTTAAAAAGCTAATTTAAACGATGGCAATTTTAGTTTACCAATCGACTACCTTCAAAAAGGAAATCAGTAACTTACTCCATTTAAATCAGTCCTTATTTACGGCATGTAAAATTTAAAGCGAATCTTAAACATTCAACCTTATCTACCAGTTTTATTTTTTATCTGCGGAGTGGTCGGTCGGGCTCGAAGCACACGTGCACATCGCCGCCTGCGCAGATCGTGACCTGCGTCTGCGCACCTCCGCCGTCCACCACTTACCTCACTCGTTTAATTGTTCGACGCCACAGTACTCTTTTAGAAAAAACCTTTTTTCTACATTATACCTACCTAAATTAATTATAAATTATAATTAACTAATAAGGTCTTCTAAGATTTATTTCATGTAAAACCTGCATCGATTACTGGCAAAATCATGAAAAACTACTATTCAAAAGTTTTATATATATTATGTAGGTATGTATTTAGAAATAAATAATGTTTATCAGCTTTCTAGGAATCATAATTCATGCTAAGTACTTAATGTGCTTTTCTTTGGGGCTAGACGGCGTGGTGTAATTGTTAAAGAATATTTATTTATTATCATTTATTAGATACTTATTCCGTATGAAATTCTCAGACGTAGGAACGTAAACGCACTTCCTAAATAAATCTGTGGTCTGTCTGTAATTAAATATTTTATGGTTAAGTTGAATATGATATCAATTTGGACTTGTACTTATTTCAGTTGAAATATAGTTGAAAACTTACACCAATATATAATGCAGTAGCTATATAGTAGATAGGTCGACAATAACCGATTAACCGATCATGTAGGTACGTAAAGATGCGGCGTCTCAAAGTGAAACGAGTTGGAATACTCAGGTGCGCCCGCGCCGCGTCACGGCACAGATACATTGTGACGGCGCGCCGGCCGCAGCCAGAAAATAGAATTAAAAGCCACTCCACAATGGACCAGAGCCCTTTCAAAAGCACAAATACGTATCGGAATTTTAAATCCCAGCGAAATATACCTCAGGTGTTCAGAGGAGTGAAGATACCATTCACCATTATACTTTTGTATAATTTTAAAATGCTGTAGTTTAGAATAGACTTGCAAAAATATAAACCAAGTTTATTAAAAATAAAGAGAACCTCAGTTTGTCCTTTCACACATATTTTTGCACTTAAACTGTGTTCTTGTATCCCATACGGGAGTCTTTGAAAATAGACAGAACAAACATGGCAAGGCTGGGCATCAACATTTTCAAATAATTTTTACATTTCCTGAAAAATAAATAAGAAATAGGTGCCAATCACCTTGTATCATAAGGCTAATTAAAACATAAAAAATACTTTGTTGCTGGTTTCCCATTTAATAATAATAGTTGTAAAAATTTTAATTTCTAAAAAAGCGGGTCTGCTTAGATAGATTTCTTTAGAAGTAAACAATACCTTTGTACATCTTGTTTGTTTTGTTGTGTTTTATTTACTTGTTTTGCGTGTACGTAAGTGATAATAATATATAAATAAATAAGTCTCTGCAACCATTAACCATATATTTCGAACTTCTTTTCTTTAATTTTTTTGGTCTAAGTCCAAACTCTAGTGCCATCTAGACAAAATTCTGTGAAACTATTTTTAGTATTAAAATACTAAGATGTCGCTGCCGACGAGTTAAGAGTTAACAACTGTGAAAAGCGCTCCCTATTGATCAAAAGTTATATCACTGTTTTACTATTCGACACTAGGTGGCGCTGTCAAAGAATAAACTTATTTATTGGTATGGCAACTCCGACGATATAAAACTGAATGCTATATGGAAAATGCTTCTTTTTGATTGGTGGATCGAGCCGGTACGAAATGGCATTCTTTGCTTCGGCCATTTTGCTGTGGCTTGGCCGTAGAAGTGGCGGCCAAGAATATACTGTGAATATCTGTCTGCATTGCGGTAATCGACCGCATTTTCTTAAAGGTAAGATTCTGACTATTGCATTTAACGTTGAATATCGTGTTTACGGCTCTTATTTAGTGATTTACGTTGCACTGGGTATCTCCACGGTTGATTTTATATCGATCGCGGTCGTTTATACTGTGCTACATAAAATATGCTCACCCATTCGAAAACACAAGCTCCTCTCTGTTTTCGTCAGTTACGAGCATAACATTTGAATTAAGTAATACGATCATTTAGATAACCTTAGTGATAACCTATGTAGTGCCCGATCTAATGACACTCTTACTTTCAGGTGTAGGTTAGTAAAACCGGCAAGATGTATCTTTACAATCTGACATTGCAAGGATCATCATGCATCACGCATGCCGTCCACGGCAATTTCTCCGGCACTAAGCAGCAGGAGATAGTGATATCACGTGGGAAAACATTGGAACTCCTGCGACCTGACCCAAATACCGGCAAAGTACATACTCTCATGAAAGTTGAAATATTCGGAGTCATCAGATCTATGATGTCATTTCGGCTCACTGGAGGCACAAAAGGTAAATGAACTTTTATGTCAATAAGTAAACCACGTGCTATATTTGTAGGTTGGGCGGAAACTTGTCATTAAAATCATCGGGGTGGTCATGTATCTAACTATAGAGTCGTGTATCTCATATTGCATCGTCTTGCTCCATGCATTTAACACACAAGGTGTATGGGATAACTAGATGCATATACTATGGCCAATGCGTCGCTCTTTGTAATCACGAATGGTTACCGAGATGAATCGCAATGGCACAGTAATTACTAAAACACGCTTCTTGCTTATAACAGTGTCTTAACGGTTAAACTATAATATTGTTAATTATTTCAGATTACATCGTGATTGGTTCAGACTCTGGCCGTATTGTGATCTTAGAATATATTCCCAAAAAGAACATTCTGGAAAAGGTACATCAAGAAACATTTGGTAAATCAGGGTGTCGCAGAATTGTTCCTGGTCAATACTTGGCCATTGACCCCAAAGGCAGAGCTGTTATGATAGGTAAGATTTCCTCTTTCTTTAGATTCAAGTCCCCTTTACTTTAATAATAATTACTTGACTATTTTCTAGGTTATCTTATCTTTCTAAATTTGCAGTCTCTAATCATTTTGATAAAATATTTGTTTATTGTACCATAGTCTGATTTTATTTTATTTCTCAGGTGCCATAGAAAAACAAAAGCTGGTATACATATTGAACAGAGATGCAGAAGCTAGACTGACTATTTCTTCTCCATTGGAAGCTCACAAGTCTAACACATTAGTGTACCACATGGTTGGAGTAGATGTTGGCTTCGAGAACCCAATGTTTGCTTGTCTGGAAATTGACTATGAAGAAGCAGATGCTGATCCTTCTGGTAAGTTCTTAATAGAATTGTAATATAGTAATATTTCTTTACTGTGATTATTTTGAGGTCCGTGTTTCCGATTGACAGTGACGTTAAATCCTCTTTAAATGAGTTCAGATTTCAACTATTACAATGAACATCACATTGAAATTTTATATACTAATTTATACCTTTCTTTTTTAGGTGAAGCTGCCCAAAAGACACAACAAACACTCACATTCTATGAATTAGATTTGGGTCTTAACCATGTTGTAAGAAAATACTCAGAACCGCTAGAAGAGCATGCCAATTTCCTCATAACAGTCCCAGGAGGCAACGATGGACCTTCAGGAGTTCTCATTTGTTCAGAAAATTATCTGACATACAAAAACTTGGGAGACCAACATGACATCCGTTGCCCAATCCCTAGACGGAGAAATGACTTAGATGACCCTGAGAGAGGCATGATCTTTGTCTGTTCTGCAACTCACAAAACAAAATCTATGTTCTTTTTCTTGGCACAGACTGAGCAAGGAGACATATTCAAAATAACCATTGAAACTGATGATGACATGGTCACAGAGATCAAACTGAAATATTTTGACACAGTTCCTGTGGCAACTGCTATGTGCGTTTTAAAGACTGGCTTCTTGTTTGTGGCGTGTGAATTTGGCAACCAGTAAGTATAAAATATACTCCTTTTATTTGTGAAGCATGGTAATATTAGGAGTGAGACATTCAGTGCTCTCTGTTTAGCATACCATGCTAGATCAGAAATCTCTGAACCAAGGTCCTTCCTTCTTTATGAGGAAATGCACACTGATGTGAGATGTACATTCATCATAATTATCTAAAATATGAAAATTTTGCCTTTTATTTTTATTAATAGGTTCTTTTATTTTTAGCTACCTGTATCAAATTGCTCACTTGGGTGATGAAGATGATGAACCTGAGTTTAGTTCTGCCATGCCCCTAGAAGAGGGAGACACATTCTTCTTTGCTCCAAGACCATTGAGGAACCTGGTCCTTGTTGATGAGCTGGACTCGTTGTCACCAATACTAGGTATGATATACACACTAGACACTTTTTAATTTGACAATTATGTAAATTTTCCAATGATGTCAACTTTATCGCTCCGTGTTTCATCTGAAAAACATTGACGAGTACTTAACCAGATCTGAGGTTTTTAAAGTAATAGCTTTATTTTTAGTCTGTTTGAACTAGATGTATAAAAAGAACTTATTGTTTTTAGCATGCAAAGTAGCCGATTTGGCTGCAGAAGATACCCCACAAGTATACCTAGCTTGTGGGCGTGGACCAAGATCATCACTGAGAGCCCTTAGGCATGGTTTAGAAGTTGCTGAAATGGCTGTCTCGGAGCTGCCAGGATCCCCCAATGCTGTATGGACTGTCAGAAGGCACAAGGATGGTAAGCTAACCAAACTAATACATTTCAGAATAATGAAATCATATAAACAAATGAATTAAATAAAATAATTCGATCACAAAATCAGTTAAAATAACTGCAACTTGTAAAACAGGAAGACATGAAAGGAGCTTAATGATTAAATCTTTTGGTCCGTGTTACTGAAATACCGTGACGTTACAAATAACCACTTATGAATGCTCCTCTTTATCAACAAGTTACTAATAAAACCCTGGTTGTTTGTCATACATAAACACCAGTGGTTTTTCTTTTCAGGATCTACTTTCGGCTGATGAACAAATAGAGATGGTTACAACAAACACTCGAAGGTAGGCATCCAAGGCTCCATAAAGTGCAACTGGAAGCTGCCGACATAAGAAGACTACTATTTACAATAGACACTGACTGTTAGGACACATTTTTATCTTCGAACTTTTCTTTTGGTTGCAGAGGAGTATGATTCTTACATCATTGTGTCATTCGTAAATGCCACACTTGTGCTGTCTATTGGCGAAACTGTCGAGGAAGTAACAGATTCTGGTTTCTTGGGAACAACGCCGACACTCAGTTGTCACGCGCTAGGTGCGGACGCACTTGTGCAGGTGTACCCTGATGGGATTCGACACATCCGTGCCGACAAACGTGTAAATGAATGGAAAGCACCAGGAAAGAAGTCAATCGTTAAATGCGCTGTTAATCAGAGACAAGTTGTGATTGCCTTGACTGGAGGCGAATTAGTCTACTTTGAAATGGATCCTGTAAGTTGAACTCTATTATATCATTTATTCAAATCCCGACGTGTTTGCGTGGCCGTGCCTTCGGGTGTGGCCACGTAAGGGTGGTGTGTAGCTGCCTCATGCAGTGATAAGCCCACGACGTCGAAAAGCATGTCGGTCTCCCGCTTGCGGTAGAGATCGGCACTCGGCATATTCCATAGCCAAGCTGGAGTCGTTCAGGCGATGAAGGCGGCAAAACCATGCCGTGGACAAACAAACCATATCTATAAATTAACTTGTTCAACCGTAAACTTATCTGACATCCTATGCTAATGATTCTTATATATTTACAGACTGGTCAACTTAATGAATACACAGAAAGAAAGAAATTATCATCAGATGTTTCTTGTATGGCTTTAGGATCAGTCGCTACTGGTGAACAAAGATCATGGTTCTTAGCTGTGGGCCTGAATGATAACACGGTCAGAATTATCTCTTTGGATCCAGCGGTAAGCATCTTGAACTATGATTTACATTTTCTTAATGTCGCAGTTTTCATGATGATAAAAGGACACCATTGAATTTTTGTGATTACAACAACCCAAAAATGCGTTATTCTAATTCTACTGAAAATAATATTGATTAAATTTCTTAAAGACATTTGCGTCAACAAATTATTAATTATGCGAAATTATTTTCAGGATTGTTTGGCACCACGTTCTATGCAAGCGTTGCCGGCCGGCGCAGAGTCGCTCTGCATTGTCGAACAGCCATTTGAATCTGGAGCTAAATCTGCGTTACAGCTGAATATAGGCTTGAGCAACGGAGTACTCTTAAGGACCACATTAGATTCTGTTAGTGGCGACTTGGCTGACACTAGAACTAGGTAAGCATTGCACTATTTGAAACATTTTCTTATTGTCTGTTAAACTACCAATGATGAAAAAACAATTCGCTCCTTTTATAATCTGATATTTGTTGAGGATTACTTAACCAGATCTGAGATTCCTTGCTCAAAATCATATCTTACAACTTAATTATTAGTCAATTCTAATAGATAATTAATTTACCAACAGGTACCTAGGGTCTAGACCAGTGAAGTTGTTCAAAGTCCGTGTCCAAGCTGCAGAGGCTGTGTTGGCTGTATCATCGCGAACTTGGCTGGGTTACCACTACCAAAACCGCTTCCACTTGACGCCACTGTCGTATGAATGCTTGGAATATGCTGCTGGATTCAGTTCTGGTGAGTAGAATATTACAAATCATTTAATATATCCCGACGTGTTTGCGTGGCCGTGCCTTCGGGTGTGGCCACGTAAGGGTGGTGCGTAGCTGCCTTATGCAGTGATAAGCCCACGACGTCGAAAAGCATGTCGGTCTCCCGCTTGCGGTAGAGATCGGCACTCGGCATATTCCATAGCCAAGCTGGAGTCGTTCAGGCGATGAAGGCGGCAAAACCATGCCGTGGACAAATAAATCACAATCTATAAACAATACCATCTTGGTTAGTATCCTATACCTGTCTAACCCGAGTTTGTTTTCAGAACAATGTGCTGAGGGTATCGTAGCTATTTCATCCAACACGTTGAGAATTTTGGCGTTGGAAAAACTGGGAGCTGTCTTCAATCAAACTTATCTACCTCTAGAATACACGCCTAGAAAGTTCGTTATCAACTCTGACAACAACAACATCATTATACTTGAAACTGATCACAACTCCTACACAGAAGAGATGAAGAAACAAAGAAGGTGAGTTCTACTTAAACCTTTAACGTTCTAATTTTTGTAATACAAAATGATGACCAATTTACACAAAGATCCGAATTCGATGTAGATAAACCTGCAGTACTGATTTTTTCAAATAAAATTAACTATTTGAAATTTTATAAACTTTTTGTAACAGTGAATATTTTTTTACTCAGGGTACAAATGGCTCAAGAGATGCGAGAAGCGGCCGCGGGTGGCGGCCCAGAAGAACAACAACTTGCAAATGAAATGGCAGACGCATTCCTCTCTGATACATTACCAGAGAATATATTTTCGTCACCAAAAGCTGGAGCAGGTAAAAATCATTTCATGTTATATTTTTGCTTGAACGTATGCCACGTTCTCTGGGCAAGAGCAGACAATGTCAATGAGCATACTGACTCTAATCGGATGTGGCGAAATTAAATCTCGACGTTAATCCCAAATATTCTTAATATAAGATATTTGATTCAAGTCAGGGAGACATTTACATCTTAAACACGATACTCGTTGTAAGTCTTGTATAATGTAATTAAGTTGCTAATGAATGGCCTTAAATCCTTCTTAGGTATGTGGGCGTCACAAATCCGCGTGGTTGACATGGGAGTTAGCGGCGGGCAGCCTACAACGTTGTTCAAACTGCCGCTGGAACAGAACGAGGCGGCGGTGTCGGGCTGCATCGTGCGCTGGGCGGTGCACGCCGAGCACGCGCAGCCGCACCTGGTCGTGGGAGTCGCCAAGGACATGGTGCTATCACCGCGCTCCTGCACAGAAGGCAGTCTACATGTCTACAAGGTAATTTCAAATACATATCTGTAAAAAATACGTATCGTTTAATACATGTTATTAAGAAAACTACTTTGAGGTTAAAAGTATGAAAATATTAACAATATGGTTATTTTATTTTCAGATATATAATGCTACTGGAAAATTAGAACTAATTCACAAAACTCCAGTAGATGAGTATCCTGGCGCGCTAGCACCATTCAATGGAAGACTTATAGCAGGTGTGGGCCGAATGTTAAGATTATATGACATTGGTAAACGAAAGCTTTTACGCAAATGCGAAAACAGACACATTCCAAATCTCATCGCCGACATCAAAACCATTGGACAAAGAATATTCGCCTCGGATGTTCAGGAATCCGTATTTTGTCTTAAGTACAAAAAGAGGGAGAATCAGTTGATAATATTTGCTGATGACACAAATCCTAGATGGATTACAAATAGTTGTATATTGGATTACGACACTGTAGCAATGTCTGATAAATTCGGCAACGTAGCTGTCATGAGACTTCCACAGTCCGTTACTGACGATGTTGATGAAGACCCTACAGGGAATAAAGCTCTTTGGGACAGAGGTGAGGATTAATTCTCATTTTTCACTGTTATTAAATACGATTAACTGTTATGATGAAACAAAATATATATACATGCTAGACTAATGAAAAAAATGATTACCATACCAATCTGATGTTCAAAAATATGCAATAATTTTACTTCTAGATGTTCCAAATACTTATCCAGCTATTAATTTCAGGTCTGCTCAATGGAGCTTCACAAAAAGGAGATGTTGTGGTCAATTTCCATGTTGGCGAAACGGTGACAACCCTACAAAGAGCGACCCTTATTCCCGGCGGCTCTGAAGCTCTCCTATATGCCACTGTCAGTGGATCCCTCGGAGTATTACTACCCTTCACGTCCAGAGAAGACCATGACTTCTTCCAGCATCTTGAGATGCACATGAGAAGTGAAAACTCGCCGCTATGCGGGCGTGATCACTTATCATTTAGGAGCTATTATTACCCAGTAAAGGTCAGTATTTTAATATACTTAATGATTTTTGTCTCTATAGTTGCAGACATGTTAATGCACTATGTTTACCATGTCTTTTTGGCATATAATATTATCAATCCCATCCGCCAGTTAGTCAGCAGCTGACTTCAACAGAAGTCTTCTGTGTTACACTGTCGGTAGAGCACGGCAGGCGCTCCGCAGCTCGTGCGCTTGTCGTTATGACTGCGCCCTGTTGCTAACGTCCGCCGAGTTCCGGAGAGTTGGACGCGTTTTATTTTATAACGCTACTGTAGTTTTGGAACGGACATTTCATTAAAAGCACTACAGTTGCAATTCAAGTGATTTATTGATTATAGTAGTGGTATTACGTCCAGCCGTAAACATCAATTAACCTTTTGGTTTTTTCTTTACAGAATGTGATAGATGGCGATTTGTGTGAGCAGTTCAACTCTTTGGAACCCTCTAAACAAAAAGCTATTGCTGGTGACCTAGAAAGAACACCTGCTGAAGTTTCCAAAAAACTGGAAGACATTAGGACTAGATACGCGTTTTAAATTAGTGATGGTGATTTTGTTGTATTGATTTAGTATAAGGAATAAAACTGATAAGTTAATTTTATTATTTTATTGCAACTCCTTTACACATCTATTTTCCTAGCAGTTATGTCATCAAATTATGACAGTTTTTCTTAAAAAATATTGCAGCACATTGGGTTGCGTCTTTAATCACACTTTCTATACCTGGCTTATGAAAACTACGTATAAGTCGTTTGTACACAGATTGAATAATCATTAACAATATCGCTATTTATTCAGGTCTTGAAATCTAAAAGTACATACATAAATCATTAAGGCTCAATTCACACCAAAAGCGCGGCGAAGCGAAGCGCGGTTTGAGTGTCATTTGAATTTTTACTTTATTCCCATTACTATAATGTATATTTTCGCATGAGAAAGTCGAACGAGACTCCGTTCATGGAATTCGCGGGAAGTCCCGCGGCGCCGCGGGCATCCGCGCGACTCGTTCGACTTTCTCATGCGAAAATATACATTATAGTAATGGGAATAAAGTAAAAATTCAAATGACACTCAAACCGCGCTTTTGGTGTGAATTGAGCCTAATACTAAACTAATACTATTATTATTTGAGATTTCTATTAACCTAACGTTCACGGAAAAGAATCTCTAACCCTATTTTTGTACTCACTGTCTAAAAATCAGTTTTGGGCGATAACATGTCTATGATGTCAGCAAATATTAAGCGCGTCAGCAATTCGTCGCTTACGGATTTTAGCACAGTCGATAAAATTCATTAAGAATACTGAACTAAGAGAAGTAGTTAATGCTTTAATGACGAGAATGTTACAAAGAATAATTTACTTAGCTATGTACGTAATTTACTGTCAGAAAAGTTAATTATGTATTAAACGCTTGTTAAAATTATAGCTACCTTAGCTGTTGTTACGAATGTACGATCGCGTAACGTACGTAACTAAAATATATTATATTACAGATAGCACCTCGTAATGCAAAATTCTTTGCTAAAAACAATCACATCGCTCGCTAGTTTCTCTTTGGTAGATATTTATTTCTAAACAAAGAAATATTGAAATATTATCAATTAATCTATTGATTACTCGAAGTAACAGTTCATAAAGCCATTAATATTTTAATAACAGATATCTACGTGGTATTAAATATTACAACCATTTTAACTATTGCCGTTTTCTCAAACGCTTTCACAATTTTATCATATTGCTCACTAATTAAGTCCAACATAATGTTGCTTAGCAAATTATGTGTGTGATAATTAAAAATAATATATGATATATCGTATTTCACACTAATAAGAAAACTTTTCTTGTAGTTTTCTTTTGCAAGATGTTGGTAGTTATAACAAGTCAGCGTAACGCTTAGTTAAGTACCAACTGCCTACATACTTGCATAGCCGAATAACTGGCTGTGGGTTCGAATCCCGCATTGTATATAATTTGAGTAGATTGAAGCAGGCATGTGAAAGGTCAGATGGGTGACAAGTGGTCACGATAGTCCACTATTTTTGTTCTGGCACCTCCTAGCACCGCAAAGTAACGATTTAAAATGTAGGTACACCGTATTGATCATGCAGCCACGTACAATCACGAGCAAAAACATGTATACAAACACATCATTAACAATTGAAGCCTAAGTCCTACTCAAATGATGTATGGAATTGTGAAATTTTCTTTCAAATTAATAATTTTATGTTTAGCTTATAATATCAGGAATATTCCATAACAGTTTCACAACTTTCGAATAAGAAATCTACTGCAACTGTTTGGTCGCGTATACATGTTTTTGCTCGTGACTGTACATATCAGTAATTTTGTGATCACTGCTCAGTCTATCCAATAGACAGTGATATAATGGCACTACATAAACCTGCTAAAATTGGCACGCACAGTAGTTATTGTAAATGGTGATCTTGCATGCTAAATCACACTGAACGTATACAACTTGATATTGATAGTTACACAGACATGATCTACTTTTATAATAATTGGTAGAACTACATGATATCACACCGATACAGTTCTGATACTTACACGGGTATGCCGAACAATTCTAAGAAATGTTTGACACAGTTGGTTAAAAGTATATTTTCAAAACCTGACATTTTCCTCGGAATGTTTCTCGCTGCAGATAATAGCACAGTGGCTTCCTGATTTGAAAGTTAGTGGAAAACAGGATTTGTCATTTAAATTGTCCACTTCAGCTGATTGCCGATTAAATCAGCGTGATTTCCTGAGTTGATGTCATTGCAAAATGGCTCTCTCCGCAACATTATAGTAAAGAACGTGAATCGAATAATAAGTATTACCTTTTAAGTAAACAATTCATAGATCCAGAGCTACGTATGTATGTATGTACGTATGTAGCTACGTGCTATAGAACTACACAAAAATCGAATGCGATAGAAGCATTTCTATCTTTGTAATTAAATCGCCCCACATACTATATAGCACTATTCGCGTCACCTTATGGCCTGAAATGCAAATAGGAGAAAAATGCCACGACTCGTCGCGAGCACGTGAAACAAACGTTACCATGACAATTTTATCGACCGGCGGCTTTTCCGAGGCTTTCCCTGAAATTCTCATTCGCGTGTCGCCTTCTGAAACAATAAGGCACCAATGTCTAGACTACCATTTTGATACTCGGCGGGCTGTTTACGGTCTGACCCTTACACGTTCGTGTTTGTATTGCTGGTTATGCTTAGTACGTGCATGTCACTACCGTTAATTTAAAAAAACGCTGTATAGTTGGCGATTGGATCGTGTCGGTAGTGCGAGTCCAGCAGCCGTGGACAATGAGTGCACAAGCGAAGCGAAACGAGACGAGCGGCCGCCGGCGGCCATGCGCGAGCCTCCGTTTTTAAAAAGCACTCATTAGCCGGTGCACCGTAACTGCGCCGCGGTTGGAGCAAACGCAACGTGTGTGCAATACGGGGCATTAGAAAGTGTAATGAATATCGTGGTGCGATGCTGTCAGTGAGCAAGCCGGCGTCGCTAGTCCAGCAGAAGAAGCAGCAGTGGGCGCGGGAGAGAGGTGCGTACAGCCGGCACAGCGTAGTGGTGCGTCCGCGCGTGTCTTGCTCCCGACCGGCCCGCGGCCGCGCGCTGGCCGCAGCCCGCACCGCCGCCCGCGGCACTGTCCGCGCTCCGCCGGCGCCACTCCGCGTCTCGGAGCTGGTGCATGCTCACACTTGCATCACGCTCATTTCATGTTTCGCAACACATTCACGGTCGTGGTTTCATCAAGGAGATTTACTAGCATTCGCGACTTTCTGTCATGTTAGTTTAACTAGAGTTATTTCGGATTGCGCCCCCAAAAAACGGTACGTACAGACCTACCTAATTTTAATAAACCTAAACCAAAGAAACGATGCCTACATATTCTATTTTGAATATTTCCACATAATTTCGTATTTTTCTTAGTTTGTTTTAAGCTACGTAAAAACCTATCTAGCTATTTGTATACCCACCTAGTCAATTAAATTATTTATTTATCTACTAATCACAACAACATTTACTTTGCTTATTTGCAGTTAGTAAAAGTTTCGCAGTTTTTTCATAAAATGTTTCGATTAATTGATAAGGTTCCCACGATATCTTCTCAGATATTTATCTATATCATGGTTTTTATCTGATTCTGTGACACTTAACAGAAAGTGAATTTGTATCGAGTAAGCTTCGCAGTAATGATCGTTTGCTTATTTAATTTTTAAATGAATTCATGTACCTAATACTAACAAAAAAAAAATACTCGAATGTATTATGAATATTCTTATCTAATAGAATATTCAAATGTAAGTAGATCCATTTATCGGAAAAAATAAGGTATTGTAAGCGTGCCTAACTAGGACATGTCGCCCGGCTATTAATATCACTTGAACTCATTTCTCCAGTGGAAAACAAAAGGTGGTAGGCGCCAGTGCCCACTTAGAATTAAATTCTTTTAACAATATTCTGTACTTACGCATTTTAGATCACGCTATGTTATTTAGGTTTATGATTGAGCGAGTAATTAAAATGGGCGGCTATTGCCTTAAAGCTGGGTCAACATTGAAAATGAACAAAAGTTCTTGGTTTAAAGAACATTAAACGTACAAGCACAGTCAGAACACGCCGGTAGCCGGCCAGTGTGCTCGGTAGTACTCGTGTCGCAATACACCACACCTCTAATTAGGTTGCAAATAGGGTTCCGCCGCCAGGAAGTACTACAATTTGTGACAGCGGAACTGTCGTCAATTGTTTCCTCCCCATTTAAACGACAAGTGAGCGTTACCGACCTACAATAGTTAAACAAAACAATTGTTAGTATCGACAATGTCGGGGCCAGCAGTGGAACGATCAGCCTTCAAGGTTGATGGAAGCAATGAACTTTAAGCTTTCCATTTGGGTATGTGATAAAAGTTAAGCAACATATGCGTAATTGTTCAATTTGTTATTCTATGGATTTCTAATCCAATGTCAGGCTTAATTGTTTTCTGCTAATGCTTAAACATTTATTGCAGTGATGTCTGCAATTACACCTCAAATCAAACATCACATGTCTAGCCAGCTTCCAATCGTAATCACTTTTTACTTTTCACACTAAGACGTAGTGTGTTTCGACTGTTCCGAGTATTTTATAAGTGTGAGACATGAAAGAATTACAGTTTCTATCTACATTGGACAGGTTAGCGTTAAATAATGTAACACTCACCGCTCGTTAATACCTAGAGACGGTCTGCGGGCCACGAGAGCGTGACGGCTCAAACAAAATATACCATTAGTAGCTAGAACACTTGTTTTTATTTACTATCCGTTATTTGTCTTCGTTGCCTGACGATTGCTCATTGAATCTAAAAATAGAAAACGAAACTACTCGATTCAAATCCAAAATAAACAATTCGAATCGATAACAGCTGTAATCGGTCTGTCGTTATTAAATAGGTAGTGAATTATTCAGGCCGTGACAAAACAACTGCCACATTTCACTTTTCAGTAGGGTTCAACGTTTTACTACAGCTTACGTGACCCACATCCTTGACCACTGCTTTTGGATGCCTACAGTGCCCGCTACTCACCTAGTCTCATAAATTTTCGATGTTTCCCATTTCCGACAGACATGTTTTGCCGGCCGTAATTAATATTTCACTGCTGCTACAAGTCATGTGGTGTATTCATTATGCTTCCTATGTGGGAGTATCTAAAACCTTTTCGTGTTGTTTTGTTTACTAGTTTTAGTTTATAATTTTAGTTTGAAAAGTAATTTTACTTACTTGAGAAATAGCACACAACAAATTTCCTTATACTAGCATTACTTTCATTTGTTACCCAACAAAATAACTTGCGTGTTGTGTGATAAAATCGCGACAAAAATAAAATATGTTCAACCTACATTCATTCCCGTTTGTAGACCGCCACCGCTATCGGTAATGAACCTATTGGAGTAAATAGTAAAACGCACCAGAACAATGCCATTGTTTCATATATTACCAACGTTACTAACGTTACACGAACAAATGAAAGCGATCTTCAATGCAATACATATCAAGTGGTTTACGCAATACGAACATTAAATATCTTAAAACCTCGGAAGTAAATTACTTTATCTGTGCATCTACATATTATTATGTAAATGAAACGGATGCTTACCCTAACGACTACCGAGATCATTATTTTCTTCCATGTTAGTCATTAGAGCTCGTAACAAACACGAAAAGCATCAAAACCTTTTAAATAAGCCTTCGCTGGTAATAACTATAAAGCAATATACTTTTTGTCATACTTATTGCAATAATAAAATTTAAAAATATCGAAGCCTTTCAATGGTCGCGTGTTCTTTGTAGTAAAATAAAAGCTGAGGTGGTTTACAACACTTGTACGCTATAACATTATATTATGCAGCTCGCATGAATGACTTACCGTTTTCTTTTCAGCCTGCGCTATCGATAAAACTTAAAACCCTTTGTACATAAAGGGGAAGGTTATTCTTTATCTATCCCGAATGAAAAAATATACCGTTAATTCAGAGACGACTGTTGTCATGGAAGGTAGTTACAGGCCTTTCTTGGCAGTAAAATATAAGTAGTGTAATACCATCGTAGTTTTAGTGTTCTATTCGTTTATTATTATGTTGTGTTTGAGGAATAATGTGAAGTCATATAAAATCATGGTATACTATCGTTTCAGAGGAAATGTCCCACCTTTACCTGCCGTGGGGCTCCGGTGAGCGTTACACGAATCGTTTGCAAGTGCGAAATCAGTTTGCCAGCACGTTGGAGCTGCACAAACAGTCCTCATACGAGTACCAAGAACCAGGGCAACGACAGCGAAGCCCAAGTTTGCCGCCGATCCATAATATCGAAGAAAGAAATACTAAGGATGATAGAAGAAACATCCTAAATCGCAACATTCCTAGTGCGAAGAGGTTCGCGTTCTATGATGAAGACTGTGAAGGTGATACGTCCGGATACGGCAGCGAGACTGTCAACCACATGAACAGGAGTGGACAGCACCGGACACTGCAGGGCAGCGACCGCAGCCCTGTCGTGGCCTGGCAGCAAGAGGGGAAAGACGACAGGTGAGGACAACCTTCAAACAATAGCTATAAAAATAATTCAAGGTATCGCGTTTTAACGGTTTATGTGATAGAATGATGTTTTGCATTTCGCGAAGTTTTCATTATTTTAAAGGACCTTGTCACGCGTCCCTGTTTCCGTGAAATAAAAGGCGATACAATTCGTTAAATTAGATAGTTCTCAAGTTTATTCCTTCGTAAAAGTAACGTTTTCAAAAACGGATATTATTATATCAGGCGGATGTTCAGAAGGATTTTAATACATACCTAGATGGAAAGTTATTTAGTAGGTATGTAATTACTGATAGTAGCTTAGCTTTAATAAAAGGTATAATTCTAATGATAATTATTAGAGCATGGAAAGGAGGCAGTGTTTTCAACAGAAATGAGAAGGACGCATAATATGTTAGTGATAAAAACGTGAGGCTCTTTTGCTCGTCAGTGAGTTCGATTTATAGCTAAAACTTGCTAAAAAAATTTTTTTTTTTGTTGTGTCAATGTGCTCCCAAATTAGTGCTACTTACGAATTTAGTTTTCCAACCTAACATTGCTCAAAATTTTGATTTTCTACATACAGTTTTATGATACACCGGCTTTTTATTTACTTAGTTTATATCAAACTTTCTTGAAATTCTTAAACCGTGGTTCGCCAGTGCTGTATGAGTGACACATTTGCATACCGCTTTCGTAGTGTTTTTAGTCTCCTATAATCCGCGTATTTCCCATATTATGTCACCGGTTCGGTTTGGTCCCGCCAGATACTCATATCACCGGTTCATCTTGTTATCTTCAACTTGTATGTTTTGCTGGTAAAAGTCACGCCGCGTAGTGTGAAAATATAAGTGAAATCAATATTCCGTTAGGTATTCCGACGCTGCTCATTATCTTCGATTCTTTAATAATACTGAATCGCAGTCTCTCTTTTACGTGACATTGTTCCAAGAATTCGTTGCCTGCAATGCTGCGAAATAAAATTATTTATATTTCTAACCATAGGTGCAAAATACGAAAAAACGATTTTGGATTATTTTCTTATGTTGAGGAACTCATGAAAATCATTATTGCAGGATGAAATCTCTACGTATTGAAAAGTTACTTTTAAAATGCCTTAAATTCTTACCTGCCTTATTCACTTAGTCAATATTCAGACATGACTTAGATAATACCTGCCTGCCTTATTCACTTTGTCAGTATGGCTAACATAGTAACGATCCATTTGACGTTAACTACCCGTGTTCTTAAAATTTGCTATTACCTCTCAAATTATCAGGCTATGTCCGAAATCTCTGATCAAGTCCCAATATTACCTAGTTCATTTGGTTCAAGGAATAGGTTATCGAGTGACGGTAAATCGGCAGCATCAGACGGGGCCTGGTCAACGCGCAGTCCTCGCACGTCCGAGGAAGGCCGTCTGCGCTGGGGCGACAGAGGCGTCGCCACTGGCCGCCTCTGGGAACCCACTGCACCCAATGCTAGGCTGCCGCAGGTAATAATGAAGGATGGTAGAACTGAGCTCAATACTTAGGTACTATACAAGTATGAGAAATAATGATAAGGACACTTCCAAAAACTACGGTTATAATATCAATGTCCAATAGCCTTAATAACTTTAGTGTCTATCGTAGTATTTAAAAATATGAGTGAATCAGAATTAAAGAACAAAATGAAATTAAAATTAGTAGTAACCCCATAAAAATAAAATGCGAAATGCTTTATTAGCTCCACTACTAATAGTAAGGGGAACGGAAGTCATAAGACATTATAATGCATATAATCATTAGTCTCAACCTCAACTTACCCTTCTGTAAAAAACAAAGATTTATAAAATAGCATAATACTTTAAACAGCGGGGGGTAAAAACCTGTGCAGCCTTGCAATTATTTACTAGTTTACGTGTTAGTTAACGATTAAGTGGATACTGATACAGATTACTTCAACCTTCGGTATCTAACTAATGATCTCTATAATAGAATTATGTAGTTATTTTCTGATTGTTATTATTTAGATGCCAAACCAAAAGAAGGGAACGCCTTCGTGGGTAGAACGCGGATTAAATATGATTGACAACACAGCTGAAGTTCTAGTAATCGACCAGAGAAGCTCCAGCAACAGCACTGGAATAGACTGTGATAGGTCTTCGTGTAACGGCAGCGATGAGGGAAGGTAAGGTTAATGAACAAACGAATATATCGTCTAAATGTAGGATTCATAGAGAAAAATATTACATTACTTCTGTACTTTTCAGAACATTTTTAAGGGGACAAAATGTCCCAATTGAACCAGAAATCAAGGCACAACGAGAAAACAAACGCTTGAAAGCATTAGAGCTGCAATCTGCTATACTAAGTCAGTTAGAAGATAGAGAGAAACGTCGACAAGAAGAGAGGGAACGACAATTAAAGGAAGAACGGTTGGAGGAATTACGGATACAAAGGCAACAAGAAGAAGACAGGCAAAGACTTGAAGATGAAAGAAGGAAACTAGAAGAGAAACAATTGATGGAACAGAAGAAACTGGAGACATTAAAAAAGGCCCTGGAGGATGCAGAGAGGAAAGCCAAACAAGACAAAGAAAAGAGGTTTACGTATCACAAAAGAAACTCAAACACTAATTTAAGTCAAGACGCTAAGCCAAAAATAGAAGAAGCTATAGTTCAGCCCGCAACAGAAGCAACACCGCGTGTTGAAGTAGCCAGCCCTACAAAGACCAGTAGAACTTACGACATTCATTCGGCGAAAAGTCTGAAAAGAGATTGTAACTCTCAACAGACAACGGAGTTTAATTCTCCGAGGTCAGTTGGAAACGGCCATCTGAATTTGTTCATACATAGTGTACCTCCACTAGCTCTAACAGACGGGCAATTTAATATTGTGCCAATCGGGATAAATAGCAATAATGAAATTGTGAACACGCAGCCAAATAATATACAACTAGCAGTTTTAGTTCCTCAAAATGTGGCCAATAATTTGTACAGTGTATCATTAAATTCTTTGAACAATACGAATGAACTGACTGATATCGGCAAGTTGTTGACACCAAACAGATATCGTACTTTGAGAATGAAAGACGCATCGACTCAAACCGATTCAATATTTAAAACGACAACTGATAAAATAATTGAAACTGATGAACCCGAAAGGTATATTGATAAAGATTATCCAAACATTGACGAAAATGCTCCACAGGATAGTCATCACAATACACTTAAAAAAGATAGACGTTTTCGATCCGAGGAGAGGTATAAAAAAGATTTAGAAAATCGACCCAAATGGGGAGTCAACCGACCAGCAGCTCAATATAAAAAACAAAGTGAAAAAGATCCATTTTACAGTCAAAAAAGGAAAATGAGGCAAAAGTATAGACCTCAAGCTAGACAGTATTTATCACATTCTAGTGAAGATAGCCGCTCTCCAAGCCCGCCGACTAGATCAGAAAAAACTATTGAGAACGGCACTAAACACCGGAACTCATTAAGCCAATCTTATTGGAGGAGTAAACGGTCTAGTCAGGATCTAACTAAAACAAACAATGTTTCCGAAATCAATTTACAGCCTGATTTAAATCCCTTAGGATCGTTAACTATCAACGAAATTACAGAACATAAAAAGTCGCCCAAAACGTCTCCATTGAAAAGAATGACTTTATCACAAAAGTTTATTAACGATAAATACGGTAATAGAAAATTGTGGATAGACGACGTGAACGAAAAAAATAGTAAAGCTAATATGTATGATGTTGAAAACAGAAAGAAAATTATAGACCAAATTAATACTGCCAAAAGAGAACTTTATGAAAAACATGAAGATCAAGAAAATTTAGTAAAGCACAAATATTAATTAGGTTTAGATTTCCTTGCGGAAATAACAACACAGTAAAGCTAGTCATGCAGCACGTAGTAAAAAATAGGTTACTTACGAGATACTATCGATCCAACGGTTCCTAACGAGGCTTAGCAAAGTTGGATCGATATCCCATAGTATTCGGTTAGCTGTACAGTCACACTCCGCTAATATGTCTAAGATAGACGATTTGTTCGATAAAAAGAAAGATGAGGCTCCTATGCTGGATTTATCTAAAACTGTGATAAATACTGCAGAGGAATATAGAGCAGTGTTAGATAAAGTGCCGGACTTTAAAACTCGACCAGAAAAGGTAACTGTTTAACTATTGAACCTGTACATTATCACTGTAAATATTTTTTAAATTCGTACCATGTCACGTCACATTGATAGGTAAGAGCCGAAGATGTAAAAATTAAAGAAGACAATAAAACTAAGACACCTCGAAAAGAGATCAAAGCCTACGAAACATTGGGAACAAGAGGATACGAAGAGAAACATTTCACTTTTATGGATCCCATCCCTGTGGAGATGCGCGGACTGAAGTTTGAGGAGTTGTGTATTGTACCCATTGAGTGGCGAATGCTTACTTCTATCAGGCCGAAAGCTAAGATGGACGAAGAATATTTCAACAGGTACCTATTGTTATTATTATTTTGTAAACAAAAATAAACTTTAACTAATACACGACTAACTCGTTAATTTAAATTTGACAAGAACTCCTATCTTCATGGTCTCCAAAAAATTAACGTGTATCTAGTAATTAAAATTATTTTTTCAGACTAGTAGAACTAGGCAAATCCGAACTCAAAACAAAAGCAAAAGATAAAAGGGATTATGCTAAAAACACTATGTTTCGAAAAACAAAAAACCGGTCAGGGGTGACCGAGACCAGGATAATATCCTGTGCAGAGTGCGGCGAAGAATATTGTAACGGTGAGTAAAAGTTACTTGAACGGACTTGGACCCATTCATCCGATCTGAAAACACTGTGTGTAGTGCCCAAGATTGCTCTTCTTTTCCCATACGTACCACTACAATGAATGATGTTTGGCTATCAGCTGCTGAAATATATATCTATCCTTTGCACAGATAAACGATTCAGATAGATGCATCTGCGATCTGCGTCTGTCTACTCTGTCTGTTTTAGGAAGGGACTAAATAGTAATCTGAATCCAAAGTGGTGACATATTAATCTTATTCCAGGTAAAATGTGTGCAATTACGAACTACGACATGTTCGCTCGTTTGAAAGTAGAAATTGAGACGAAAGCATCGCGAGCACAAGCAGCGCCAACACAAGGCGGTGGCAGAATGAAGAAACTTCGACGGCGACCGCGACGCAAGCCGCGGAGTAAGAGCGCAGCGCCAGAGACAAATAAGGCACAAGTCAATAAGTCAGGGGCCAAGAGTGACTAAGAACTCTAATTTAAAATAACCTTTTTTATTATAAAGCCAATAATGCCTTAGAAGCTGGGACCTGGGAATATTGTTTGTTAATATCAAGCTAAAAGTTGATTTAAAGTTGATTGGCCACGAAAATTAAAACCAATCGTTAAATATTGTAACTGAAATTCCATAAAAATTAAAGATTTTTTTTTTTGCCAAATATTAACAAACACATTCACAACCCGAGTACAGGTTCAGCTTGCTAAACTCATTTTTAGAATAAATTTTACAAATGTAGAGTTAAAAGTTTTAAGGTTCGTGCATTACTGACAACAGCGCACAATCTCAATACTAATTAAATAAAAAAACTTTTTCCTCTTTCCTAAAGCTTTGCATTTTTATATTCGATACCTAGAATTAATTATTTAATGGTATTATCGAATTGTTATCAGTTTGTATACCCCTAATTATAAGCTATTATATAGTTTGAGTAGACATGCTATGATTAAGTCACGGCTCATATCTTTATGGGTGCAGTAGACCGCACGTCAGCAGTAGGCCTTAATAGTCTTTTTTCCAAAGCAATATAATAGTTTTTCGTAATATGTTGCTACAACTGGCGTGCGGTTGACCGTACATAATAATAAATTTCTTAAGCCACACTAATTATAAGATATTGTGTAATTTATACCTACTGAGAATCTCAATTTTGTATTGCAATTTATTATACGGTTATTATGTGAATTTCATAGTTTTTTTTACATTTTTCAATATGAGTTTTGTGTCTTAGCGAAATCTAGCCTTTTTGTACTTGACTTGTATGAGCATGACAATGGAACATAGTAAATAATAACAATTTTATCAATATCACTCTTTATTGATTTTAAAAAAATATTTATATTACACATTCATTATATTAATTACTTTAGAGCCTATAAAACAACAACATTATCAAGATACAATGTCTCTATGCGTTGGCATTATCCGCACCTGGCTCGCGCTGGCGGGAACCCGTCACTACAAACTACTATGAATATGAAGCCAAAAATATATTTTACATCATTATACCTATTATCGATATACGAATTTAATTCATCTTCGACAGTTCACTAGATGATAAATTCTTATAAATGTAGGCCCTAAGTACTGAATTAGACTAAAAGGGAAATAAAAGATATGAACCACAACTGGATAACTTCTCCTACTCAATATGCTTAATAATAGAACAAAAAAAAATGGTAAAATTCAAAAGTGCTATCAAAGATAAGTCATATTTAAGTCCTATTAATAACTATTGCAACAAGAAATACTACAGACCCTTGCCCTGGCACTAGTAGATATCACAAAGTAATATCAAGAACATACATAAATTATAGGAGTAGCAGAAGATCAAATCAAGATACAAGATATTTTGGCGAGATTAGAAGGTATACGTACTTTCACTCAAATACACATCGGCATTAGCAATGGAAGAACCTGGCGGTCAGCCAATAAATATAATTCACAGCCGATGTCAGACAATAGTATTGTATAGGTCTATCATTTACGTGTACATAGATTTTGTCAACATCATCAGCAATAACTAAATTCAATGTTCATTCTCACATTTTAACCTATTATTTAATAATATAATAAATAATTTGCATTCAGAGACGATTCAAATTTTCAAGTTGATGATTGTTTATCGGCGCTACACTAGAATTATTCTTACAACTAAGATTACAAAATAGGAATCTGCAATTAAACAGTATCTGTTACATTCGTAACTTATGAAGGCTGCATTTAGGTATTTTACAATAGAATATGTTTACTTTAATCTTAGCAACATGGATATGTAGTATCGTTTCAATTAATATATGTTAAGGTAATTAGATTCAGGTAGTTTGTGCAAAGCCTTTTTAACAAGCACAATGCGTCCGGACGGAAAAATACCCACAAGTCTATCTAGATGTGCATATCAGCAGAATATAGATTTAACATTACGAATTACACTACGCCAATCAAAACGTAAAACCAATTCAATATTTAAAAGTTAATATTTAAGACATTACGACGTAAAACTTCATATTTACTCGTATTGGTCCAATTTCAGGTCTCATCACATGTATTTTGTCATGGGTAAATCACAACACCAATTATTGACATAAAACAATAAGTTGATGAACAACTCAACAACAACTAAACAGTATGATGTTAATAAAAGTATTTGTATATTAATCAACAGCTGAATATAATGCTCTAAGTATTAGGTAAGGATGAAATGCACACATATGGAATGAAAGGAGGAAAAAGACTTATTACTACAAGCACCAGAAGATCTCAAATGTATTATTACTGGATATACACTCTACAGCTACAGGAATAGGGCTACATCGGTATACGGAAATACAACAAAGTGTAAGATAAAATACGCGCACGATTGAAATATGGTAATCACATTTCTGAAATTGAAATGAAAGAAAATATGCTTACTTATCTCAAGTTTACCTGCATAAGCATCATATTCAAAGAAAGAAAACTTTTAAGGAATTAAAAGACAATTGGAATAGTACGACTATGGTTTAAACTTAGTCGGAACTACGGAAGGGAAATCGCGCGCGCACGTATTACCTATTTTTTAAATGAATACAAGTCCAAAGTTTTCGCTGTCTCGTTCTTTACGTAAGGACTAATAAATAACACGCAACATATTGCAGATTCCCAAAATTCACATTAAAGTTCTCGAAATACATAATGAATTATTATGACTCATAAAAAAATATTATGCTCTATTATTGAAAACAATAATTAAATTATTATGAAAAACAAGTCAACGAGCTAAATGTACAATAAAATATGAAACTAAAAACATGGACGAAAGTTAACTGAATGTGTAAGAAAGTTAAGGTAATAAAACTTAATTAAAAACAACTTTCACACCCTGTAAAACTACAACCCTGAACTGAGTGGTAAAATTTTGACATTACACTGAGTTTTTTATGAATGGCAACACTAGTAGCATATCCTCTTTGAGTATGTTTGCAGAGCAGGTAGATAATTTTATCAGGTGTGAGTGGCATTGAGCTAGCAACAGGGCAGATCGCCCAGCTGGACCCTGTCTCTATGGTTCATCCCTCACTGGTCTTTGCGAGCCTTCTTTTTGCTCTTTTTCGACACTTTAGCGTCAGTCCAAGTATCTGAAATAATTCAAACAAATACAAATATATTAATTAAGTTTGTGTTATTATTAAAAAATACTAAGTCAGTTTGTTTATTTAATGTGGTATTACAATTATTAATCAAGCTATTAATTATTTTTTTTCAAACAATAGTACAATTTTTCATTGAAACATTAGTTAATTATTCTGATTACTTGTTTGTATTTTTCTTCCTCGAGGATATTTATGCGTATTTTACAATCTTAAACAATACAATTTTGAACAAGTTTCCGGTTTTTATCAACTAATTTATTAAAAAGAAATAATTATTAACATGATAATTGTTATGCTACAATGATTTGGCACTTACCACCAAGCTCATCAAAGACTGGTGTGTTTTGGTCCTGCTTCTCAGAGTCAGAGTTGTCCTTCTCCACTGGTTCTGGCTTCACACTCTTAGCCGCAGCAGGCTGTAACAAAATAATATCTCCTTACTAATTGGCCCTGCAAGCACTTTCTGCTACAAATTAAATATAGTATACAAAACCAAAGGTTTAAGGAATGTTCAGTTTTTTAAGGTTTCAAATGCTAGGGTTAATATTGTAGTCAAATCTTACCTCGGCCTTCTTCTTAATCTGTTTTTCCTTGTTTTCCTTTTTCTTGTTGCTTCTGAGATCCTTCACATCAGTCAGCTCCTCAACATCAGGGGATTCTTCATCCTCGATGCTGCCGAGAGCAACTTGCTCGCGACGTTCTGCCTAGTTAGTTAATGTAAGTATTGTTAGTTAAATCTGTGGAAGTTCTTTGAGGTTTCATATCTAAAGTACTGTGTGTAGTTTTCGGCAAACAATATTTTCTTGAATTAACGTGAGATTTACAGAAAACCAGGGTTAATATGGTGAATAGGAACTTCGAGTTCTAGTTGGTGGGACAGTTGTTGTCATAATTTATGTTATAATTCCTGTAACTATCTAGCTCCAGATGGCGCGGCATTCTCAATTGTTTGCAGATAACTGTACTATCAGTATTGGGAGACCCTTAAGCTAACAAAGTCTGAATGATAGTAATATCTATATGCATCTAAAGTTTTATATTAAATTTTAAATATTAATTCCATGTATTTTCTAATTAATTAGAATAAAAAAATGGATTTATAATAAATTAAATAATTAAAGTTGATATGGAGAAAATATATTGTTGCAAAGTTAACTTTGTTGAATGTCTGATCACTCTTGTGACTAACTTTGATTAAACACTACCTTTGACCTACTGTGATACATTTATATCATTACATAATTTTCTCATTTAATTTTATCTCTTTCCCACATGGTTGGTATAATAGGCACAATGTGTTATACTCCTTTCACTTTATTACATTGTTTAAAACAGACTGTAGTAAATATAGACCTGACCATTAGAAATAAGTCATTTATACTGTAAATATAGTTTTACTCCAACAGGTGACTATGAAATACATTACTCATCATAAGTGTACCAAACAGTCTAATAAGAATAATTATTGTTATAAGTATTTCAATCCAAAGTAAATGGCTTGGAAGTAATATTCAAGTTAATGTAAATAGAATAGCTGAGGTTTTAGAACACAATCTAAAACAAATTAATTGTGTAAAGAAAAATATGAGAGCCAAAGAAATGTGCTGTACAAATGTATATAAAGTGTGTCAAAAATCTAATATTACCTCCTTGAGTACTCTCTGGACTTCTTCAATCTGAGCTTGTAAAGCACGGGCCGCATCTTCATCAACTTGTGGGCCTACAGCACTGACTACCTTGATGGTCTCCTCCACAGGCTCCTCTACAGGCCGAGCAGCTTCAACATCAGCATCCTTCACCTTCTTGCTCTTCTTCGCCGGACTTTCCTTCTTCTTTTCCTTTTCCTCTACTGGCTTCTTTTCCTTCTTCTTGTCACTTTTCTTTGGAACCTCTTGCCAGCCACCATCATCAAAATCAGCAGGCTTCTCAAGCTCTACAACAGTTTTGCTTTTCTTGGCCTTCTTAGCATCACCTGCACCTCCCTCTTTCTTCACTGGTTTCGGTTCAGCTGGTCTTTCTTTAGGCTTGGGTTTCTCAACATCTTTTACCTTTTCCTCCTTTTTCTCCTTGGTGGGAGACTTTTTGGAGCCTTCGGACTTTGTCTTCACATCATCAGTCACAGTGCGGTTGGGTGAAGACTTCTAATTAACATGAAAGGGAAGTTACGTCGCGTTAAAACTTTAAAATCACTACTAACATTAAACTCAAAATCATTAATTAGAACATATTAGATTCAAATAAAATATTACATATGTAGATAGGCCTAATATTTGTTGTTACAATTGTGAATCTCCCGGTAATATACGAGCATATGCTTAAAGGTTAAAAATAAAATTAGCACGCATAGATGACAACGGCGGGAGCGCATAACATATTGTTTTGGACTCACCTTGTCCTTCTTTTTGTTCTTCTTATTGGACGATTTTCTGTCGTCTAAGACTAGAGGCAGCTTATCAAACTGCGGCTGTTCTGCTGAGCGGAACCCGAATACGAATACGAGAGCTGCGCATACTAATACAACAGCTACAGCCGCAACAGTGAACATAAACTGCGTGTTAGACACTTGACTTAAAATTTCCATCTTAAGTCTTTAAATCAAAAATCACCCAAAATTTATAGTTCACATATAAAGTTGTCGATAAGGTATGATAATGTTGAACAAATTAATTCCAAAGTGATAAAAGCAGACACGGAGACATGATGACGCGGCTGTGACGTGCCAAAAAATTGCGATTTATAATACACTGTGTTACCAATTGATGTGGTAATTAAAATAAAATATTTTCGTTAATAAAAAATAAAAATTATTATAATGAACTTATAAGTAATCGAAAATATAAAAAATATCAGTTTGATAGCTACTAACAGTAGCATTGTTCACCTATTATCACATCATTTTATGTGATGATTTACAAGAATTGCTATTAAAAAAGCTTGTTTAGTTTCACATATCCATTGAAATCTACTCAGACTAACAAAACTTCTTTGGAATAAATTAATCGATTCATAATACCTCCAAACAATAAAATTTATTATAATCATTTGTTCAACCTCTTTAGTTTACTAAACTATCCATGTCAAACAGAAAAGTAAAAAGCAGCACTTAACTAAAATAAAAAAAAAATGTGGTTGTCAATCTATTTGACAAAAACAAACAAGCTATAACCTCACAAACAACCTAACCTCAAATCAAAATTTAGAAGTATTTTTATTACAAGATGGTTAATTATAAGAAGAAGAATAAAAACAAAAAGAAGAGCAAAAATGAGTCGTTGGATGCAAGTAATAACGATGAGCATCCTAAGCAGGCGCCAAAAATTGTTACGGAAGATGATTCAGAAGTGCGTGCCAAAGAATCAATTAAAAAACCCATGACTGGCGCCACAAAACGACAACACGATGATGATTCTGATGCTGACGAGAAACCCCAGAAGAAGAAAAAGAAGAAGCAAGTTGTAGCAACAGAGACGTCAGATAAAAAAGGAAAAAAATCCATTCGACAAATAAAGAGAGAAAAGTTTGCGAAACGTCAAGCTGAAGCTCAAGCTTCAGCAAAGGATCACCTTAAAGGGCAATGTCTCAATTACCTCTCTCAATGGAAACATGATAGACCAAACTGGAAGTTCATGAAAGCTAAACAAGTGTGGATATATAAAAACAAGTTTTCACCAGATTTATTGCCTGATTCATCTTGGCCTTTATTTCTTGAGTATTTCGAATCTGCAAAAGGAAACATTCGAAATATGTTATTAGATGATGCAAAGAAAGTTATTAAACAAATGGACGAGTGGACTGAATCCCAGAATGGAGATGAACAAAATAAAGATGTGGTTGCTGATGAAGATGATAATGGCGAAGCTTCAGAGGACACTCCTGACACTAAGAAGCCTGATGAAAATGTTTATAAAAGAGCTAGGGATTTAATACAGTGTCTGGAAGAATAAACAGCGTTTTTTCTTTTGCAATTTATTAAATATCAACTACATATCATTACGTCAGAAGCAATAACAATTGTGTAACCAGCACAAAAGATAACATGTTAGACTTGAATTTCTTGCTTAGTTTCATCAGATGATAACTGCTCAATCCATTTGCGAAGCTTGTCAGTATCTTGCAAGCCAACCAATCGATGTAGCACTTTTCCATTCTTTATTGCCACCAGGACAGGAACCGAGCTTACCTCATAGTCTAAGGCTAAATCTGTTTGCTCATCAATGTCAACTTTAGCAAGCACTACCTTTCCCTTGTTCTCAGAAATTATAGATTCAAGACGAGGTGTCAGAAGCCGGCAAGGGTTGCACCACCTGTAAAACAATTTAGATGGATAAACTAATAAGGTTGCCTAGTATTTATGATTTATGGATAAGAGTTTTAGGATCTTGTTTATACTTAAGATATCATTTTATTAGATTACAAAAATAAAATGATTATGGTAGTAAGTAAAGGCTATTTCAGTTGAGCAAAGTCCATTTGCTAAGGATTATACAAAAGATAACTTGAAAATTATGAGGTATAACATATTCCTGTCATTGATGTAATATACTGAAATAATTATGAAACACATTCAAGATTTTACTATGTGCTGGCAGATATTCTTCTAAGATTAATACTCACGTAGCGAAAAAGTCAACGACGACTGGTACTTTACTATTGATGACTTTGTCTTTAAAGTCATCTGTACTTTGAATTTTTACAATATCATATTTGGATGCAGAAACAGAGAAATTCCTAACAGCAAACTGAGGTGACTTGAAAAGGTTCGCGTTGCGAGCACATAAATTGACAATGTTTTTCGTAAACATTTTTGGAGTGAATTACGTCTGTATTGCTTTTGTAGCGAAATTGGCAATGCGGAAGGAATCTCAGAATTTTAAAAACGTCACTGAATAGAATAAATAGAAGAATTCTTGACAGTTCGCGGATAAAAGTGACAGTGCAGTGACAAAATTTTTTTGCCGTTTCGAGTCGAAGGTTGCCTGGTTAAAAAAAGGTTGTTATGTAAAAAATATCAAAGAACAGATTTATTTTCATAATAAAGACCATAGCTATCGGATGTCTGTAAAAAAAACACTAAACTTATTACTATTTTTAATAAAACAAGTTTATTACAAGTCTTGCATAAATCAAAAAGAACCAAAACCAACGATTAAATTATTTTAATTATGGAAACAATTTAAATATTAATTACTGAATATATCGTTTATGTAATTTATGTAATGATTGAGAGCATGCCCTCGTATTCAATACTCAATTCTTGCATTCCATAAGATAAGATAAGATAAGATAAAACTTTATTTGTGAAAACATGTGTAGTAGTTAGGTGTAAATACAATATTTTAGATTCAACATGCTCTGCCTATTGGCGTACAAACATAAAATAGTGAATCCCAGTGCTTACAAAAACACGAGATCACAAATCAACACAATTTTAAAATTAAGATAGAAAGAAAAAACAAAAATATACTTATATCTAAAAATAATAATAATAAAATAGGCTCTTAAATAATTGAATCAAAATTGTTATAAATCTATATCATCTAAATATTCTTGAATACTGTAGTATCCCTTTTTTGTTAATACATCTTTTAGTTTATTTTTAAACAAGTTATTTTTTAAATCTTTATATTTCTTTGGGATCTTATTGTATATTTTTGGTGACATACAAAATACACTTTTCCACATATGAGCAGTTTTGACGCGGTTTATACAAAGTCTATCATTGTCTCGTCTGTTTCTTTGTACAGTGTCTGACAGGCGCGGGAATAGTTCTGGATTTTGTCTAACAAAAAGGCATACTTCCAAGATGTACATGGATGGTAATGTTAACAGACGATGTTTTGTGAAAATCGGTTTACAACTGTCAGTGACTTTAAGCCCAAACATAGCGCGAATGCAACGTTTCTGTATTTTAAAAATAATTTCGCGGTCTGTTGAATTACCCCAAAATAAAATTCCGTATCTGAGAACCGAGGCTACTAAACTATGATAAGCTATAAGAAGGGTGTCAGTATTAATGTTATATTATTCTTTATATTCTTAAGTTAATCTATACTAATATTATAAAGAGGTAAAATTTGTAAGTTTGTAAGTTTGTAAGTTTGTAAGTTTGTATGTAGGGGGTAATCTCTGGAACTAATGATCCAATCCTAAAAATGTTTTCACTGGTAGAAAGCTACATTATTCCTGAGTGCTATAGGCTATAAATTATTTTTATAACATGTATATTAACCGAGATATCACAACTTTTGTCTAGCAAGTCGGAGAAAAATTGCTCATAAAACAGAAACATATGCATGCGCTGCCTAAACAGTTGCTTAAAATTGAAAACAATGTATGGCAATCTGATTTGTCTTAATGATTTCTACAAAAAAGTCCGCGACACCATATCTCTATCTTTTATATTTTACCTTTTATACGTCTTTTAACGTAAAAAAAAAATCGGCTTACTTACTTTGGTTGATTATTTAAGCAATAAAATATTAATTATGATCAAAATAAATTATTTCAGTATCACAACGACATCATACAGATATGATTTGCCATTTACAGTATATCAATAGGTCATACAGTTTCGGAGATAATGTAAAATTACTAAAAAGCAAAATGCCGCTAGCACAATTAACACGCTTTGTGTGGACGTTTTATCTATTCACCCATAGATGGCGTTGTGCAAATACGTCATTTTTCTGAATCGCGGTGTTAAGTTCGCGATGTTCTGTGTTGAAAAATATTTGTTCGTTATTAAGATTTGGTGTTGTTGAAGTTTTGTTTTTTCGTATAAAAATAAAGTTGAATTGAGCACCCCTCTTTTTATTAAAGTCGCTTAAAAAGTACTATGTAGTTAATATGAAACAATGATATTTTCCAAATTCCACGCGGACGGAGTCGCGGGCACAGCTATGTATAATAACTTAAGATGATCCGCGGGTGAAACCGCGGGTGATAGCTAGTTCTTTATAAACTGAGTCTATGACTAAAGATTTATATTTAACTGTAAAGAACTGACGTTTGCATTAAACAATATTTTTATGACTGGTTTTATTTAATGATACTCAGTATTGCTTTCCTCCCAAGAACGATGCCTTGGTAATTCGAGCAAGAAAATGATGGTAGCAATAAACAGTGAAGCTAGCGTATTATAGAGATATGTGATAGAAAATTTGAAAGTGATGAATGGCAACTCTTTTATATCTGTCAAACCTTCAGGGGCGACGGCATTTCTTCGTAGACAGATTTTCTTAAAATAAATGCAATTTCTTTCGCCATTACAATAAAAATCTGCTAAAATGTATTCTAGTGATGATTATAACGAGGTTCGTATTGATTTAGTGTAAATTATTTTATCTTGTGCAGTGTAACAAGTTCATAACCTAATCGAAGAAACGTAAGCATTCGAGTATAGTTACAATCTCTTTTATTTTTGTAATTGCAGGGAGGATATGAATCCTATGGTGATTATGAGCCCCACACAGGAGATCCCCAATATGACTTAGAGTACGACAGATCTTCGTACTACAAAATGCCTGACATGGTAAGATCTTTTTGTTATGAATCATGTTTCAGAAGCATAATCTACTTTATTACATCGTGATTAATTTACATATAATATCTTATTTCAGGTCAAGAAATTCCTTGTTTATTTCCGTAACATGATAAATGAGGGAGTAACATATGAGATTCTGAATCTTTATGAGAATACCTTCCCTAAGTTAACCGAACAGTATTTTGAGAATACTCCATGGCCCGATGAAAATGAGGTGTCCCCCATTGTTGATAATGATCATGTAAGTAAGCAATTAAGACTGCCATTTAAATCCTCATAATTAACTTATCTGTAAATAAGAATTTGTATATTAATGACTTAACAAATTTTCAGGTATTCATGATTCTGTATAAAGAATTATACTATCGCGATATCTATGCGCGTGTCCCTGGTGGTCCTAAACCTGAGCAGAGGTTCCACTCATTCTACAACTACTGTGACCTTTTCAACTACATCCTGTCTGCTGAGACACCAGTGCCATTGGAGTTGCCTGACCAATGGCTTTGGGAACTCATTGATGAGTTTGTGTATCAGTTCCAATCATTTGCACAGTACAGGTACAGTTTAACTTAAACTTTACTACTATGTTTCAATGTACAGTATTTATTATATGACTATTCATTCCATGATTGTTCAAATATAGGTCACGCACATCCAAGTTGAGTCCTGCTGAGATTGATGCTCTTAATACTGAGAACAAGGCATGGAATGTTCTCTGCATCCTCAATGTGTTGCACTCTCTTGTGGACAAGTCTAACATCAAACGCCAGCTTGAGGTAAAGTGCATTAGTATTCACTGTAAACAACATCACACATTCTAAACATCATTGACATAAAGTAAACCATCCAGTATTTTATTTATTTTTTCTTCTTTAGGTGACTAAATGAGTTAGTTCAAATTAAAATTAAAAATGCTTTGATACACAACATGGATAGCTTTCACGCTTGACTTTGCCTCTTGGTAAAGAGGTTTACATTTAAGTTTACTAAGATTATGAGTGTCAAAATTGGATTCTTTATTTTAGGAAAAATACCAATTCAAATACCAACCATAGTTTATGATCCACAGCTTATAAATTAATTACAAATGTGACTTGTAGGTGTATGCTGCCGGCGGCGACCCGGACTCGGTTGCGGGAGAATTCGGACGTCACTCCCTCTACAAGATGTTGGGATACTTCTCCCTAGTCGGCCTCCTCCGCCTGCACTCTTTGCTTGGAGATTATTACCAGGCCATCAAGGTTAATAAATAATAGAGATCTTTCTTCTTCAAAACAGGCATATGCCCTGCAGCGAGCAAACCTATGTTGCTCGCTGCAGGGCCTGTTTGGAAAAACAGGCATGTGCTTGCAGTGTTTGCAGGGCCTGCATATACCTGTTTTTTTCAAGCATTTCTGTCAGTGATTTTCCACAAAAACGGTCTATAATAATTTAAATTGAAGGTTTTTAATTATTAGAACTATATTTTTTTTTAATTTTGTAGGTCCTAGAAAATATTGAGCTTCACAAGAAGTCGCAATACTCGCATGTGCCTGCATGCCAGATCTCCACTTCATACTACGTGGGATTCGCGTACATGATGATGCGGCGTTACGCCGACGCTATTCGCACCCTGTCGTCGGCGCTGCTGTATATGCAACGCACTAAACAACTTTTCTCGTCGCGTTCTTACCAGAACGATCAGATCAATAAGCAGACTGAGCAAATGTACCATCTGTTAGCAATCTGCTTGGTCCTCCACCCACAATGTGTTGACGAGTCCATCCAGCAGGTAAGTTCTTTATAAGTTTTGTATGCATTATGTGTTTGTATATTAGTTTTCTTACTAAACTTTCATCAAAAGGTATTATAATAAAATTATTGTCTTATGTAGGTTCTCCGTGAGAAGAATTATCATGAGAAGATGTTCAAGATGCAGTATGGAGATTTGGGAGAATTCGAAAGCTGCTTTACTTTCGCTTGCCCGAAATTCCTGTCTCCTTGCCCGCCGCCAATTGAGCCCGGCTCCAACTATGGACGCGATGCTGTTAAACACCAAACTCAGGTGTTCATGGATGAGGTTAGTAGCCTTACATGAAAAAATTAAGTGTAATAATGATGCAAACTTTAATTATTATTTTTTTCTTTCGTATCATATTAAAATTGTTAAATTCATCTCACAGGTTCGTCAGCAAAAGATGCTGCCAACAATCCGTTCGTACTTGAAGCTGTACACCACCTTACCGCTGGCTAAGCTGGCCGCCTTCATGTCGGCTGCGCGCGGCGGAGACAGGGACGCGGCGCGGGAACACGCCGCTCTCGCGATCCACCTGCTGTGCTTCAAGCACAAGATGAAGAACGTCGTTTGGTCTAAGGGCCCAAGTGGTCTGGATGGAAAGTTCCAGAGTGGATCAGAGGTAAGTTGTTGTAATCTTGCCATGACTTCATATATCACCCTTTTGAACTTCGACCACACAATATTAAAGCTTCTTTACTGATCAAGATTCAGATTAGATGACAATAAAATAATCTGTTAGTATATCAATAAAAAGAAAAGAAGGGCCTCACTATACTTAGGATTGGATAAAATATTAAGGTTAACCTATTCAATGATTTTTTACAGTTGGACTTCTACATCGATAATGACATGATTCACATTGCTGACACGAAGGTGGCTCACCGCTTCGGCGACTTCTTCATTCGTAAACTCCTCAAGTTTGAAGAGCTAAACCGTAAACTCCACCACATTAAAATCTAATCTTTTACATGCCTATATTGTAACTACTTAAATAAAGTTACGCATATTTGTAAACTGCCTTTAATTTACGATCTTAGGCGTGTATTTTACATATTTTTTATGTTTCTTATAAAACTTTTTCGGTTCTTTGATTTGCACACTGTCTCGCTGAACTGTTTCTGGGAACTTTTGCCTGAATTGCTGCCATGGATGTTCTGGTTTCAATGCTTCTTCAGTATTCATTTCTTTTAACCATGTAGTATAAAACTTGGCGAAAATCTCGAAACTCTTTTTAAATATTGCTGAGTCACTATTCTGTGGAAAAGTAATTATGCTGTTTACAGGAACACACAGTTCATGATTGTATCTTTCCACAATTTGTTTTCTCCATACATACCTCTTTGACTTTAATACACTTTTCATTAAAATTTTCCAGGTGCTTTAAAAATATTGCATTGACTTGTATATTCTCTCTTTTTAATACATTCATAATGTATAATACATAGCCAAAGTTGAAACTTGCTGTTCCATGTCTCAACAAGGTTCCCAAAATTTCAATGTTTACTCTGTGAAAGTACAAGTCATCATCATCATTGGCCTCTAGCAGAGTCTAGCATCTATGACAGATGATTGAAACAGCAGCCGTGTTAATTTATGAAAGTACAAGTATGGTATAAAATAATAAGGATAGGCTGCTTAAACTACTAAAGAAGTATTTACTCAGCATTTTTAACTGATTCTGTGAAGTAAGGAAGTGTAATAATTACACTTCGCAATATTACCAATGTCATTTACTGTTCCTACCATTAATTATTCCTACTATACATACTTGAGTTGTTTTTCTGCCATTTCACTAAGAAGCTTTTCTGCACTTTCTTTGGTTTTGCATGACATTGCCAACACACCGTAAGTCATTATATTGAATTTCAATTTCAGCCTTTTTGAATGAGGATACCGTTTTTTGCGATATTCTATTTCATCATTAATGTAATCTGTTACACACTGCAAAAAAAAAGATTTGATAATGATTACTATGAAAGGCCCAGATAGTCAAATTTTCTTCAATTATTCGAAAATCTTAATTTTTATAAGACTACATAAAATGTAATTTAAGTAAATATTAAGGTTAAATAATAAATGAATAAACCAATAATTGATACTAAAAATAATGAAACTGAAGAAAGAGGTTCTAAAATTCTCAGGAGAGGCTTATGTGAAATGAAAACTTTTTGGTTGTTAATACTTACAACTGCAGCATCATAATCTAATCTCAAACACCGTTTCTTTATTAGCATGTTATAAAAATCAATATCAGCTTTAACCTCCAATGATTTCATAGTTTTAAGTAATTTGTCTTCAGCTTCTGTTGTATTATCCAATAGTGGTAACATTTGTGTAAAAGTCTTAACATCTGGCTTTACAGAATAACTACCCATTTCCTTTAGGAAGCCATCCTGGCCACCTATTACTGCAAACTTATCTTGTAAAGTGTGAACTTCTTGTAATGAAGTTACATGCTCCATATTAATTACTTTCGATAGTAAATTTGGTACAGAATTTTGTATTGAATCTGCTTTGGTCAGTTTGTTAACAAATTCTATTGTTACATCTAGTTTGTCTCGTACAATTACATCTTTTGGTGCATTTTCAGTGTTGGTAAGGGTATTAGCATCTTTAAGTAAGTTAGCTTTATCTTCTGGTATTTCAATTAGTAATTTGTCTCCAGGTGCACTGTTTAAGTTACTTGATTCTGTCAATTTTAATTGACTCTGTCTTTTGTTTTGTGTTAGCATCTGAGACTGGATAGTGCTGATTAGTTCTTCAATATCACTTTTACTTCCCAAGTTACAGTCTTTTACACATTTTAACATCAAGTTGAAAGTATAGATGTTAGGTTTCTCTTTCAATAATAACATTTTCCTCCACACAATTAGAGCATGTCGTAAACCATTTTGTTTGTCTGAAATACATGCATGAAACAGATGATTTAGTGTATGCACTCTGATTTTTATCTTTTTTAACGTCATTTCATCAACAATTTTAAATGCTGTTGCAATATCTCCACACCTGCCAAATGCTTTTATCATTGCATTGTAATTTGTTAAGTTCGGCTCTGTTCCTTTTTCAATCATCAGTTCTCTTAAATGTTTAGCATTTTTCAAGCCATCTACTGGCCAAGGACTATTTGCACAAGCATTAAATAGACAAGTATATGTATCACCAGTAGGTTTAAGACCCCGCCTTTTCATTTCATTGAATAATTTAAAAGCTTTCTTTGTATAACCCACATCAGCGCATGCACCAATCAGAATATTATAAATATAGTTTTCAGGTTTAACTCTGTCTTCTTTTAACATTCGTACTTCTAAAACATCAATGGCTTCTTTAAGTCTTCTATATTTTAAATATTGTTTTATTATAGTTGCATATTGATTGGTAGTTAACTTCTGAGATCGCACTGGTACGTTTTGCAAAAACTCTTGTTCCCGCTTATCTCCTTCATCCTCTAATTCTTCAGAAAAGGTATCAGTTGATTTTGATAGAGTCCCAAAGTTATCTGGATCTTCTAAAAAAACTAAATTATCTTCTGTTTTGTATTCCTTTGGTTTCGGAAGTTTTATTTCTTCTGGCAAAGCAACTGTTGTTGTAATATAATTATGTCGTATAACACTCGACCTTCTTATGATTCCTAACAATTTGGTGCACCGTAAAGCCATGTTGTGACTGATACTTTAATTATTATTTTAAAATCAGATTTATATTTAAATTCCTAACCTCCAAAAACAATTTGTATAAATGACATTGACAGGACAGTATATTTTTAAAAGGAGTACAAGAAACTAAACGTGAATTATAGGTTCTTGGGAAAAACTATTCATAATTGTGAAAATAACTGATTTATTTTTTGGAGAGGAAAAGATTTAGGAGATTTTTTTATGATAATTCATTTGTCAGACCTCAAAATAATTGACTCAAGTAATTAAAAAATAAATGTTAAGCAAATGTAATTTATGATAAGTTAATGATAGCCCTCAAATTTATAACGCCTGAAAAAGGCCGTTAAGCTGTACCTGTTATTTTATTAAGTCCTTTGTATTATCTTAACTTGCAATAAATACTTTGAGTTTGAGTTTGTTACTATAACTTACGAAACGAACATTCAATGCCTGTCAAATTAAAAAAGTACTTCAATGTGTCAAGTTATAACCTATACACGCGTGTTGTGTTGTTGTCATTGAAACCATACCGCATTTGAAAGAAACTCGTTTATTTTAATAACAAAAATCATGTCGAACGAAGTGGATATTGAAGATCAGATGGAGGGAGATAACTCTTCTGAAAGCGAAGATGAAGAAATGGGGGAAGGAGAGGAAGACAATGACGATCGTCCGAAGACTTATCTACCAGATCAGCCTCTGAAGGAAGACGAGCAGCTAGTATGTGACCAGTCTGCTTATGTCATGCTCCATCAAGCTCAAACTGGTGCCCCTTGCCTCAGCTTCGACATAGTTCCTGACAACCTGGGCAATGACCGCAGCGAATTTCCGATGACAGCTTATTTAGTAGCCGGTACTCAGGCTTCCAGCGCTCATTTAAATAAGTAAGTCTTAAACATGTTAAGTTCCACTATGATGAATAGGATGCAACCTCTGCCCCAAATAACAAGCTGTGTCAAATCATAATTAAATAAACAAAGCAGTATTTGTTTAAAACACAATTACTGAATATATAATAAAATTTTATTTATATACCCAGTACATTGCATAAGTAGGTGAAATATAAATATCCACAGCCAGTAATTAATCCAATCTGTTGATTAGTGTTTTAGTAATCAAGATGTCAAATTTGCATCAAACATCAAAAGCTGATGATGAAGAAGAGTCTGATGAAGGAGAGGATGATGAAGAAGAGGAAGAAGATGAGGAAAAGAAACCACAGATGACATTCTCCTTCATCAAGCACCAGGGATGCGTCAATAGGATAAGGGTAAGTGATATATAACCAGATAAAAGATATTTGCTAATATATGGCCAGCCAGCCAAGGTACTATGTAGAGAGTTGGAAGTACATGGAGGAGATATTAGTTCAGATTATCGACAGTAAAGGTTAGAAAATATATGTGATGCCTTATTTATTTGAGAAGTTTAGTCCTAAACACCTCAATTTCATACAATAACTTAGTTAACCGTTATTTGATGATCCTGATGGCCATGGTAATTATGTTACTCCAATTTAAGATGGTATGCATCATGTTTGAGGTCATGGTATGCTGAAACTAGATCCTGTCTAATTTAGACAATGATTTTTATATTTTTTTTTATTTTATGATTACAGGCAACAAACTTTAAAAACTCAGTTTTAGCAGCAAGTTGGTCTGAGTTGGGTCGAGTTGATATTTGGAATATCACTCAGCAGTTACAAGCAGTGGATGACCCAACATTGCTGGAACGCTACAATCTAGATTGTGTGAATAACCCTGTTAGACCTCTTTATTCATTCAATGGACATCAACAAGAAGGTTTTGGAATTGATTGGTGCCCAACAGAGCTTGGTGTAAGTAAAAAACATATTCCTCATAAATATAGCACAAGTCCTATTGCACACATTAATACAAATGCTTAATTTTTTTTTTTGATTTCTGTCTTGCAGAACTTGGTGAACTTTAAAATGTCACTTAGTGCATAGAATTTTATTTCCTAATAATCTATATCTAGTCACAGGAAAGTCTGTCAAGCAAAGATCTAGAAAAGAGCTAGCAAGCAGGACCCATAAGTATATGTATTACAAAAACTATTTGGTGCTACCATCTGAAACCCTTCATCATACTCAAATTAAGTTATCTCGAAGGCCAAACCAAAGATTGAAATTGTTTTTTTTTTTATTTACACAGGTCTTAGCCACAGGAGATTGTAGAAGAGATATTCACATTTGGACTCCAAACCAAGCTGGAACTTGGGATGTTGATCAACGTCCACTTGTGGGACACACTAGTTCTGTGGAAGACATACAATGGTCACCAAATGAAAGGTATTTCTTTTAGAATCAAGCTAAATAATCAAAATTATATGAAATTGCTTTCTAAGGACTTTTGAAATTGCATCAGTATTGTCTGACGCGAGATCAATCATGTTGAAACATTGTGAAGCCTATCTTTTATATGTTAGCCAATTTTTTTGTATGTATGTTTTAAAGGTTTTGAATTTCAACACCTATAGATTGTTTTTATTTTTGCAGGAAGGTATTGGCATCATGTTCTGTAGATAAATCTATAAGAATATGGGATACTAGAGCAGCTCCTCAAAAAGCATGCATGTTAGCTGTGGAAGACGCTCATCAAAGTGATGTTAATGTCATATCATGGAATAGTAAAGAGCCTTTCATTGCTAGTGGTAAATATCATCAAGAATTACTTTATAATACATTTATTATAGCAGTAACCATTTTATTAACTCATCTTATTTCTAGGTGGTGATGATGGATTCCTTCACATTTGGGATTTAAGACAATTAGCAAACAAAACTCCAGTGGGTACATTTAAACACCACACGGCGCCTATAACTTCTATTGAGTGGCATTGGACTGAACCTAGTGTGTTGGCATCTTCTGGTGAAGACCATCAAGTTGCACTTTGGGACTTGGCTGTTGAAAGAGATGATGATGATGTAGTTGATGATGAACTAAAGGTATGTTTTAATCTTTCATAATTTTATTTCTAAGTATTATAAATGTTGTTTTCTTGACTTATTAGGGACAGTATTCTTTTATAACGATTGATTAAAATTCCATTTCAGAACTTACCACCCCAGCTGCTTTTTATCCATCAAGGTCAAAGTGATATAAAGGAATTGCACTGGCACAAGCAACTTCCTGGTGTTATGGTAACAACAGCACACACAGGATTCAATATATTCAAATCTATTAGTGTATGAAATAAAGATAATAATTGTATATATTCGTTTTTAATTATTGTTCTCAAAAAATTCGAAATATTAGTGCTTCATGATTCTTGATTCAGTATTTTAAAAATAATTACAAATTAGATCCATCTTTTGTATGGATCATAGCTAAATTGACGAGATGTCGGATTGTGGGTCTACCATGAGGACAATTCTGTAAAAGAAAATATATGTCTGTTCATAAGAATACTTTACAATTTTCCCTGTAGAAGAGAGGGTATGTACAAGTTCTCACCCAAGGTTTATCAATTTCAGCCATATGATCAACAAGTTTTTTCATATCAGCTTTGCTTAGGGCTGTACCTATCATTACAGATTTCCGACATGCTCTAGACGCGAACATTGCTCGTACTCTGCTTGGCCTGCAATATTCTGAAGGTGATTCCTAAAACAGAATTCTCATTAAACTAATCATATTTAATCATTGAAAGGTTTGTTAAACTGCTCACTTACTCGTAACATAAACAAAAGCTCTTCTATGTCTTCTTTTCCGAAAATCCAATTTTTTGACATAGGTAGCGTTAGCAATTTAACTCTTTTTGTTGGCAATTCATTTTCGTTAATTTCAAATGTAAATCCATTCTTTTTAAACACGTCTAAATTGTCCATTAAGATTTGTTCATTAACTCCTGAAAGCTCCAGTAATTGAGGTCTGAAAAATGTATGTATGTGGTTAATAACCTTACAATCCCGCAACGCATAAATGTCTCAGTAAAGGCATCATAATTATGTATTTTAGAAGTTACTTACAGGACTAATTTTTGACTAGTTAGTTCTGTTGTCTTTTGTAATGTTTCGAAATTATAAATTTCATCAGTGGCATGTTGATCTATTATGAAAAGATCATCTTCCAGCCGAGTTATTATAAAACCTAGATTAAATTGCCCAATTACATTCATATCTTTAAAAGAGTCTTTAGATATTTCCCTACTCAGTTCTTCTTCACATTTCTTATTAAATACAGGATTGATTTCACTGTTGAATTTCACCCTAGTTGGTTTGGATTCTGTTTTATTTTTGTTATATATTTCAGCCAATTTCATGACATGCTCTAATGATGTTTTAAGTGTTACAGATTTTCTGTGGTTTTTTCCGAAGTCTTCTTTGTCTGTTACAATATTGCACTTTTTAGATATATTTCTAATAGAAACATTGGTACCATTCTCTTTACTATTACTAAGTTTGGTTTTGCAGTATATTGTGTGGGATTTTTCTACGATAACATCAGAAACTTGTCTTATTTGCGTAGCAGGTATGTTTTCGGTGCAATCGAGATACATAACATTATTTTCGTCTTTTGGAGAATTCTCGTAAGAAATCTGATCACTTGTTTCGTATTTTACTTCGGCCCTAGACGAGTCTGATGAAGGTTCTTTATCAAAATTATCGCTAAAATCTTCATCTTCAGAATTCGGTAAAGTATTTAAAGTTAGTTCTGTATCCTGTTCTTCTTTGATAATATCATCTTCTAGCTTAACGTCATCTATCACGGGCTTTTTAATTTTTGAAGAGATGAAATCTAACATTGTAGTTGATTTTCGTTTTAGTTCTACTTTGGTTGAATCATTATCTATACATGGCTCATTATAAGAATTTTGCCGATTCTTGTTTTGAAATTGTTGCAAAAAAGAATTAAAAACTCTTGGTTGATCAATTTCTGGTTTTATATCATTCGTTTCTCCTTTTTTCGTTATAAGGGACGAGTCTACTGTTAGTGTCCTAGGTATACTTTCAAATAATTTGAGTATCGAATTTTTCAGTATATCTAATATTATTTTCTCTTTTGTAAGGAATATTTTACGCTTATCGGGAGTAACATTGACATCCACAGACGATCGTTCCATATCAACATTTAAAAATACAAATGGATATTGATTTGGGTTATATTGTCGATATGTCTCATTTATTATTTTCATTATCTTTGTTGGTTCACAAGGTCTACTATTAATGAAGTAATATTGTCGATCGGAGCTAGATCGGCCACTTCCATGGGCACAAGATGAGATATAGCCAGTAAATTCAATTGGTTTTGAAATATTTTTATGACCTTGTGATTTTTGGGAATATACTACAATACTATCATTGTTCTTATTATCTGCTTCATTGGAATCCTCAGATAAATCTATTTCAACATCTTCTATATCTACACTTTCATCTGTTTCTGGAACTTCTCCTGATAGGCCCTTAAAAATGTTATCCTTAATATTTGTTACATATTCAGGATTAATCTCTAGTATTGATTGAAGTTGCTTTACACCAAACACACTAGCTATGTTGTCTTTATAGGATGTTGATCCTTGTGTTGCAACCACTACAGACTTTGAGTTGGAGCTTGTTTGGTTGGTACATGTGATTCTGCAAGGATATTTTTAAGGTTTATTAATACGAACATATAATAGACTATTGAGAAATTATACTTATCACAGTTTAGCACACTTACTTCACTCCAACAGATATCAAGCAATAAGCATACAACAACTGAGTCATTTTGACAAATTCTCTTTTAGCATTTTTATGAAATTCCTTTTGTCTGACAGGCAGTGACGAAAATAGATTTGTTAAGGTCACAGTTGTTCCAACTTGTCTGGAACATGGTGTCTGCTTCATTATACTCCCTTTATTGTCATATTCTATTTTTGTGGCTGCAAAATAAACTTTGTAATTAAGAAATTATTTATTATATATTTAATTATAATGTAAATGTTAATTTATTACCATATTCAGCATTTTTATGTCTTGTCGTAATTGTTAGATTAGCTAAAGAACAAAGTGAACTTAGTGCTTCTCCTCTGAAGCCAAAGCTTGCCACACCCAGTAAATCTGAGTAATCACTTAATTTAGATGTATGATACTTTAAAGCTGAAAATGTAGAAATACATGAATGACTAAATAGGCTACTAAGAGGAAGTATTTTAACATTGTTGAGAATATGTTTGCTTTTCAGATGCAACTCGGATGATAAAATGTTTAGATGCCTTCATATCAATTATAGGCACAAACAAACCTTAAATACCAAACATATAGTCATAACACAATATTTAAATCTAATTTGCTAATCAAAATATAAAGAGGATCAGTACAAATAGCGCACTTTGGCATAGCAGTGGACTGCAGTAGGCTAACTGATAAATATTGTAAAAAATATAATAAAATTTACTCAGAGCAGCAAAGTTATCCTCTGTTACTCCAGACCCATTGTCAGAGACTTCAATTAAATCAATTCCATAATTTTTAAATCTTATATCAATGGTAGTTGCTCCTGCATCCAAAGAGTTTTCCACTAACTCTTTTACAGCAACAGCTAAACTTACAACCACCTGTAAACAAAACAAATTAGGTAACAATAATGTCTTTTGTAAACATGCTATTTTTAAGTTTGATTTCACAAAAAAAGTAAAATAATAATAATTATTTAATATTACAAAATAAATTAAAATATATACTTTTTCACTTTCTATTGTATATATTATGATGTATAATTCTGTTCCATGTTTGTTTTAATTTGTACTTAAACTTTATCTAGTTTGAATACGTTGCATAAGGAGTAAATAAATACCTGTCCAGAGCATATCTTATGAACAGTGTCTGAAGCAATAGGCTTGATATTTTTACAGTAAGTCTCGTCATTCATTTTGTGGTAAAAATATATAAAACCGTTTAAAAGTAATAAAAAACAAACAGTAAAAAGATAGCTTTCGTATTACGCGCGAACAAAATAAAGTACTCGGCGCATTGTGCACCAGTGGATTTCGAAACCGTACGAATTGCTATTCTGACAGTTGACGTTGATAGTTGGGATTGCGTTCTAGATTAAACCCTCAAATTTAAGGAAACAAGACGGTGTGAAATCATTTATTTATTTCGAAAGGGACTTTATATCACAATTTTTTTTTAAAACTGCATAAGTATATATATATATTAGTTTTTATAACTGTATAATTTCTAATGTACGTTTGTGCTTTGACTACATGCACACACGAGCAAACCAACGAGGCAACGATATCTGGAACTTTAGAACTGAGTTGAAAAGGTGGCCGTGACCGCCGTAATTCTTTATACTCAATACTTATATACTTATAGGTCTGTGTGTCTGGACATCAGGTATGCCAGCATGTGTAGGTATATACTAGGTCTGTAGTGTACAAAACAAATTGAATGGAAAGAACGGAAAGAACAGAAAAAACTGCGAGTGAAGTTAAAATCTTGCTCTATATTATTATTGGTATGTAGTACAATTAAAATATAAAAAAAAATGTAATGTCAAAATAGTGACGACTGAATAGTTTTGTTCTTTGTCAAAGTTTCTCTTTTTGTATGCTACAACATTTTATTATAATAGTGTTCGTATCTTTCGAGATCGTAGATTTATATAAGTCCACATAGCTGTCAGTTGTCATTGTCACTGTCACTGCGTAAAATGAGAAATTCTGTATATTTTTAGAATACAGCAGTGTTGATATTAATTCCACCGGAGTAATTGGTAAACGATAAACACAGTTTTAAAATTTCTTTATTGCTTCAAAATGTCTTTAAATACGGCTCACGCCGATCATGGGGTGTTAATACACGCAGGAGAGTGGTGAGTCATCTTTTTGTGTACTAAAGATAATTGCGTACATTGCTTTAGAATGTTCTACTCTATAAATTTTACGGGGATTACTCATCGCTTTACTAGTATTGACTTCTTTGCAGTAATTATTTATATTGATTTTTATACCCACGTCATCTAAGTGGTGAAACAGTAAGTTTAGGTACTGTTACTGAAAATTTTCCGGTCTAATTGGAAGTATATCAACTATCATGTGTCATTCGAATATTTTCTTATCGCAAGGGCTTGATTAATTATTTAAATAGTCTATTACAGGTAGTCAAGGCTTTTACGTTACTATATTTGAGCTAAGGCTTTTTCGAACCGAGAATGCGAGACTACATAATAAATTGGCTTATCTTTCCTAAAAACAATTGTATTGTATGGTAGAGCAGTCTAGTCTAGATGTGACATTGAGTCACATTAACCCCATCTAGTTTGGTAGTTAGTTATTTAATATTATATGATTGCAAACTACAACTCTCTGAACTAGAAACTAACTTATCTGGTTTATAGGTCAGAATGTTATGACTAGAGATCGAATTATATCCAAATGCATATTTTAGCAATTTTTAGCAATAATAGCACATTACACCTAAAATCTGTTTAAAATACATACTATAAACACAAATAACTTGTGAAAAGCTAGGATTTTATACCAAGACCAGAACATATTAATAGTTTGCTGCGCCTGCCTGAACTTTTTTAAGGGTGCAGGGCGCTGTGGGATTTTCACAAATAAGAGGCACCCAAACTATCTCCCTGGATGTTCATGATTCCTTAAAATGTTTGATTTATTTGGCATATTTTGTCAGTTTTCATAGGGTTTCGTGCTTAAAACCTTGTTTGGTTGCATATATTCTCTAATTATTCCAGTAAAAAAATCTTATGGAATTTATAAGTACAACACCTGTATATGTTAATAAGATTTTGGAAAATAAAATTTGTACTCATGGATTTATTCTTATTATTTCCAGTATTATATTGTTTTCTGACAATGTTCGTGTTGAATTTATTGGAAATGATACTCCAGAGTTCAAACATGAAAAAGAAGGTCGTTTATACCTCACTACTCACAGGATGATTTTCAATTCAAAAAGCAATTCGGATCCTTTGAGGTCCTTCAGTTTTCCTTTTATATCTTTGGATGAGGTAAGTTGTAATCCAATTATACATATTACACAAAATAAAGATGTTGTTTTTACAAATAAAGATAAAAGTGCATGTAGAATGTTGTCAGAGGATATAAAAATGAATGGAACATGTTTGCTCAGATCTAAAAAACCAGTTTATAAAAAATAATTAATGCTACTTAAAAGTTAAATATGATTCCTAAATAATATCCTATACTGATGTAAAAAAAATATAATTAAAGAGAAAATAAAACATTTACAGTTCTACATCATTAATAACTATATTTTTTGTAGGTAACTGTTGAACAACCTTTGTTTTCCGCGAACTATATAAAAGGTAAAGTCCATGCTCAATCCAATGGTAACTTCATAGGGGAAGTGAAGTTCAAAATAACATTCAAATCTGGAGGAGCTATTGAATTTGGTCAAGCTATGTTGAAAGCAGCTCATCTTGGTAAGCACAATTTATTACATATGTTTTTATTTCAAAGATTTAACATTCTAGTATACTGGTAGAATGGGTTTTCATTTAAATTTGATGGAAATACTTTGGGCTTGTTGCATTTAAGTATTTTTTTATACAATTTACGAGAATTTTTCAAATAGGTTTTTATAGAAGTCCAAATGATTATGTTTAGTTGATTGATAAGTAAGAATTCGGGTTGACGTAATTATGAAGTGGCGTGGATTTTTATTGTTGGAAGCTCGTACATTCATTCTAGTTTATTTGATTTCACTATTATTAAGTTTGATTGTTTTATAAGATACAATAATTAACACTGTTTATTTCATTTTACAATAACAAGAAATAAAAAATATTGATACAAATAATTTCAGAATGTAAGTCATAATTTCTTTCTATAGTGTAGCAAATACATGTCTTTATCACTAATTAAACGTATGAAATTATGAATGGTATGTATACATATAGTATGTTTTTATGTATCTATGTATATGTGTGAATATCTAATAAAAAAAAAAAATTACAGAAAAAAACACTTTCAAACAATACATTGAATTAAAAGTACTAGTAGGTATTGTATATTTATTTAAATGTTTTTAAGTAGTGTGATATAGGGACAAGTTATAATATCTACTGTAATCTACCATTGATTGATTAATGTTAGTTGTTTAATAACTTTCTCCTTGTATAGCTACTCGTAACTCATCCCCGAGCGCGGGCCCACCGCCGTACACGCCGCCCACCGGCCCGTGGTACGCGGCACCGCCGCCGGCGTACGCGCCCCCACCGCAGGGCTATTACGGATGGGTGCCTCCATACACGGTTAGTAATGGATTCAAAAACATTTACCATAACCACTGTGTTTTAAGATGTTCCTACCTATAACAAACTCTAGAGAGCTGTAAAATGAGGGTACACGATTAGCTTTTTATTTAGTTTTTTAGGATTAGTACGCAAACACAACGCATTTTAGTTTATAATTCATGTGAAAAATAGAAACAGAAAGCAGTAGGTAATCATAATATCCATTTACATACCTATTTTGTTTAATTTGCAGACGTTCCCTGACCAACCCCCACCGAACTCGGTGTTCGTGTCGGACAACCCGCCGCCGTACCCGGGCGTGTCGGGCAGGACGTACCCGGCCAGCGTGGGCTACTCGGGCACCAGCTCGCAGGTGTCGCCGTCGCCCACAGGTGCTGGCTTCCATAGCCCATCCGCGCCGCCTCCGGGCTACCCCGGTGGGGCCACGGCCGGCATGTCCTCTAATGGTGAGAGACGAACTAAATTCAAAATTAAACCGACGAATATTACATTTATAAAAAGAAATGAAAAGCGATTTTTTGGTCATATTGTTTGGCCTGGCCGAGGCCCTATGTAATTAATGAAGTAATTTTATTTCGTTCATGCTTCTGCTTCTTATATTAGTTATTTCAATTGTATTAACGTTAAATTAGAATCGCATCATTATTTTAGTAACGTCTGTAGTACCTAATGTAACTATTTAGTCTTAGTTTGTTGGAAGTTGGTTGTTGCAGTAGTGTCAATATGAATTTACAGATGCTAAAGCTGCGGAAGCGGCACAGAGCGCCTATTACGATCCTAACAGGCCTCAGACAGCTTACGTGCCACCTCCATACAATGTAAGTATATCACTAGACAACTAGTTTGATTGCTAGGAGTAATACTCGGTAACTATTAAATTGATTTAATTCAGAAATACAACTATGTACACATTCTTAACCAACTATTGACACACCAGGTTTTAAAGTAGTGAACTAATATACATAAGTATAAAATATTAAAAATACTTACTTACGTAAATACGTACTATAAAAGTACTTCATAGAAAAATATTTATTTTTCTGAACATAAAGTAATGAAAGTAAATTTATATTCACAGGATCAACCTCCGACTTACCAGGAATCTGTATCAAAGAAAAAAAACTAATGAGTTGCCCGCATTACCACATGCCTACGAAAAAGTCTATTCTAAAAGGGGGTTACGAGAATTATTATTATTTCGAAACGGATGATGACTAAGTTATATTAAACTACATTCCTAATAAATTTTCAAAGCCAAAGCTGGCAATGAACATTGAACTGTTCAAAAATACTTAAAAATAACAAATTTGGTTTATTTTGCTTAGTTGCTGGCTTTGACCTTGAAAGTGTTGTTACACAATGTTTATTGCAAAATAAATTATAGTAATGTTTAGATTAAAATACTTTACGAAATTTAAATTTATAAGTTATGGCTTTGTGGACATGTTTTACACGCGTGCTATTTATAATTACCTTTTATTCAAAATTAAGTAATTTTAGTCAATAGTAAAAAGAAGTATTAATGTTTTTGAAATTATAATGCTATCCCAAATATGCATTTTAAGAATGTTAACGCTATAATGTATAAATATGTTTATATTTAAAATAATCAATGTGATATATTAAAAACAATTCATTATAATCACTTGTAGATAAGATCATAAATGCTAAGTATTGAAATCCTAAATATTGTAGCTTCTACTCGACCATAAATATAGGCTGTTTATTCGTTAAATCGTACAAAATAGAAGCTTAATAAATGCTTAGCAGCTATTCACGTTGAATCTTTGGTATTTTTTGGTCTCCCGTATTAATAAGTTTTCAGTAAATGTGTTACCTTATCTGAAGAAGTACTTCTACTAACAAGTATTCATGCAATATTTACTTATCAAAAAAGAATTTTATACGGTTGTCATAGCTTAGAAATGAATACTTCTTTAAGAAGTGTGTCATCCTGATCAGAGATAATTTAATCACTGTCCATACGTAAAAGCGGATGCGCTAAAAGAAGATTACTGGCTTATGTCATATCTTGAAATTAGAAGATCTAAAATGTAAAATCCAGGTGTCATATACAAAAATGAATAAAATAACAATTTTACAAAATTAAACCGTTATGAAACAATAATATCAAACAAAACACATTAAGCCTTAATATATTATGGGTAAGTTGCAATTATATAAGCGTATTTAGAACTTATAACTTGACTTGTAGTAGACACTATAATGACAGCTTTGTACAAAGAAGCCTGCGAATGTAGATTTACTTTTTATCAATTGAAGAAGCCAGCCTCGTGTAATATTACTGCCACTCATAATTAATTCGTATTTTTAATTTTAATAGACAGTGTCTTATACAAAAGTTCAATAGCAGTGACAAGCATAAATAAAGTTTCCATGTCACTCATAAGTACCTATTATTAAGATTACGTAGTTAATATGAGTATAATATTAAATATTCTAAGATCCTATTGTCCAAATTACGTACACATGACAGGCATTGAACTTTTGTACAAAGTTGTGAGTGCTTTGCATTGAGGTGGTGAACAAAAGTCTTATGTTTAAATATTTGTCTTATTATTATCTCTTATACTGATGTACCTATGTGTTATATGAACTGCTAAGTTAATTAATGTGGTTCCTGATATAAAATACATAATGGTACTTTAGTTCTTCACCTCTTCAAAAAGATTTAACTCTAAGAATATCTTTTTCTTTTAACTTTAGTGTAAAATTTTGAAGCCGGCGGAGAGTCTAGATATATCACCTGAAGTACCAATATAACATGAACAAATATTGTGAGTATCACTCATGCATGTTACACTTAGACTACAAACCCTCAGATAAGTGCATACAATGTGTGCTAGGTATATAAGTTCTGTCTACCATGGCTCTACATGATAAGCATTCGGGTTTTATTTATTGCGGTGTCAGTGAGTAATCGCGTGCTTCAATGGCTAGTAGGTAAGTTTTATCTATTTTATTTATGCGTGTAGAATGAGTGGCAGTTCAATAATGTTGATGACGCTGGCTTCTATTTAAATTTATGTTTAATTAAGGAATGTATTGTTATTTTAATTTCAGAGTAATATCTTCTAACTTATATAAATGGCTCCCGCACTGCACCCACCATGCACGCCATCCGCCTCCTGCACTCCGATGCGCTGCCATCCCACCCCGCCACCATGCCAGAATCCAGAAAGATGCTTAAAAAAGACTACATCGAAAGGCATCAAACCATGCCGCAGCGCATTGTCTATTATGGCGACGAGATCCAGGTCAAAATGTACCACTTGTGGAAAATATAGGGCTCCAGCAAGCGATCCAAGGAATGTAAAAAAAGTTGAAAAATTCCTTAAAAGAAAATCAAAGGAAGCCAAAATGAGAAAGAAAGATCGACTAAACGGGAGCCACAGTTATCTTAAATACGAGAGGGGAAAAGGGTCTAAGCGATCAAAAACATCATGCTGTGCTGGAAAGGGCCATCGTGGTCGGCTTAAGAAAAAGAAATGTGTAATTTTGTAAAAAGTGTTATGTTCATAGACTGGTATAAATCATATTACACTTTAATAGATTACCTTTTCAACTTATATATTGTATAATCCTACCTAATACCATTATAATAATGTTATCAATCCTGCTGCTCATTTTTATTGTAGCTCGGACGTACGGCTTATAAAACATTTTTAATTTTTATTACAAAGTGTTTAAAATGTCTGTGCAAATATTGATAGATTCGACAATTTTCGGTAAGATTAATTATTTTATTAGTAGTAGAATTAATACTAGTGAGGCTGGCTTCTTTCTTGTAATTGCTAATTATTTCAAAATAAGATAAGTGCTTTTACTCTGATAAGATTTATTTACAATATTTTCTTATTACAGTTGTGATTAGAAAATGCCACAAGTTATTCATCCGTCGTCTAAACCCATAACTGTTGGATTAACCCGTCAGAAACGAAACCATGGGACGGGACCGCCGAATAATTACCAGGAAAGATGTCGCGCAAGAAGGCTCAAGTCATGCCCAAGTGCTGTATCAATAACTGAACCACGAAAGAGAAAAAAAAACACCGGTGGCAGAAGAGTCATTAAAAGCACGAGAAGTTCAAGAAACTTAGGAACCGTAGAAATGTTTATACGTGAAAAAAGGAAACAGGAACGTCTAAAACAAATAGATGCTGCCAACGGAACAAAGTACTATCAACGCTATATGCATAATATGCAGCAGCGAGACAAAATGAAACAAGAAAAATTGAACGGAACAAGAAAACCACATAAAGGAAAAATAAAAAATAAGTTAAACTGCACCATTCTATAGAAGGCATTTTCGATCACTTTAAACTGCTTTAAGATGTTGCATAAGTTGTTAATGGAATTTAATATTGTGTGTGTAACAATGAAAAGTATGTAATATTGACAACTTAAAATGAAGAAACATTAAAGCATAAACTATTAGCAGCCATAAATATCACGAATTCAACAACAAAAAATATACAATACATGGACTCACATACATAACGAAAATGCAGTTTTTATTATTATTTTCATGTCATCGTCGGTATAAAATCTAATGAGACTTACTAACACTTGTCGCGTATTGTTAACTTTTATTTTAATACTAAAAATAAGTATCATGTGACATCGGGGATAAATAATTGCGCTTTGACTTATAATCGCCACTAATCGTTAGTGTCTATTTACTTACAAGCCACTGGTGACGCCTATAGCAGAATTAAGAACAATGTAGTCTTGCACTATCAACATTGTTACATTAACAATTGAAGTAGGTATTTAGATAAGTAGTTATTTATGTTGCTTATATTGTTACACTCTCGATAACATGTACTTATTGACTATGTTCCAGCTGTTTATTCCAATAGGAGTGTTAAGCCGTGCGTATCGGCACCAACATGCAGCGTTCACAAGCATAGGCCCCGACCGGCACCCTGCCCGCAACCCGACAAGTGTTACAAAAAATGTATCAAACGCAAACAAAAATGTCCCAGCGCTATGGAGACGGTCAGCCGCGTCGGATCGCCTTGCGAGTGCGCTAGACTGCAATCCAAAGACTCGCGAATGAGCAATAAAAGAAGTAACAAAACGCACAAAAAACGCTTACGAAAAGCCTACAAGCAGCGCTCTGCCGAATCAAGGTGGCGCAAAAAAAAAAAATGCTGTGAAATCCTATAATATACATATACCGAAACGTAATTTTAAAATGATGAAATATCTTGTAACAATAATAAAAATTAATTAATTAAGGAGCATTTGATTAATTGTCTTGGTTGGTTGTCTCATTGGTAATAGGTAAGTATACCTATCAGCTTCGTTCACGCTATGCAAAAAGGTTGCCGGTTCGAATCCGGGCGTGTGAACTATTGTGGCATTATCAATACAGCTAAGTTTTATTTTGACAAAATATTATTAATACAGTTTTGCCTCGTAATTCACAAATATACCGAGCATATGTAACAAAATAATTAAAATGACTTAGATATTGAGCTGTGTAAAAGTTAGGGAAGCCGAGCACAATTACGTACAGTGCGAACTGACCCGCGAGCCTCGGGACGACAGCGCTTCGAGCATTAGGCTCGTTGAAGACTCCGCCAGTTGTTAGTTTTATGACAATCGCAAAGGAATTTACCACCGCGGATGACCTAATTTCGAGGATAGTGTTTCTTTCACACTTGACGCCCTTACGCCCACACTTAACACGTTAGTCTGCTCGTGCTCCGCTTGTGCTTGGGCAACGTAAACTTGGAATAAAAACTATTTGAGATTAGTCCTAGCTCTTCTTTCTCAATCTATTCTGATAAAACTTTAGATTCAGACACTATCCACCTTTATCCATTGGTCTCTTGCTGAAAGTGAGTAAATAATAATATGTAGCTCATAATGGATCGAAGAACAAACAAAGAAGTGGTATTTATATTAATATATAAATACCACTTATTTTAACTGATTGTGCATAAACATTGTACATTGTAGTTGGTACGTCTAGTCATTGGAAGCTATTATTTGAGAGAAGTATGAAATGGGAAGAACCACTATTTATAAGATAATACATTTTTAGACTTGTAGGTGTAAACCATGCTGAGATTCGTTTTAGTTAGTATAATTTAGGAAAAAAGGAAAATAATACAGCCTAATTGCTTTAGATGTACCTACATTACATTAAATAAACATTGCGAAACAAAATATTTTGTCAAGAAGCTTGACTTGAATCCTTGAACTTGAGTTTTGATGATGTACCTATTTAAAAATAATGTTTAGTTATAAAACAAAGTCCACAGTTATTAATGATGTATTAATGCAAATTCAACCATCAAAATAATAAAAAAACATTTACAATGTTTTTTCTCAGGTTAGAAATATTTTCTAATCTCGTGGTAGTAATATGTTTCGCAAACTGGTAACACTGCCATTCCGGGACGAGCGAGAGTGAACGACGAAAAGCTAGGGAAGTGGTTCTGGTTAGCTTAGTTGTTTTATTTTATTTATGAATGAAATGATCTACTGTACTTATTATTTTTTTAATAAGGCTACGTGCAAATAGTGTATAGAATATATTGAAACCAATCCTAATTTGCGATAAGTTAGCAGAGTTAAACTTAACTCTTCATCTTCACAGCCGTTTGGCCCGGGTTATTGACGTTTATTATAAGCATCTACTTAGAATTTTAGCTTCCGAATACTGTTTGTGTACGCTATTTGTGGGCGTGTGTTCTAGATAGGTAGTGCTGGTAGGTACAAATAAATTGAATATTGTGAAAAGTGAAATTGTGATAATATATTAATCTGATATGTGTTACAAATTGGTATTGATGTGGCAAACCGGATTGCACCAAGCTGGAGAAAACGTGACGCTCATATAAGGTCAGTATCAATTATTTTTTGAATAATTATATTTATAATAATTATACGATACTCGTTATACAATCGACTGTTTCTAGGATCTGTTATCATCTTACTAATCTTTAGATATAATACCTGTGAAAGACGATAAACTGTCAAAATACATTTATTATCTTTTGCCAAATTAGGTGGGTACTAACTATCAGTTCTTCCGTGTTCTCGAAAATAAATCGATTTTTCTTGCCATTTAGTATTAAAATTCTAAATTTGTGGTGTCATTATTGATAATGATTTCCAATAGAAGGAAATAGTAATGCCATCTCAATATATTTTACATTTCACTTTTACCACATAGTCAATATATTTTGCACTCATAACAGTTCTATAAAAAAAAAAAACAAGTGAAACTTGACACTTTCGAGAGCTTTGTATTGGCTGGATATATGGATTTGTTTACTGATACTGACACTTATTTTGTAGGTAAAGATCTTAACAGTTTTATTAACCAAACCTTTCCTATTATTGTGTGTCAACTGATATTGAATTGTTTATTATAAAAAAAATACAACAAATAAGTTCTAATCTTTCCTTATATTATACTGAAATCCTACTCATATAAATATTATCAGAATGAATTAACCTTCTTAATAACATTTAACTTAGGATTAAAACAAATTACTTAATTTTTTATTACAACACGAGAATGCATCATTAAAATTATGTAAAATAGTTTCGCTCACACAATGGTTGGGAACTTGCTAGGTTAAGAGTACAATTAGTGGTTACTTTTGATCATAATCTATCTTGGACAAATTCAAAACTAGGTTAGATACCTATTTAAGTAATTTTGCTAATCATTGTAGTTCTAGCGGACTTATTAGACAATATTCTCACTTGCCCTACCTTACTACCATATGATTATAGCCTCACCCTATCTTTAATGACAGAAAATGTATGAAACTAGTGCTTTTTAAAGTCATAATAAGCACTAGTTTATGCAACAATTATACAATTTCTGCTAAAAATTAACCTTGAGTCATGTGATGCAAAATAATAAAATGAGATCATGTGATCTGCAGTGTTGTTATTTTTTAATGACATTTCTTAATGTAATTAATTGAATTGATGGTACTTATCATACACCTGTTATATACCCCATTAAAAAAAACTAGTGCAACCATTAAATATTTTTTCCTATTCAACTACTTAAGAATGAGACAGTTATCTGAATATCTGACTAACATTATTATCTTAACTCAACAAACAACACTTTATTATGCAAACAAAATGTCCTGAACATCATCAGTTTTACTACTTTTAGAATATAACTTTATACTACATAATGCAGACACTGGTGAAAAAGATGTTATTATTAGGTACCTACATTGATTGTGTATGTAACATACTTCTGATAATGTTTGTCATGTTTACTTGATGATGTGTTTCCTTTTAATACTTTCTCACAGCCTTAGCTGATAAGCTTATATCTAATATAAAATTTACTGAGCAAACAAAATAACTAGGTGACAGGTAAAAATATCAGAGCATGCACTGCATCGATGTGCGGTTCTTTCGTAGTTCGCGTGCTGTCAAGAGGGGTTGTGGCGTGTCCAAGTGGCGGGGTTCGGACGGCTCCCTCCGGTCCACCCTCTATCAACGACCCTCAAGTCGCGACTCGATTCACAACGACTACTCGTTAGCTGGAGAGGCTCGTGCCACTATAAAATTATCGCCTACTGTCTATGCTCTACGTAATTTTACACAACGTACTCATTTGCATATTATATTGATCTAAAATTTAAAAAGGCAATGTTTACGGCAAAACGACCTGTTAATGTATGTATTTATTAGTTAAGTACCAACCTACATATTCTTGGAAATAGGCAACGTAAAACGTCGTTGTTAAAAAACAAATTGAAATCCTAGGAAAGCATGGAAATACATTTTTTTTGCGCAGATAATTAGATTATAACAGTTGACAGCTCTTACACAGTCAATTAAACCTATAGGTACAAGATGTCCATACATTTAGAGTAGCAATAGCCAAACGTTTAAACGTCTTCACGAATTTGCGGGAGCCGCGAGTTATTTTTGCATTTGAGTTAGATTAATACAATTAGGATTAAACCGTAATTGTGCGATCTATTTACGTAACTTACAATAGCAATTAGGTCAAACCAAGGAATTTACAAAGAAAACTACACGAGATGATAAAAAAAAAAATTTGCTGTTTACACTATGTATTCTAATGTTCAGTCGCATCTCTTCTTAAGTCCGTGGGTTGGAAAGTGAGTAGGTATTATTCATCAGGCAAATAACAGATAAACATGTCAAAGCAATATTAGATAAATTTGTTTAGTTTTTGAGCCACTAAAATCGTTGTTACTAAAGACGAAATTGTAAATTGAGCTCCAACAGTCTGCTAATTAGTCGCGGATAGAAGAAATACATTGAAAAAAGTAGTTTATTAAAGTAAAACTGGCATTTTAAAGTAATCACTTGCTGTTTCACATTTTGACTCTAATATAAAACCTATAACCAGCAAGGAAATCTAACTTACTCTTTAAATATGACAGATATATGTATTTTATGTTTCAATCACAAAAAATGCAAGTAAAGACTTATGAATCGACATAATAAATAAATAACAATACCATGTAGCCTAAAAGCGAGGTTATAGGTGTATCTTATACAGTTACACCCTTTTGTTATTTAAAATACATGACTACAGCAGTATGGCCCAGAACTCCTGGGCCAGAAAAGCATGTCAAAGCATCCGCTTCGTGATTATACTTACATAATGTAGCGCAAAAAACACTTCGGGTTCGTATCGTATTACATGAAAAGCTTTTCCAGATCTTTACACAAACTGAATCCTATAGGTATTACGGTTATTTTAGTACTTCTTGGGCAAGAAAATTCTGACAACAACTTTGTTTGTAAATCTAGTTACTTATTTGGCTGACGCTTAAAAATTGCACTCAATATTTTTTTTGATTTGTGTGCAATAAAGGCAATACGACCTTGCCGTGTGGTAGCAGGTGAGGTGTGGTCAGGCCAGAGCGGCAGTGTGGCACCGGTAACCCAAGTCGCGTGTTCCAGATGGAAGAGTTTGCGCGGCGAGCGGGCGGCGGCGCTCCGGCGTCGGATGACACGCGCTACGCGGTACTTGACTCCTCTAATAAGCATCTATTTATCCGGTAAGTACGAGTCCTGTACGAAGTGTAAGGTACCTACAGTTACAGCACGACCGTGGTAAATTAAGCTATGTAAAATTACCTCACTGCCTTATAATTAAGTCTCCATCTATAGGGTATGTCAGGTGTGATAACATTGTCTACGCGTCGCATTTTAAAAGCATCTTATTGTTTCATGGTATGCTAAAAGTAAAAGTCTAGTTCGATGTAAAAGTTGACTAAGTAAACCTGATTTGTGCTTAGAGATCTGCTTTCGAACAAAACGATGAGATGAATTCTTATGTGCATATATAACTTTGTGGATGTGTGCATGCAAGCTGTGATCTAAGATGTGAGAATCCGTTATTTGTTCACCTAACCGCACATTATACCATATACTTATAGACAACATCGATACAAACTTTCATATCTCTGTGTTTTTAGGATATTAGATATTTTGCTAACCTGAAGGGAATGTTAATGTCTCCTATCTAATTGAAAATTCGTTTTCGTATTAGTCTATGCAGGGTTTTGTAGGGTAAAGAGTATTCAACACATATTCGTAAAATTTTTAATAATTTCAAAATAAATAAAGAGACAGAATACTTAAATGAGATACAATGTAGAATAAAAGTAAAAAATGTAGGTGTCACTAGCAAAAATTTTGTAGATATACAGTTATTACAGAAGAGATACGAAGCCCGAAAGTTGTGAGCTTTAAGCATGACTCGCACAATTGTCAGTTGGCCATGCGTCTAAAAGTTCTATGGAATAGCCATCCTTATCGACACAGTAGTACACATCGCCCACGTTCTGGTTCGGACGGTAGTTGCCGTTCGCCTGGCAGACCTCTGTCACCGACAGACCGCGCTCAGGGAAGTAGATCATGGTGTCTTGCGCACAATCTGAAGCAAAAAACAATAACTTCCATTATAAAAAGTACATTAATTCATCTAATGGAGTTGTGAAAAAAACCCGATTGTGCCACGTTGTTCTACCGCTGCATTTCCCGGAGGTGCAACAGAAATATTCTCTATTAAAACAGGTCACCACTTCTTCCAATCAAAGAGATCAAATATCAATCTTTAAAGTACCTACCATAAACTTAACTACCGCATAAATACATTCTGTCCATAGACAATATTTCTATGGAATAAGTTTCTTTTCAATTATTAAGTGTATTGTAAATAAATAAACTCTTAAATGAGGTAAAGGCCAACACATTTGAAGAAAGATACACTGATATTGAAGATAGAGATAAAACATTTAAAAAACGTTAGAAAAATATATTAATTGGTGAAGTATTGATAGTCTCCGCATTCCAGCTGAATGGTAGGATGGGTGGACCGTACAACATATCGGGAACAGGGTCACGGCCGACAACCGGTCGTTGTGGCACAATGCGAATAAGCCATGCTAACGGTACACCGGTGCCCTACAGCCTATCTTGTTTGATATGTAAATTTATGGACAATATGAGATTGTTTTCGATCGCTCTTCGATACACATTTATAAAAACGCAAACACGCACAATGCAGATAACCTGTTCTTGAGGAAAACTTCTAGTAAATAATGCTTTGATAATAACATTTTATTCTTCGTCTCTTTTTAAATGCCTTTTTAGGTCATATGGCTAACTAGCTAGCTAAGAGTTATGACATTATTGTCCTATTTTAAAAATACAAGAACTATATACCAGACGAATTCCTAAACTACTAATTAGCCTATACTTTCATAGTACAGCTTAACTTAAGAGTAGATGGCGTTGTGTAAATGTTAAGGAATATTTATTTATATTAATTGACCCCGAAATCGGATTTGTTGGCGCCACAATTTTAAGGATTGTCAGTGTTACATTTCCATATTTGTCGGTGTTCAATAGTTGACGCGCAACTTAATATTTAACCTTATCTAATATCGTAATATCCGATTGATTTTAATACTTTCCGATAAATGTACAAACAACCGTAATATGATAACATTAAATTAATAGTCTGTTGGAGAAAGTTTGTCTGCCTAGTGGTTTTAAATCAACTTAGGTATTTATGTAGTAAAATCATTGATATTGAAAAACCCCTTATCACTTACTGCAAGTCATTCCAGCCGTGTCACTCGAGACCACCTGCCAGGCACCGAGTATTTCCCCGTCTCGATCCGTGCAGTAGGCGCTGAAATATTTAGGAACAGATTATAAAAGGTTTCCATAGAGTACATTATATACTTATGTAGATAAAATAGCCAATTCGATTGTTTTGTTATTAATAAGAGAATTGAAGATATAAAATAAACTTACATTCCGTTTACAACCTTGTAGGGTCCATAGCTTCCATCATACTCGCAAAATGTGGTAGGATTTCCTAAGAAAGTCGTACCATGGTCTGATTGTTCTTGCTGGATCCTTGCGTTGGCTAAAACCAAGCTTTCGCATTTCCTTAAGTATTGCTCCCCGGTCGATAATGGGCTATCTAAGATAGGTACAGAGATAAGTTAGTGCCAAAATTGTCATTCAAATATTTTTGGGTCGATTTGATAAAAACTATCAGCGATTTATATTTATAATATGTTTGTTGTCCTAGTTATCACTATAGAATAGTACACGCCTCCTTTAACTTTATTATAAGTGTTCGGAAGACTTAATTTTTTTTCTGTTTGTTAGTGTATGATAGATAGTGCATGATGTCGATTTAGACAGTTTACTGGAAAACATAGACATCTTTAGAAAAACTTAGAAAATTTACTACCTTAATTTCAATAAAATAAGCGCACTAAGAAGCCAGACGGCTAACAGCCTAACACAAGTGTTTCAGGGCTCTTTGTCATACTGATTGTATACAATTGCCTTTGGCCACTCAATATCTTGAGTCTGAATCACTTGCGTATATTGTTGTATCCTGTTGTTACCTCTCCACAAGCAAATAATATTTTAACGAAGATAGAATTATTGTTGATGTATATTGTTATAGTACGTTACGCACTTTGATTTAGAACGAAGACTTTTGTCCCGCCACTGTTGTCCCAGGAAACTAGTTAACTGAGTAGTTTCCTATACAGTGGCCATAAAGGGCAAATGTTCTGTGAACGTCAAAATAAACTTTGAACGCGTTCACGTTATTAAATTCGGAGAAAGCATGTAAAACCCTATATGCAGTGCAGTTATACAGCCAGATAGTTACGGAGCCAATATTTTAAACTGCATATTATGTTATATTATCCATTTATATCGGTTACTAGATTATATTATTTTTCTCTTCAAATGTTTAGGAAAGTTTAATATTTATACACGGTTTATGCGGTTTTGTTTTTAACATTATACGTACAGCATGGTAGATTAGTCATGTCTTTCTCAGGCACTGGCACGACGGTCGGAAACCCTGTCTTAGGTTGTGCACACCAGCACATTCCGTCGTCACACTGAAGTGATTCGTAATCCCCATTCTGGGTACAATGGAGTGTCACAACTCTTCCTCCAATAGCTTCTAACTCAGCTCTCCTACGACTGCAAGCTAGAAATTAATACCAATTAATTTAATGAAACCTCTTTCAATATAGATTATTTGGTGGCATTAAAAAGATATAATTATGTCAGTTAGTGATGTTTTGACGTTATTTAAGGCAAGATATACTGTAAAATTATTGTTTGATTTTGTGAAATATATTGGACTTTCATAACAATTTATCAAAAATTCCGTGTCTTCAGCCAAGTTTATGTCCCTAATTACAAAATTATTGCTAAATATTAGTAATAATAAAATATGTTGAGCAATAGTGGCAATTATGAAAGTTGTCATCTTTAAAATTCGGAAAGATGCAACATCCAGTGATGAATGATTCACAAAAATGTTCACATCACCTAATTATGTTTAAGATTCAGGTTAATATGATAAAATTTTATTATACTTGTTTTGAAAGTGCAATCAGAACTTACCACAACTCATATCACTTGCATCACTTCTCCACATTTGTCCGAATATTCTCTTTCCATTTTCATCAGAGCAGAAACACCTTAAGGAAAAATGAATAACGGAAGGGTATTATAACCATATCACTCGAATTATATTAAACGTTTTTAAATTTATTTCTTTAGTTAACAAAATGTAAGGGACAATGATAATATAATTAGTATCACAATACACGTTAATTGATTACGGTATAAGTCTTCCTTCAGCGGATAGCGGATATAACAAAAGTGAATTCTTATAACTGATCTGTATCTATTTGATTAAAATTTTTTGAACGATAATGCTTTGTGATTAGTGGAAAATATGTATTAAGTTTATGAATAAAATTCAATGCAATGTCTAGAAAAGTGTAGAAATACTCTCTAGGTCTGGTTCGAGCTGCAAGCTAGCATACTTTTTTAATGCAACTACTGACCTCGTCCTTATATTAATTTAACTTCTGATATTTAATAGTAGTTTCGGATAAAATAGACATTATTTAGTACCTGCCAGTGTATTGATCGCCTTTGCATTGCACTGGTGCGTATCGTCCATCGGGTAAACAATTAGACGGAGGTCTGCAACCACTAGGATCCGGTAAAAGACCTAGAAATATGTAGCAACGTTATTTATGTTATTCAGTATGTAACATACGTATTAGTAAATGTTTTCACGAATAGGGTTAGATCGATTGTTTGAAGGGCATTAAAAAAAATGTAATACGAATATCTACTGAAGCAAACCAATATGAGTGGTGTTATAATTGTTATTTTAAAATAAATTCTATAATTACAGATACATATTTTGACATTCTCTATATTATACATCCAATAAAGAGGAAAGCCTCACTTCAGAATCTTTTCTACGTATTCTAAATCAACATTTACATTCTTGTCTAGCTAAAGTGTCACTTTTACTAGGGATTTGTTGTGATATGCAAGGTCTATGTGACGTCATTTAGAAGATTAATAATCCTTCATGAATTTCATAGGATAGGTGCACTGGCTAATAAATAGTTTTAGGCTATAAATATACACTTACCATTATTAGGTTTCTTTGTGACATCGTTTAACAAAAATGTCTATACCATATCTTATCGATGACTAAGTGTACACAATGGTATGACCGTATTGTTCGAATTAGTTGTTGAGCAATCGATACAAATGTTAATTAATTGAACACCTACAACCGGGCATTTTCTCCAAGGTAATAGGCTCTTTCCCGGAGACTGCGGTTGGCAATGACTAGATCGAATAACTTAACTTCCGACAGGTTGATGTGAGTGAAATTGAATACACCCATTCAGTTTATTTATACGCACTTTGAACAGTATCTTACTGATGGATTTTACAATATAAACTTACCGCTAGGAGTTTGACATGATGGACAACACCCAAATATATTTGTATTTGGCACTAAGGTTTGCGGGTCGCAGTCAGATTGCTGTAAATCAGTCACACAAACTTGAGCCTTTTCACATTTAGCAGTCACTGTTGTAATTACACAAAAAAATAATATAACACACAAAAGATTTTTTCGTAACATTATGAATGCTGTTGCGTGTTTTATTTTTCACGTTCTTAATTCTTTTGAAGCACAAACAATAAGGAATCTTTAATTACTGATCGAATTGAAAGTTATCTTTGCTATCACAACCATCTTATCGCTTATTATTTTAGAAATATCAGTAGTGCGTGTGATTCACACTTATGTGTGCATTCGCGCTTTGACTGTAGGTACCTTACACCCATTTGTGCTGTGTTTTACATAAGTAGAACAGTAAGGTATATTGTATAATGTTGAAGATATTATATCTTTACTACCGTATATTAACCATTTGTGGTTTAATTTTCGCTCAAATTAAAGTAATTAGTTGGTCATAACGTATGCTTGATGTTTTGCACGTTAACAAACACCGAAATATCAGATTTAGCCGTTTAAATAAGAATACTTTGTTATCAGCACTATCGCTATCTCAAGTTAATTTACCACTGAGAATAATCAAGCCAACCTGGGCCAGGCGAGCGCGAGTCGCGCGGCGGTGCCCGTTCCGAGCGCTAACTACTTACGCCAGAACGCGTTCATATCGTGCCTATCTGATTTTACTTTATCAAAGTCATACATGAGCGTTCTATTTATTATTCTCTCAATGTTGGTGATTAAATGTTTATACTAGTAAATTATTTTTACAGGTCGGATTAAAACGGGCATACCCGGTTAGTATGGAGGAGTGCAAGAAAAGACATTCAGGCACTAAAGTTTCAAAGATCGCGAATATATTTCAAGGGATGCCTTCAAAGGAAGAAGACGAAGTTCGCGGTAGCGACGTCAGTGGCGTCCGGACCGAAAGTCATTTAGCACGGTTCAATAATGCTCGTGCACTGTTTGAGAAATTGGGCGAAGAAAATCGTGGTTTTCGAATTGAGAAATCGCCGTCTGCTGCTGCCAGTTTCGCGGGTACGCGCGGAGTGACCCCCCCGGCGCCAGCGCGATCGCGTTCTAGTTCGGCAGGGTCCGTGAGCCCACCCAGACGCATTGTAACGCCTACGCCGATGCCGGCACCTGCTGTTAACGGCGATCGGCTCGCCAATGGTGCGACTGCACCGCCGCCGAAACCTGTGAAACCAAGTGTTCTACCAAAACCTGAGAAACCAGACCGGCGATTTAACAAGGAACTAATAGAAAAACAACGAAATTGGACGGCACACTTCAATAAATCTCGACAAACTCGAAGTGAAGATTCAAAAGTGGACCCTAATAGATATTCTAGTGGTTATCAAGACAGAAAATCACCAGAAATTCCTGAAAGATATGTAGTTCCTTCTCGTGTTTATTCTCCACCGCTTTCACCATGTGCCGGGGATTCACAAGTAGAACGGCCTACTACTCTTCCTTCCTCCTTAGTAAGTCGAGTTGTACCTAGTGCGAAATCTCCAAGTCCCATAAAAAATGTTGCTGCTGTGTCTTCAAGACCAAATAGTTCAGTGTCACCGGTTCCAAGAAACGACTCGTTAGTTTCACCCTCCGCGAGAAGAGACAACTTAAACTCTCCCAGCAAAAACAAAGTTGACTCTCCTTCTCAGCTAATAATAGGCTCTTCTGAAAAAAGTAATTCTAGCGTAAGACCGACGTTGCCTCTAGATGAGACTGAAAGAAATGCGAATAATGAATTGCTATTACATGCATCAAGTGATCAACCACAACCTCCTAGTTCTATGCCAAATCCTATTGAAAGAACCTCACCTAGTTCACCATTGCCATCAACACCAATAACGACAGAACCTGTCTTGATACCTCGAAATCAAAAATCACCTTCGCCATCAGCAAGGGTTGCAAAATCTCCAATTTCACCAGTATACTATGAAAAAGAGTGTTTGCATACCATTGAACGCGAGTCTTCAGTGTCTCCTTTACCCAATGATCGCGCATTCACTTCCTCCCTAGACGATGTTACCGATGCCGTTGCTCCGATTGATGGATACACGCCTAGTGTTACATCCTACGGCTCACCTATATTGTCCCAATCTAACGAAACAACAGAAAATAAGAATGATTCTGAACATGTATCTCCGCAAAGTCCGGTTACATTGGATAATGGGTCAAGGTCGTCAAAAACTTTGGACGAAGATGCTTATGAGTCTATAGATTATAGTGGAGAGTGGGAAGAAAAAACAAGGCGTCGTTCTTCAACGCCGGAGTCTCCTACATGTCCAGCCAAATCAGAGGATGCGCCACGCTCCCCGCTAGTGTCACCATTAGCGTCTCCTGTGCATTGTTTGGAGAATTCTCCGCCAGCTTCACTACAAGCTTCACCGTCGCCTGGTATGTTATTTCTTTTACATTTTTCTACATATTACTGTTCGATTCAACACACTACTGCTTATCTTTATTTTGTTATATTTAATCTCTGTATTATCTTCCATAAGAAATGATAAAGACGGTGACGTAGATAGACATAACATTTATTATAATAGAGATCGGATAGAGTAACCGATGCTTCGTAAGTTGCATATATTTTTTTTTCATATTCATAGAGCAATTTTAATTGATTACAGTTTTATTCAAGTACTCATGCAGTAAAGAAATTCATTCATAAGTAGACTTATTTAAATTACGGATTAATTAAGAATCAAATACTATTTTATCATATCGAATATAGAAGTTTACTATGCTGCTTTGTCACGAGAGCTAAATCATAAGGAACAGTGGGCGTCGATTGACGTACGTTTAGCGGTCTTATGTTCAGTGGGTTCAATGTAATATTGAGGAAGTCAAGGTATTTGAGTCGTTGCGAGACTTGCGAGTCGATCCCGATTTAGATGCTCCGGCGCCGCCGCCGCCTCCGTCGTCGCGACGCAGTAACCCGAGCGACGTCGCCCTGCGCGCTCCCCTTTATACGCTACACTACTACACCGACACTTAACGGGACCGTTTTGACAATTGATTACTTTCTTCACCTCTTTTTATTGTGTTATTCGTAAGATACCGAGTTACTATATTTATCTATGAAACAGTGTGTGACTTTTAAACTCATTTTGTGAGAAAACAAGCAAAAGCTCATACGACAAGAAAAAACAGTGAATTTTCGTGATTGGAAACCAAACGAATCGTGTTTCTGCTGTTGTTACGAACAAAAATATATTCAATGCACGATAAACTTTGTGCAGAAAGTTCAAATGGTCCCTCTTAAGCCTATTATCAATTCTGTAGTTGTAAGCTCCCCAATGCTCTTTCTCATTTTGATTGTAGTCGTCTCGTTCTGACCGGTGTGCGTCCATTTCTAGCCTAAATGCTACATTCATTGAGCAACGAATCAAACGTTGTAAAAACAATATTATACATCAAAAATCGTTCAGAAGACGAATAATTCGCGTCATGTTATTATTTCTTTTAAATCTGACCATCAAAAAAGCAAATGTGAGATACTTACATTTCAGAAAACTTTGTTTTTATTCTGAAGAGAGCATATTTTTTTTCATCTAGTTATGTTGCCAACTTGCTTATCTGTGGTTGTATTTGTTTACTAAACATAGTGCTCTGCGAACCGGTGTTCCACAAAAAAAATCACTTGTAACTTTATTTTGGAGTTTTTATACATGATAAAGAAACAGTAACAATTTAAGAAAAGTCTTCTTTGTGAAATCGTTGAGTTAGTTGAGGCGGATCTTATGTTTTGTTGCATAAGTTGTAAAAGACAAACAAAATACGTCGCTTGGAAGTGATTGTCCACGTGAGGGTGCTCGGAGGGTCAGGTCGCCGGCGGCGATGGTGCGGTGATGTGGCGGGTGTCCGTGCTCGTCGCATGCGCTCGCTCAACATGCGCCTCTGCGGCTGTTGCCTCGGTCAGTTGCTATGTCATTGTTGTGTTGTTGCATAATCGCTATTATGTTATCTGGAGCATTCTCAGTCTAGGACCTGATTTGTACATGCTCGATTAACTGGACTCAAAATATAATTAATGCCAATTTAGTCATACATTGTGCACAGTCTTTGTATTGTTTCATCGAAGATGCAATCTTTTTATGTGGGTAATCATACCAAAGCAGCGTTATATATGTCTTTTCGAGTTATTGAGCTGTTATTCTTGAGGCAATTAACTATCACTTACTAAAGGAATAGGTAGTTGTGTAAAGCAACTTGTATCGACATACAAATACTCAGTTGTATGTAATTATATTTTATAACTATTCTATGGACAAGGTATTTCTCAAAGTATGGAACAAAGGACTAGTATTAGCATACGCATTTATACGGGTACATTTTGAAGTTATGTTAGCGTGGGGAGACATCCACTCCACATCTTGAAGCATTAGTTCAAATTATGACTACCTTTTATGGAAGGTTGTCTTCATATTTATCACACGTAAATCGAATATCTAACATAAGTTTAGCTATTAAATTTTAAATTAAAATTCGTTGTTGATATGCAAGAAGTTATTGTAACATGATTGCAAAAAGACATGTGGTCATTAATGCAAAAGATGTTCTTTTTCGATTGGTAATATATATTTTCATTCTGTGCGACATTTAAATTCACACACCTCACACTTGTTTTTAAATATACTAACCGATTGTTTTAGTTTTCAACTATTGGATCGTTGGCCTTTAAACTATTTTCATTTGTATCTATTTTAAGTTCCCCTCATTCTTTTGTCCCTCGAAATTTACCTGATTATGTACGAATAATACGTTTGGGTTCCTACTCGGCATTATACGAAGTAAGGAATTGCAACAGAACACAAACTTCAAGTGGCGATATAGTTCTATCTCAATTTGTGATACTATGTAGACTGTAGTTGAGTTTTAATTAGTTAAGTGGCCACGACTCGCTCTCGTTGTCTCGGGAGATCGCGTGATCGTTCTAACGGTGCAAATTTATGCATTTCATAGATAATTATAAATGTTGATTAGTCAGAGTATTGTGTTATCAAACAACATTTTCTGAGGATGTGCCTGTTTAATTATCTTAAGATCGGAAACGAAAATGTAACGCATGCAAATTGTAAACAAATAGTAAATTCCAAGAGATTTTTGTAATGTAGGTAGGTACAGCGCGCGCGTTTGTAGTACACGAAAGAACGTTATTTCTTGATCAACGTCAGCATATTTCTTACTTATTGTCTTAATATCCCCTACGTTTTCCGAGATCTCGAATTCTGAACGCGCTTCCTACGTCATGGCGGCGTTCCACGTATCGATAAAATTAACACTTTTTTTTTCTGCGACTGGAGTTGATGTCATTTAGGGGACGCACAGTCGCACAAGGGCGTTCAATAAATGATTGTCTTTTAAAAACGTCCACATGTTTTGGTATAGCCGAATATGTGGTCTAAGTTCGCACTTAAATAACCAAATAGCGGGTTAATGTTTGTTTATGTTGGGCACCTGTATATTCACCACCTGCTCGCTCTGCGGAAGTAGAGTAACTGCGTTAAAAATAACTAGATCATTAGCCTAAATTTGCTCCGTACTCGCTCCCCGGAGAACATATTTTACTGATTTTCATTGAGGCGAAGAATTTCCTTTACAAAGAGTTTCCTGTAGTATGATTCATTTGCATCAACTAGAATATCTCTGCTTGCGCAAAGTAGAGCATGATTATTTTTTTTAACCAGAAAAAATAAACGTTTATACCGGGTTCATAGCCGTCATGTAAAGTTTATAAACTACATGTGTCCGATGTAATAATTAAGTAGTTCATAGAATATGTGAATTGTTTTTTTTTTCTTTAACTAATGTGGTTTTATGGTACAGCGGGCGGAGGTCGCAAGTCGTCCGAGGCAGAAGAAACGCCGCGGCGGAGCGGGTCCCGCGCGTCCAGTGTTTCCGACGAGGGAGGGTTCAACGAGCCCTCGCCCGAGGTGGTGGCGCGGCTGCGGCCGGCGGACTACCGCGAGCCGCCGCCTCCTCCACCGCCGCTCACCCGGGACATACGTGACGCAGAGCGAGCACGATCAGACCCCGACACTCTTTCTGTGCTACAGCAGGTACCTACTGATCATCATTAAATCGACTCTGTTTAAGACATAGTGCATAGGTACCAATTTAATTCGTGACCTCGAACCATTTCATTGGACCAGTCTTGACTATTGAACATCATTTAAATTCCGACTACCGGCAATTTAAAACCTCATTAGTTAGCGGATAAGTGTGTGGGTGTGTTAGCCATTTAGGGATATTGAAGGTTTTATACGTGAAGCTCTAATACCGAAACACAGTAAAGATGAAACATAAAAAAATATGAAGATAAACTCTAGTTTTTAAAATATAAAAGAAAACTTAACTTGATTAGACGCATTTATTGCCATGATATAAATGACTGATTCATGTATTTTGACTATTCAACCAAAACTTTTTCGACAAGAGTAAGTAGGTTTCATAACTGTCGACGCAAATTCGCCCTGAGCCATAAAAAAAAAATCCATCAATAATTGAATTGAATTTCCAGGACTCGGGCGTAGTAGTGAGCGAGGCGAGCCAGGGCTCCATAGAGGTGCTCGACAAATCGACCACTAGCCAATGGAGCGTGTCGGAGGGCGAGAACGCGTCCGGCGAGAGCGGGCGCGGCGGCGACGCGGCCGACGCGCGCTGGGACGACGCCGACGTGGACTCCAAGCAGCCCGACAGCATGACGCCCGACGAGGCCGAGATACTGCTCAGCTCGAGGTGACCAACCTAACACCAACACCAAGGCGGCTTGTAGTCATACCGACCGCAGACTGACCAAAATGTTTGCACTCCTAGTGTACTCCTAGATACATATTGACCGGTCAGCATGCGGTCAACGTGACAGAAAAGCCAGCCACTACTACATAATAATATATTTAGTCATGCATCACTACTACTGCCCTACACTCTAATACTAGATACGCTTTTTTGATCATATACTCAAAGGTCACTTAGTTAAGACTCATTTTATAAGGTTTTTGTCACTATCAAACGAACTGATTCTAAAAAACCTCCTAAAGTTTCGTGAAAGAATAGTTACGTGGGATAATCGGTATTAGCTACTATATAAATTAGAAGTAGTAGTTTGCTAAATAAACACACAAATTGCCAGTTATTTAGTTTACACGCAAGCGTTATTACTAATTTATTACACACGTTTTTTTTGTATTAATATTCCGCAACTGGATTATTTTATTCGAACATCGTATATCACATATACTATTAAATTGAATATAATAACTATTAATATACATGCAATAATATTTGTTTGATTTGAAGTGTATAGTATATTATTATTTTTTGTATCACCTACACTACAGAGGGGTTATGACTGAGATACGCGAGCTAATATTAAAATATATTTAAAAAGAGTTTACCTTACATTTTAATGTAATAATATAACGTCACATTGGTTCTGTTTAATTACTTTATCTGAGGCACGTACGCTATGCGGAACTAAATAGCTGTTTAATATTCGTCACACCTTTCTTCCTCGATGTAATCATGCTATTCATTGATGTTTACTTGGTGGTTCATTTTATTTTCTCATTGAAGTTCTCGTGATGCATCTGGAACTGTCTTGCATTGTCAATGCATGCTCTATTCACTTGTCTGTAGATTTCACCATGTTCTTCTGTATTTTATTCGTTACATTTCTGTATCATGTTCACACGTTGAATACGCTATTTCTATATTTTCTTTTTTCAGGACTTATTCATAATGCTTAGTATACAATTAAATGTCTTATTTTTATTATTTGCATGCTGCCTGTCCGCACAACGCTTCATTATTGCCTGATATTTGCAGTATTCTGGAGAAAAAACTTAGGTAAGCTCGGGGCATTTGTAAACCATTGTTATCTTCTATTATGCAATGTTTGGTAGAAAGCTTAATAAATGTGCTAGTTTTGTATTTTTACACTGTGATTTAGGTTTGTTAGCTATTATCGGGTTTAAAACTGTTTTGTGGCTAAGATCTAGTTAGTGCAATGTCTCTGAATGTGAAATGTTTAAAGCGCATCATAAATTGTGTACGTAGTTTGTGTAATGGATTAATGCATTCCTCGATAAAATTAGCGTGGCTGTGGGTATGCGAAGTGATATAGTTAGGTTATTGTGCTTATTTTGTACAGGCAAGAAGCTCTACTGTCGGATGAGCAGGCGCAGGAAATCGTAGCGATGCTGTCGCCGCACGCGCTGCCGCACGATAATGGCGTGTCCCTCAACGACAGCTACCAGTCCGTGCTCTCGTATGAGAGGTAAGACTTCTTTAAAGTAGTTTACTTTGATGCAACCTTATTTATGTAATGTGTTTAGGTTTCCAGGCATATGTCAAATATCCTTTGTAATGACAAGAATGTACAACTATTTTTTATGTTTGAGAAGGTGGTTTATTTCCATTCATAACAGTTAAATTCAAAATATGAACGGGGTGACCGGTTCTGTTTAAAAACATTTGATATGTTTACGAATGAACACGTAGATTGTTAATTTTATGTATAGTTTAAATCAGAATGCGCTAGTAAGCTCGTTGTAAAACATTCCAGTATGCAGTCAGTGGACGAGAGCTACGAGTTCGTGTCGTTGGAAGCGGACACGGGCATGGCGGGCGGGGACCGGCGGCAGACGGAGGCGGGGTCGCCGCCGCAGCCGCCCGCCGGGCCCGCGGGCCACGCGCCCCCCGCGCCCGCGCCCGCGCCCCCCGCGCCCCCGGCACAGGCCGCCGCGCCCCCGGAGGACGTGCCCATCTTCGAGCACTACCCGCCGCAGCAGCTGCGGGAGCTCGGAGAGGAGAACGGCATACATTACTTTGAAGATGGACACTTCTACACTGAGGTATGGAACTAACCTTACTATTTATTACACAAACCCCGAATGAGAGCAATACAGTTTTTTCTTCAAGTAAGTTTGGTGACTAATCCTTCTTGATAAGAAAGCCTTTGGCTAACAATCCAGGAGTATCCTAAATACAGATACCTACATGACTGGTAGATTAAAAATGAACTAATGTTGCAGGTTGCCGGACTTCCGCCTATTGAAGAAGACGACGAAGATGATTATTACCCCCCAGTATTCGTCAAGAAAAATACCAAAGTTAAATTCAGGTAATTTGAATGACTTTTCATGTAAGGAAATAATGTATCCAAATTTATGTGATACGTATTTGAAGACTGGGTATTTTTGTCACTTGTCACACTGTTGTTTAGCAAAATACAATAATATAAAATTTAATTTACCTAAGTATTTATTTATAGTATATGCTTTTGAGTTTCTTTTATTTTATTAATAATCCTATTTATATTTTTACAGTACGAACCCGATGCGCGTATTTTCGACGCACTCTGTGCGCGAGTACGACCGCCGCAACGAGGACGTTGACCCCGTGGCCGCCAGCGCCGAGTACGAGCTGGAGAAGCGCGTGGAGAAGATGCACGTCTTCCCCGTCGACCTGGTCAAGGGATCTGATGGCTTGGGCTTGTCTATTATAGGTGGGTAATACTTTAATCATGTGTTGGTTTATAGAAAAAATAAGTATACAACTGGCGCCATCTAGTAAAATAAATTATTACTTCATTTCGTTCCAGTAAACTTTGTAGACAGTGACATTGTTTTAATGTGATGATACGTGTGAATTGTTGTACGGTCTGCAACCAAAGTGTTATAAAAACTGCCATAACTGTTCAGTGACATCTACAATAAGTTATTTTGCGTCATAATTTTAATTGTAACAGAATTTTGTTGTGTTTAAATGTTTTGTAAAACTGGCAGTGTGGGACTTTTATGTTCGTTCTAAATATAATAATTATGTTTATTCTAGTTGTAATAAATAAATACATTATTTTTGTCTTTGCTAGCGCACATTAATTCAATACATTGGAAAGTACAATAATCTCTTAAAAGAGGAATAAAAAAATCTAACAGAAGTGGGCGTGTAATATATTTTTATCGTTTCTTTTTCTGCAGGCATGGGTGTCGGTGCGGACGCTGGTCTTGAAAAGTTAGGAATATTCGTGAAAACTATTACCGAGAGCGGAGCCGCTGCTCGCGATGGTCGAATCCAAGTTAACGATCAAATTATTGAAGTCGACGGCAAAAGTTTGGTATGTATCGGTCATTTATAAAGTTTTGATATTAATAGTAATAAAACCCTAACCAAAACTTAAACTGATCTATTGTTTGTTCGTACCGCACGTTCTGAGCGTGCCGAACGTGCTGCATATCGCGCGTAACATAAATCTTGTAGCAGGAGTTCGACAATGCGCAAAGTTCTCATAAATAAATGAAAATACTTTGAATACTATCTGGATAAATTGTGATTAGATTTTCAAGTAAAATGCTTAAAATATATCTAAATTTGTTGTTAATTTTCCTTCAGGTGGGAGTAACGCAGGCATACGCTGCGTCAGTGCTTCGAAACACGTCGGGTCCCGTAAAGTTCCTTATTGGACGTGAGAAGGACCCTGAAAATAGTGAAGTAGCTCATCTCATCAGGCAGTCACTCGCCGCCGACAAAGAGAGAGAAGAAAGGTATGATTCCCTTGTTATAGTTTAATCTCCGTAATGAGGGAAAATGCTCATAGATGGATGAAAGCTTTCTATCTCATTCTCAGCTCTCTGATAACTGATTTGTTAGAAATCCGTAGCGGACTAGAATTTAATAAGCGTCAACGTATCTTATGTGCAGTGTTATTTACTACTATTATTTTTTTCTTTTTCTTTTTAGAGCGGCTCGCGAACGCCAACGGCGCCAGCAAACCGAGGACGATGATTCCAATCAGACAGCACCCGCCGAAGCGTCCGCGCCACAGACGCGACACCCGGAGATAAACGAGTTGAGATCATTTCTTCAAGAGGTTTGTTCAATATTAATTACTTAATGATGATACTAATAAGGCAAAAAGAAAAAAGATTTGTGTGTGTACTGAGGTTGTATGGAAAACATATCAATGTTTAGCGCTAGAACATCGTTTTACAGCGATGCAGATTATTTCATACGTGACTCACTCATGGTTTAGTTCGTACTGCTTTACCCATACAGTATACAGTATGACAGAGCTGTAGTACTCAATACAGATCGAACGGATCTGTTTTCTTTTCGTGGTGTACAAAATAGACGAATGGTAGATTTGTCTCAGCATAACATAATATATTATAATAGTATTCTATAACTATCTTTTACCGTCAGTTGGTGGGCATGGAGTCCGGCGGCGGCAGCTCGGAGGAGATCAGCGTGCGCGTGCGCGCGTGGTGCCAGCAGCGCGCGCCCGACGACACGCTGCGACGCGCGCTCGCCGCCGCCGCGGACACTGCGCATCGTGCGCAGCGCAAGTACGACAAGGTAATACCACACACCTGTTATACCTGATTTATTATCAACATCGTCTTAGCCGTAGGACGTTCACTGCTGGATATCGGTCTTCCCAAAAAAAAAATCGGAAAGACTGGTTGGAAGCGTAGTATAGCGCGTTTTCTAGCGAACTTTTTAAGGTCGAAACCAGATTCATAATAATATGCGAATCTTCATATCTTATGTTGATTAAAAATCATAAAGAAAAGTATGATATTACACAAAATCTTTGGCAATAGATAAACAATTAGAGCTTAGATTATAGCTACCCGTATATTTTGTTACCTTTTTTACTCATAAATGTGTTGTGCAGGCGCGGCGCGCGCTGCGCGAGTGGCGGCGCACGCGCGCGCTGGTGCGGGCGCGCGAGGAGTGGTGGAGCGGCGCGCTGCGGGACGCGCACCGCGAGTACGCCGCCGCGCTCTCCGCGCTGCACGACCGCGTGGCGCGCCTCGAGGTGCTGCTGCTGGTCAGTACACAACACCGACACCAACACGCTATATACTGAACACTTGGTTCTGAGGATATATACACACATCGCTATTGATCTCGAATAGCGCGTCTAAAGAATAAGTCGCCGTTGAAGGTGACAGCGTTGACGCGTGTGCTGCGAGCCATCGCTTTAAGCGCACCGCTTATTGCCTACACGTTACGTTCTCTTTTGCAATGGTACTAAAACACGGTTCAGTCGTTTTAATTTACTTGTATTTTTAGGAGACACAAAAGAAGGCTGGCCTGCCTGTAATGTTGCCTCACGAGCCATCAGCGCGTCGCGAAACACCGCCCTTGCCGCGCCGACCAGACCCGGATCCGCTGTTGATTAATAGTAAGTATTGTTTGATGCAATCGCATTCGAAGTATGTTTTTTTCTTTAATCAGTAAGAATGTATTTTTTTTACAAATTCGATTATAATCGTTAATCGTTTATTCCACAGATCCATGGAGTTCCGATAGCGATCTATCTGATTTGTCACCTGTAGAAGACGAATATGCCAAAGTAGATAAGACAAGGCGATGCGAGCCACCGGACCTCGGCGACGTGACGGCGCCTGTTGTGGAGGAAGTGAAGCCCGTCGCGGCTGTGGCCCCCACCCCCGCGCCCGCGCCCCTCCCCGCGGCCCCGCCCCCCGCCTCGCCGCCCGCCGCCGCGCCCGCGCCGCCGCCACACACCGCGCACGCCACGCATGCCGCGCACACCACACACACTGCTATCCCGCCGACGAATAATATGCACGAAACACAGTAAGGGTTTTTTAATACATTTTTATGCATAGGACTGAACTTCAAAACACAATGTCAGAAACTATTGAGAAGTCAAAGAACTTGATTACTACTTCTATTTTACATCCAATCTGTTACAAACTTTTTAAACACCATATTGCCTTCAAGACCCTCAACGAAAGAACCTCATGGGACATTATGACTGTATAGAGGCGATATCGAGCGCTTAAAAAAAAATAACTTGTGTGAATTTAGTTGAATGTATAATGAACGTGCATCACCAGGTCGAGCTCGTCCCTGGCGGGCGCGTGCAGCAGCGTGGCGTCGTCGCTGGGCGCGTCGCGCGAGCTGGACGCGGCCGTCCCGCGCGGCGCGCTGCTGGACACGTCGGCGCACCGCGCGCGCACCGACCTGGCCAGACACCGCCACCACGCCGCGCAGTCCCCGCACTCGCCGCACTCGCTCAGCAACGCTAGCTCCGTACGTACCCACACACATTATGTACCCGTCTGTGACCTTTTTGGCTCTTTTATTTTCAAAGTCACCTTCACTACAGAAAACACTAGACTAAAAGGAGAGGCTTAATCCTGTGTTAGACCTGGGCAAGAATCCACCTGTTTCGTAATTCCTGGTTGCCTTCCACAGCCCAACGACTTTTGCAGTTGGTCATTTTGATCTGTTTGTCGTAAGTCCGAACTCAAGGCATTTTCCTTCTGAGATGAAACGCTGATAACATCAACCCTTGACGATGGCACGTCGTGGGTATGTGCTAGACTTCCGATCACCGATAAAAAGCGCCTACGAGTCCTACTACCTAAGTTAGAGATTCATAATTACTTCTTTATCGAGACTTCGACAAATACTTAAGAATTACCATTCTCGCGACCGCATGTGATAGATTATCTCCATGGCTTCGATGATTTCTTATTTTGTTAATGTTGCTATTACAGTATGACGGATTAGACGATTCGTACAACGACTCGGCGGACGAGTCGCTAAGCGAATCAACATCGGGAGGACCGCCTCACGTCAGTTCTGTGAGTAACTATTGTTTTTACCAAATTTGATCTTTGTATCTTGCGCTCATTTAGTGCCCATAAGTGACTTGATTTATACAAAAAAAAAGTAAGATGATGAATTTTTTAAATTTCTTATACCCTCTTTTATTTCACTTGGCAGAGCGACGGGTTGGACTAGTAGTTTAAAATTAAAAGTAGGGCACCATCTAAAATGTGAATGTTACTTTACCAGCATCGTGACACCCGTCAGAGTTGCGGCAGCTCAGTGGGCAGCGCTACGGACGACGCCGTGTATTCCAGAGATCACAGACATCACCCTCTATCGGGTAAGTGTAAGTAACATGTCGCCCACTAATCATTGTGCACTGTGTACCATTAAACATTTGTATAAGTTCCAACTTAGGCCTTTGGACGACGAAGCAACATTATCTTCAAGTCAGCTTAACGTTTATGATAGTTTTGTATTTAACCTCCACAAGTTTAACAGCTTATATAGTGTAACGAAACGCATTGTGTGTCTACCTCATGTGTTTGTGAATAATAGCGTACTATATTAACGACACGCGCTTATAATAAAACGCCGATGAAATCCGATCGACGGTAACCTATTCGAACGGCATGCATGAGATTAAATAATAACTGTGTAGATGCAACTAACTCGTGTTGGAGTAGTCTAGTGATAGTTGCATCTATGGAGGTCGCGAGTTATTATTCAATCTGATGGGCTAGGTCCGCCCGCGTCGCTCGCGGAGCAGCTGAAGCAAGTGCTGGCGGAGCGCGAGCGGCGGCTGGCGGCGGGCGCGTCGCCGCCGCAGCCCGACGCCGTGCAGCTCACCAACGACCTGGTGGACGAGATCCGTCAGGCCGTCAGCGAGGCCAACGCCAGAGGTTCGTAACCCGCGCCCGCACAAGGACGCCATCTACGTCTCACACTTCACGTTGCTTGGATTCTATTCGATCTCAATTTTCTCTGTTCTTTAAGTTTGGTCATTTGAGTACAGCTTTTCGTTTTTGCAACGGATATAACGACTCGAAAACCTAGAAGTTATCGTAAATTATCTTGGATAAAATAACTGAACCCTTTTCTACCGTTTATATTTTGGTCTATGCATTATAAATGGTAGAAAATGGCTGGCTCTGTAAGACGTCTCGTGTGTTATTTGTTTATTCTTTATGGAATCTATTTGTTGGTGATGGTCCGCTTTTATCAGATGTTATCATTGAATGGTGGTGTGGTGATCTGATTATTTTAAGTTAGTTTTTAGTATTAGTTAAAAATGTATTGTTTGTAATATGTAAATATTATATCTACACAAATGTATGTATGCTACAATTCATCGTATTATAAGTTACTTTTAAGTAGCTAGAAAATTAATGTATAGTATTTGTAGATTTTGACTGTTACTCTTAGCAATGTAGATATGAAAAAACATACCTATACAAACACTGATAAAACCCACTTAAGGCGAGTTTGTCCTGAATAACAATAGAATTCATGACTGGATAAGCGTTGTCGGACAAACTGTCTTCACTTATACGTAGTGAGTGCAGACTTGCAGAGTGCATTTGGTGTTATCTGTGGGTAGATCGCGGCAAGGTGTATGTGTAGTATATTTGACGTGGGACTATGGTTATAGTAAAGAAAGCTCCGGCGTGCGTAGTCGGCGGCGAGGTGCCGTGGCAGCCGCTGTCCAGCGCCGCGTCCGAGGCCAGCCTCACGCCGCCCGTGCCCGCGCAGCCGCATCCTGTCAACCACTGGACCAAGCAACAGGTACATAACGTGTATTCTATTTTCGTTTATAGATTTTAAGTTCATTTCAGTAGTTACATTATAGACAAAATGTAGCCTACAGAGTAATATCATTGTTAGTTCTAGGCTAGCATAACAAGCTATGTTCTTTTAAATTCTTTTTATATTAATTTTTACATATCTGCCCAAAAACATGTTGAAAATGTATTACGGTTTATGTTTCTGACTTCTAAATTTTACACCATTTTCGTCGAGTTTTAATTTTTACTCTTTGTATGTGTATTATATTGCGTGTGGTGTGTGTCGCAGGTCTGGCAGTGGGTGTCGGGGCTAGGCGAGGGGCTGGAACGTCACGCGGGCGCGTTCGCGGCGCGCGGCGTGGACGGCGCGCTGCTGCTGGCGCTGAGCTCGGCGGACCTGAAGCTGCTGGGGCTGGGGGGCGACGACCGCCGCCGCATGAAGCGACGCCTCAAGGAGCTGCGCGCCGCGCACGACAAACACCTCAAGGCGCTCAAGAAGGCCGAGAAGAAGGCCAAGAAGAAGTAAACCACCACGCCCCGCCACTACAACACCAAAGAATGGGATAGTTCACATGAACTTACTTTCTCTACATGCCATGCGACTAAATTGCCTCTACTAAGCACCTAATGTAGTTATTTTTAAATCTAGGAAAATTCTTCTGCTTTTCTAATCTATCTGTTACTACATACTATTTATTATTTTACTTTCAATATAATGGTATAGTGTCATGTGAACTGTTTCTTGTATTTCTTGACTATTTTTTTTGTGGCAACTATTTTCTATGTAATTATGGCAACTTTAAATTTATAGTACCTGTAAAAATATTGAACTGATTTCATAGTATACATACCGAGATGTTGCTTCTTTCTTTTTCAACTTTCTTGTTTTTACCTTTATGAAGCGTATGAAAGTTCATCAGCGTTTAGTTACGTTCTAAGATATTACTAGTGATGTAGGTAATTACTTGGAATAATATGTTCATGTGACTGAAGCTGATGGTGGAAGCGATAGTGTTGGTGGTGGGTATAAAGCTGTGTCTGATAGCATACCGAGTGCCATCTGACCCATAGCTTAGAGACTAGTGACGTTAGTGCTGCTTCAAACGAAGAAACGAATATTATTAATCGAAAATTAGACGTAAGTGAATGTGGAACAGGACAAGTAGAACTCGTTTATCTAGACTGTCTGATGTATCTATTGCATATATCCTTAAACAGGTATTTTGTTGGTTTCTTCATCGTTCCTACATTTTTGTATTAATTGTGTCAGTTTTTCTTAAAGTTCGGAATAGAGTTAAGAACTATGGGATACATACTGACTCAATCTAGTCATAAGATGAATTAGCTGTTCTAAAGTCATGCATCATAACAATTTTTCTTAGAAAATTTCGAGTATTTAAGATAGATAATAACTTTCTTGTATGTAATTATTACCAATTATAATGTCGAGATTGTAAAATGGTAAAGTAATTTACATTTGTAGCCATTGCAATGCAAACTGATTTTGGTAATATTTGGCATTTATTTATAATTATGAAATATAATGCACAAAATGTACTTAGTGATACGGTGACTGATTATATCTATTATGTCACCAACATTTTAGTATATTTTAAATTGTATAGTGAAGTAACATTCATCAAACATATTGTGATCTCATGTCATGTAAGAGTACCAGGATATCTTTCTAGCCCATGTCCTTGTTCAAAATGTTTACTATCATGTGAATTCTTATGAAATGCAATCTTCACAATTTTTAATACATTCCAGTAAATTACTATCTCAATATAGTTGTTTCTGTGTGAGATTTCGATCATTTAGACAAGCTTTATAGTTTTTCTTAGGCAACACATATGATTTATCTAACAAGTAAGTGTACTGTCTGTGTATTCATGTGCGATATTTGGTTCCGTAATTGTCATGTAATCATGTAAATATAGTCTCGATTAGTTAATGCGGAGACTACCGGAGTGAGCTTGAAATCTTACTGTGTGACTGGATGTATGTTACGCATTTAGAATATTTATTTCGTTTAAGATTTAATGTAAGTAGTGTCCATTGCCAAAATTGATCAGTACTTTTGTTTAATGTTGTTGTTTTTTTTATTTACAGTTTTCCTTTAATTATTTAAATATATTTATTTCGGGACCAAATTAATTTATTATGAACTTAATTATGTATTTGGGTGTGTTCAAGAGAAAGATTTTTTATTTATAATTTAATAAACAAACCAAAGTCTACATCACATTGTTTTTTACTGTGTTCTTGTGAGTATCATGTACATTTTGTGAGAAGACAATGAAAATATAATCTGCCATTAGCTGTGAGTTTTCTTACTGGTATTCTGAATTGCCTGTAATATATGCTTCAAATTCTTTATCATAAGAGCTATGAATTTACCAAATAAAGACAAGTGATTATATGAAAACATTTAATTGTCTGGTTTTTGGGTTTTAGGCTTTTTGTTGCGTTTTCGTTTTTTGAACTTCTTTGCTGGAGGTAGATTGTTCTCAGCAGGCTTTTCTTCATTATCATCCTTAGCTTCATCTCCATAACTTATGGTGACAAAAGCTCCAGGTTTCCTTTTTTGAGGCATTGATGTTACTTCCTCTGTTTCATCAGAATCTTCATTCTCTTCCTCATTGTCACCTTTGTTTTTAGATTCCAATTCATCATCAGAATGGTCTTCTTTTTTAATTAAATGGCTTTGCCTATTTAATGTAACACAAGTTACTCTACATGCAGCATTACATGAACATAATTCACCTAATTTTGAATCATCTACAGACCATACTTTTAGTTCGCCTCCACTTGATGCTGAATACAGCATTTCATTTTCATAATACAGTGCCTTGACCCTATGCTTGTGAGCTGGGTATGTCAATGCCTGAGTATCTGATATTATTATGGTGAGACTAATAATATTTCCATTATCTAAACCTACAAATAGCCTCTCATTTGTCAGCCATTGCACAGAACTTGGTTTAGAACCGCAAGTTATCCTTTTTTCTAATCCTGCTTTACTTATAGTCCACACATCAACAGTATGTTGGGAAACTAATGAAAATCTGTCTCCATCAGGGGAAAATTTAATTTCTGTTGGCAATGAAACACCTTTACTGGCAAGGTTAATTGTGAAGGCGGGTCTACCCTTGACCAAGTTCCATGTTCTTAGTGTTTTGTCTCCTCCAATACTGAGAGCCAATTTGTCTGATGGGTGTACAGCAATTGCAGTGACTGGTTGACCTGAAATAGAACGAATCTTAAATATTTATGAAGAGAAGGAAAAAAACCAGTATAATTCACCTTTATTTATATCTGAGATATGTTGAAATATAAATTCTTAATTTCTAATAGAACATAATATAATAAAAAGAAGGGCATAAATCTGTAATACATAGTATTACACAGTTTTGCAATAATATATTTAGACTGTGGTTTTGTGTACTATTAGTAGTTATAATGATATTATATTGCAAAATCACGCAAGGAAAGCTAGTAGCAGCATGTTTATACCTTCTTGGACAATTTAGCTATTAGACTGACCGCACATTGGAGTCAAGATTGTTTTAAGACAGACTATTGCTATACAAATAACTTTAACTAAATAAATAAATAAATAAAACATATGAAGGTGCGCACACTTCAAACAAAACGTCTCATAGACAAAATTGTCCAAATCGCACCACGACAAGTCTGACTAACGTTTGTCGGCTTCCCTTTTCTATTTATGTGGGTGCGCACATCAACGACAAAACAGTCTAACAACTGTAGGGTTGCCAACACTTTTTTGTCAGAATATAGTATTTTGTTTAAAAAGCCATAAAATAATATAGTACGCTTCAAAAAATTATAGTATTTTAGTAGGGAAGACTAAACAATAGATATAAGTTTTTTTTTTCAAACTTAAACTCAAATTATTTATACTCATGTATACACAGATGTTACGGAAAATGAAGGCCTGAACATTCTTAACACAGGTTATTGCCATAACGTAGCTAGAATGTCAGAACTCTGCACTACTTTCTTGCAAATTGTAAATATTACAATTTGCAAGAAAGTAGTGCAGAGTTCAGAGATTAATGGTACCTCAACATTTTTGTAACAAGACTGTACCAATTTTTATGCACAATAAACTTGTTATTATATTATAATTAGGAGCCAAATACGACAGGGATGGTTTCGGTTACCCGCAAATGCAAAGTACTTCTGTCTTTCGTTTCGAACGATAGACTTCTTTGAAAATTGCAGGAAGGTCTTTTTTATTTTGCTAATTTTAGTATTGCAATATATAAACATTGAGCTATTGTACTGAAATATAGTATTTTCGCGTACTATATATTTCTTCAACAGTATATAGTACGGAGACCCGAAATATAGTACAATACTATATATTATAGTACGGTTGGCAACCCTGGTAGTAGACAAAACAATTTCGTTTGAGGTGTGCGACGCGTCGTAGACAAAACAGTCTCGTTTTGGTTTTAAGGCAGACTTGTCTATGTGAGGCAAGTCTGTCTTAAAACTGTCGTGACTCCAATGTGCGGTCAGCCTTATTGGATGTGGAGTTAGCCAACACCCTGGTCACCCTGCATTAACACAGGCTTTTTGCATGAGCTAGTACAGTAATAAATAAAGAAAACAAACCTCCATGTGCTTTCTTCCATATCTTTTCTATTTGCCAGTTGCCTGTTCTTGTGACAATTATGGAACCATCATCACTTCCAGTCAAAAGATGTGTTCCATTATGTGTAAACACAACCGCATTGATTGTTCCATCGTGGTTCATCAGCACAGTATGTTCCTTACGAGACTTCATGTCAATCACAACTACTTTGTCATCTGTACCACCAGACGCAAGGAATTTACCTGCCACTGAAATGCAACGTACTGAGGACGTATGCGAATGTGTAGCAAACGTCTGCTTCAATTTCATTACCTGCAATGAATAACGCACATTAATATTGGCAAAATGAATAATATTTCAATCAGTGTTGCAAAAGGTGCTTACCCCATCTTCAGTCCGTATTGAATAGCCAAGCAAAAAGCCCTCGTAGGTACCAACTATCAATTCGTCCATTGCTACAAAATCTACTCCAGTTACTTAGGTTAGTAAATCAATGAAATATTATTCAATACAACATAACCTTACTCGTAATCCCGCACGTTGTCATTTCGTTTATTATTATGGTGAACTGTCAATGCCAGATGTCACGACGTCGAATTTTGTAAAATTGGGAACTTAGGATTTTTATACCTCATTAACTTACAGTGCACTTTTAGTTTTTATGTATTTTATTAAAATTAAATAAAATCGAATCTTTAAGAAGACCATAATAGTTAAAAACTAAGTTTATGCGTGTATCCGTGGTTATACACGGAGGTAAATCATCAAATATTAAACTTGGTTTTCATAACATGGTTTTTTATTTGGTTTCTGTAAACTTTCAAATAGTTTTATGATAATATGTATAGAGCATGTTTACAGCATTTGCGTAAAATAAATCTTGATCTTACTTTAGATTCATATAAATATAAAATTACTATTTTCTCTAACACTAAATAGGTAATACTATTATTTCTACTAAATATTTACACAGCACTAGATCGTTTTTATTCGATGCAAAAAAAATTGACAGCGTCAAGAGAAAAACGAAAACCTCACTATTTCTATTTTTTGCCCAAGATATCGAATGGATAAATCTGTAATTAAAATTTAATTACTCAAATTCTGTTCAATTTGTTAGCACGAACATATTATCATTCTGGTAAGTATACGTGTACATGCTGTGTGAGGCAGTGTTTTAGTGGTCGTCTGGCGCTATCGATCTCCATGGTTGGCATTATTTGCTAAACTGTTTGTTTGTTATCTCGAAGGATTCCCAAAAGAGGACTTATTTAGACATCTACAAGATGGATTTGGCGGAAACGATGAAGAGTGTGTTGGCTAAAAGTACGGGAACGTCAAGTGGTGCTGCGAGTACGTCGAGCTCGGCGACCCCGCACGGTGCCGAGGGCTATGTCACCGAGAAACTGTACATGCTTCTGCAGCTGTATCTACAAAACAAAGGCTGGAGCCCAAGCATAGAGCTCTTACAGTGTTTCAGTGATCTCAAGGAATCATCTATGCTTCCCAGTGCTGCTTATTTACAGTGAGTAATGTATCAGAATTTTCGTTGCGCCTATTAATATTCTTACAAGATTCTAATCACATATTTAGATAATCTTATTTTTTTTTATTAGTTATTACACCTGTTTTCTTAAATTAAGAAAGTTTTAGTACTAATATTAAATTGTGTATGTTTTATGACAGAATGATGGCCTCAAGAGTAGGATTAGACACACAAGGCAGACTGATTCTTCGTGAGAATGGCAAGATAATTTTACCATATGAACACTTTGCTAATGCTGTGATGTTGAAACACATGAATGGACCACATGGACTACATCTGGGCTTGGAGGCTACAGTTAGAGCAGTAAGTAAACATATCAAAATTGTAAGATATTTTCTATAGCTTAAAGGTATATAACCTATGGACTAAAGCTGCCTGGTTTAAAATTTTAGAGTTATTAATCCTAACACATCACCTCTTCCTCTTCTTCTACTATTAGATTTATATTTGCATAAACTTCTTATAACATTCTTACTAGAATAGAATAGATTTGTTTCTCCATTAATATCTCATACCAATATATGTATTTGTCTGGCCCAGGTTGTTGAGTCGTACACAATAGGCCGGGAGCAGTTTGGAATGGAAAAGGAGTTCATAATTGAAGTTGTACAGAACTGCCCGAACCCAGCTTGTCGGTACTATAAGAACCAGTTGGAGATGACACAGAAGTCAATACAACAGCATCTGTCACAACAGCCCACATACATACCAGGTAACATAGTGAATATTTTATGATACTTTTAAATATAGATATAAAATAGTTTAGTCATGTATTGACTGTTCATTAACAAAATATTGTCTTCTCTTGAATTTTCTCTCTGTTAAGAAAGAGTTCTTCTGAAAACTGCCCTTTTAAAATGTGTAACATTTATGAATTATTAGCGTCTAAATACTAAAACTCAATGGCAAAAACCAATTATAATAAAATTATCAAAGCATAACCAAACTTTAGTCTCTAATACTCTTTGGCCTACTCTGTCAGCTAAAACTAGATAGATATTTAGACTTTAAGTAGACATTTAGAACATTAGTTACAAGACATATTCTGATTTGATCTTAGATGCGGGTGCTTCAAATCTCCCAGACAGTCAGGCAGTCGAGCGTCTATTACGCAGCACTGCACTAGCACAAGACTATCAGCTTCCTCTTGCACCACATCTAGCTGCTCTCAGTGAGTTATTAAGTAAAAATCAGTACCTATTTTAAAAACTGTTAATTTCTTGTCTAAAATCACTACTCCTACTTAAAATTATTTTCCCCTTTGGTTTTTGTGCACAAAGTATTGTATTTTAATTCTTGTGTTGGGAGATAACTATTAATTTACAATTTCTTTCTAGTCCTAATTTCACAAATGTAATATGATTGGCCATTGTAGTATGAAAGTTTAAGGATCTTTCTACCTCATTTGTCTAATCTAGTATTGCCCATTCTAGGTAGTCTAACAGGCGAGAAGTCGGACCGTCGCAGTCAGGACAAATTGTCACAACACCAGCAGATGTTACTGCAGCACCAAAACCGTTCACTGGGCCACCAATCGTCCATAGACAAGTACAGTCATTCCCAACAACGCTCGTCGGGATCTTCGCAAGCCACTCTTGATACCAAGTCCAAGCATCACTATTCTGATGAACACAAACTTACTGATTTTCTGAGGTGAGTGTCACATTATAGTATGAAATTCCATTACAATTTACATAGTAATGCATATATCTTTCTCTATCTTCTTAGTCCTACACTCTTGCCAGTGTAAGTGGTAATGGTCATGTCTTGATTGGGTCATATATCTTTCTATATTTCTTATTCATATCAATATTGATTAAAAATTTGTTTTTGTGAACACCATCTTATACTATTGAAAATCTAAGGGTTAACCCTGGAGGGTTAGTCGCTCATATCAGAAATTTGACGTAAGATAGACATAATTTAGATTACCATAGAGAATTCTGTATTTCAACAAAGTTCAATAAACATTTTAGGTAACATTTTTATTCCATGTTTTAAATATTCATATTTGTCAGGGCGAACTTGGAGAGTCTGGAGTCCCTATCGGGCGGGTCCGGGTCTGCGGCTCACAGTGAGCGCGGCAGCGGTGGCGGCGGGGGCGGGGGCGGGGGCGCGGGCGGGCAGGAGCGCGTGGTGCGGGCCTTCGCCGAGCTGGCGCGCAACCTGCAGCGCATGCGGCCCTGCGTGCGCCCCGCCATGTGCAAGCCCTACGGCAAGCAGAGCGAGCAGCTGCAGAAAAGTATGAACCTCATTTTAATGCTAATCAGCTACCACCTATTACTGACTTTCATTTTTAGGATTCCATACCCAAAGGGTAAACCATATTAAGAAGCCATATTACTAAGTCTGTCGGTCTGTCTGTCTCCAGGCTGTATCACATAAACCGTGATAGCTAGGAAGTTGCAATTTTCACATATGATGTATTTCTAAAAATTGGTATACCTACAACAACCGTGATTTTTTATTATATATGATAGTACGGAACCCTTTGTGCGCAAGTCCGACTCGCACTTGGCCGGGTTTACATACCTCATTGGGCGTGGACACATGTCTGCGGTGCGGCACCGGCCACCGTGTAACGGCACGGCGCCGCTAGTGGGAGGCGGCACGGCGTCGTGCCGCGACACGGCGCCGCGGGCGACGTATAGTTAATCCTAGCATTTCTGAACACGTATTGCTTTTGTATAAGAGGTGCAATTTTGGTTAGCAGTTCTTCAAAACTTGATATAGAAATTCTAAAAGAGTCGGTCGTGTTACGTGTTCAGAAAACCTGTGGAGCATAAGGAAATGCTAGGATTAACTATACGTCGCCCGCGGCGCCGTGTCGCGGCACGACGCCGTGCCGCCTCCCACTAGCGGCGCCGTGCCGTTACACGGTTGCCGGTGCCGCACCGCAGACATGTGTCCACGCCCATAGAATATAGTCTTCAAGTCCGGTTTTCAGTATTTTCCATCTTCGTGTTTCCATTTCAGTTTTGTTGGACACAATCCAGTTGGTTCAGTCGCTCCGCAGTTATCTGCCGCCGCCGCACATTCAGGTCACCTCGTGGAAGAATGATGATAAGCTTCGGTAAGTAGATCCGTAAAACCTCACATTCTCTATAGGCTTTTAGCATGAACATACGATTTAATCCTTTAAAGACTTGTGTTTGAATAGCGGTTTTTTAAGTCAAGCATATTTGTTGACTTGTAGGAGAAATATACATGCAAGTTGCAACTATTTATTTATGTAATTATCTTTTATTTCCAGTTCAAACAACATGGAAGAGCTGGAGAGCCGTAAGATAGTGAGTGGTAACTAGCCCCCGGACGCGCACGCCGCCGACGGCTAAGCGCCGCGGTGACGTCACTCGCCAGCTCGGACACGGTTTGACGGTACCTTCGGCGGGCCCGGTACGAGCATTCACTTATAGCAAACATTTTATCAATTAGCACGAAGTAGATCAAATGTAACCCTGAAAATCCAGTGTTTCCAGAAAATAGACGTTGTCATCCAGTTTGTGGTAACACTGTATCGTAGCAAAACTTTTTAACTCGTAATTTAGTACATACCTACATATTTGTGTACAGGAATTTTAATAGTATCAGTAGCGCAATTCAAATCATAATGTATTAATCAATCTGTTATTACTGTGTGTACAGCCTTAGTAATCAATTGTTGTATAACATTAGTTCTCAGCTCACGTGCTAGTTAGTTTCGTTTTTAATCAAGATCTGCATATTTTATTCGTAAGAGTATTTACTCGACCTTATCATTATAATTAGTCGATAAGATTGAGATAGTTTTGCCGATTATTTATTTTTATATATAAAATTGTGTATTATAAAATTGAACCGTGTCTCGAAGCTGTCCGGATACATACTTTAGGCAGATATGACGTTAAAGAAATCAGTGCGTCTCATCTTTAAGCGAATACTTTATATTAGGCGCGTGTGTGTACACTTTGTACTGCGTATTCGGCACGGACTGGGTGTACCAACCCCCAGTTAATGTAAAGTTCTCCTAATTTTTGTAGCGGAAATTGCTTTACTTGTTGGTGTTTGCAGAAGTTTCATTTATATATTAATGACATATAATTTCATATTGTCTGTTGTAAAAGTTCATACAATCATGTATGCTATTGCTTTCGTTGTTGAACATATTTAATGGTTAAGGTATTTTTTTACATTAATTTCAAGTTTCGTCGTAATTATTTTAAGTTTAATTCATTTTAATTCTCAGTTATTATCGTAAGTGCATTATTTACACTGTGATAGAAGTGTAATAAGTAGGTCTGAGCGAAGTCTTGACATGAATGTAACTTAGCAGGAGCGTTAGTGCGCCGTCAGCGCGACACGAGTTGCGGGCTCTAGGGAATTATATCTGAACAGAGATCTCACGTTTCCCATTATCTTTATAATGCTTGAATGATTGATATACTGTTATGATCTGCTGTTAGGTTAGGCTTGTGCTGGACAAAGCTATACAAGCATTTGCAAAAACAATTACTCTAATCCAAGAGTACTTTATCACTCCACAAAAAACAATATTGGCTTCCATTATAAACAGCCTTCATTTGAGGAAACATTTTGTTTCGCAGCTAGAGGGTCCCTGTAAATTCTGTATTTCGGCACAGTGGAGTGTAAATTATTGTATTTTAGATTTAGCATAATTATATGATAAAGATTGATCGCCAAGTCTTGTCTTGTGAACGATAGGGAGGTTAGTATCTTATTGAAGACTGCAAATTTTTCACGTCTTAGCTGATGTTGCGCGTGGGTGTAAAGTTAGGATCGATAGGTTATGATATAATGGCCATATTGTACACTGAAGTACTCGTCGCATCGTACAAAATTATTTTATTGATAATGTAAATACTTATAGTTATTATTTGTAGTCGAGCATCTTTCATCGTACCTATGAGTATGTATTCCTATTTCAGTGTACAGTAGGGTACTAGAAACGGTCGAAGGAGCTTAGCTGAAGTTGACTTCGATCAATGTTGTATCTGATAGGAGTCGCTGTCTACTTCCGTATCATCAACGTGTGAAATAATGGACTACATAAGTTAAATGATTAGTGCAATAAATAGGCAAAGCCTACTTTAAATTTAAAGTTTTGTATCTTAGTACTTCTTCCAGGCCTGTTCTCAAATATTTGGGGTCGGCGCTATATGTGTATTTCTACCGTTCATCCCCTCTACTCGTCATCAATTTTCATCCCTTTCTTTCTTATATCAATCCCCAGTTGTACGTCTTCTCCAGATCGGTTCAGATCATGTGCAAGCTTATGAGTGTACGTCTGTACTGTTCCGATAATGGCGTCTGTTGATCCTCGATCTGGAATAAATCCGTATTGGTTTTGGCTGATTCCAGTCTCTTCTTTTCAATTACTGTCGCTTTATTTGTTTCCCATACTTTCGTGCTACAAGGCATGAACCAAGTTAGTTTGGACAACAATGTTCTCTATGACATAGCCTATCTTCGTGCACATTGCTATACGCTGTAAAGTGCCTGCAATCACCTCTGCTCTATTCTTAGTGGGGTTGGTTGCTGCTGTATAGATTGCTTGAGAAACATTACACATACTATGAGACCAATATTCTGTACTTACAATCTCAGCACATCAGTCCTTGTGAACAAGGCACTTGACAGCGTATATAGCATGATTAGCTGTTGTATGGGAACAGTTTAAATGCCTTTAGATGGTTCTATTACTTGTATCTTAGTACTGTAATTCTAAAAAATAAACATAAATCTTATCATATATTCACATCACAGTGAGGTGGGTGTGACGTTGTATTGTATAGGGTTAGTACTTGATTCTGTCATGGTCTCTGTTCATTGGATTGTTGTACGCATCACAATTTATTTGATTATTGTCAAATAACATTAATTATAAGCAGCTTTTGTAGGTAAGTGCGTTGTACACCTATGTTGTATTTCATATTCGTATTAGCGGGTTATAACGCGATATAATAGGCATGCTCACAAATCTACATTACGTCTCTCGTTCCGGTACATTATCCAAATAATTACGAGGCTACTACGTTTTCATCGACAACTAACAACACATCTAGTATTAATTAAGTTGATATAACCGTCAAAATCTTACTCTTGAAAAAGTATTATAAACTTCCAAAAGAATCTCTCTCTGTATTAGAATTGTAAGCTTTCTAGTCAAAAATGGATTTCATATTGCATTTGTTTTATCTATACGATTGGAGGTCTTTCTTAAAGTATTGGAAATTCTTAATTATTTTGTTTTTACTTGTTTATATCGCCTGTCAGTTCAGCGTGTGTTGTGTGCGGTTATACGGGAAACTTGTCCCGTAATATTTGATGATCTCATTGTATCAATATATCAAACTGTCGCCTTCGTTTGGCAATGTTTTTAAGGGAATTGTAAGCGTATAATAATGTAGCGATTGAATTAAATGCATGCATGATGTAATTAAATTTCGACTAGAGTAATTGTGAGGTTGGTTTGAATTGATACAATTTCCTGAGAACGTTCGTAACGCAGAGCGCAGTGCGCATCTCACTTACTTTAGCTAAGGCCAGCCGTAGCACCCGCTGTGGTGACAGTGTCATGACTTATCTCAAATGTTTCTCGTTAGATTACTCTCTCTCATGATGGTTACTTCATACGTAATAACATAGTGTTTTGTATTGTATTGTAGTTTTACGGACACGTTAAATTATTCATTGTCATTATTATTTTTATTTGACATTTATAAAGCATTTATACTTACTTGATAATACGTACCAGTTATCTTCAATTGCGATTCGTTTGGCATCTGAATTCTGTGATAAATTTATTCAATCAAAATGTAATTTTGACATTATAATGCAATATACCAATCGGAAAATTAGTTACTATTATACATATAGATTATGTTTCTAAATTTCTTTAAGTTTATAGTGTAATTTGCAGCTGGTGATCGCTTGGTATTAGACTGATTAATTTGAAAGAACGACACCCTGAAGACGTTGACTGTATAATGTAGTATTACTGTTATCCTGGATGTAGGACAACTTGATTGTATTTTGGCATTCATCAGCTGTATTTATGTTATACAAAATTTGGCCTTGCCATTTACATAATTTATTATTTGTATTGAAGATTTTTTTCAATGTAAAAGTGGTAATTTAGAATGAAAAGCAGTGCTTAGAAATAAATAATGATTAAATTCAGTTTTTTCTTTTATTTGTAACCCTATACTACTAATTACCTTACTAAGTATCATGAAGAGTTGAACCAAACCAGTGTTGTTTGCTTCAAGATTCGTAAAATGAAATTTTCTCAACACACTGCTACCCTCTTAACATCGAATTTACTTAGGACACACCAGGCATGTTGATACACACCTAATTCATAGCATAAAATTTAATTTGTTATTAAAATCCTGTTCATAGCTAAAATCGTGGTAAATTTGTTTGGTATATGGATTTGTCAGGTGTGGTAATGTGGAGTAATAATAAAACTACATTGTAAATTAAGTATTATTAAATTTTAAAAACATCCAATAATACACCAACTTTAATTTAAAATTTAGAAAATTGTGCAGTAGGTACTGAATATTGAACGAACTGTAAATGTACGGAATGACGAACAGTGCTAGGAACATACGACGACAAAATATCATAATTACGTAATGAAAGGCAAGCTCATAAACAGAAAACAATATGTACATTTAATAACTTATTAAATAACTAAACTGACAACACAATATAAATATCTGTGGAATGTTCTATATACATTTAAGCACATTTGGCACAATCCATAAGTACGCATACAATATTTGGTTATTTACCATCTAAAACATCAGAAATTACTTGTAATACATATTTGTGAACTAGAATGTGTTTGCTACAATATTAAATACACCGTAGAAAACGTACAAAACATCTAATTGTTCACTACTAACATCTTAAGGTAAGAATACATTATTTTTTATTTTAGTTTTACAGTATTTGTTGGACATCGTTCGATGTCGCTTGTGTGCGTTTGATTTCGCTGGCTGTTGAACAGACATTCCTTGGAATCTAACAAAACACTTTCAGATATTTGAATTAGGCATAAGGGGAAGTTTCTTAAGTTGTACAGCGTTGTTAAGTACAAAATTGACAATAAATGCTTACTTTTAATTTTTGTATGTTATATTTTGCCAGATTTGGCAATGGCGTAGAATTAGGGCAAAATGTAAATAAATTAAAAAGGGAACAGACCTGTGCCCAATACTGGGATTCTTATACTGGCTACTTTTGTGGGGTATATGCGCAAAACGTCTATTTCTCAAAATGCCCCAAGGTAGAAAAACGTCTCTTTCGCGGAATGTCTCTTGCGCAAAACGTCTCTTTCGCAGAATATCTCTTTCGCAGATTGTCTATTTCGCAAATTGTCGCGCAAGGGACTTAAAAAAAAATGTTTTTCAAAACAAGATTCATATATATTTTTTATTTTCATTTTATCAATTATCATGTTAATTATTTATGAAAATGATTTACAATGCTATGTTAATGTTTAGTTTCTAGTAGTAATAGCTCCTATTATTTTATCTGTGGATATGTTACTGAGAGTATTGATTCTTTTGATCTAAATTTTTTATGTGTGTAAACTGTTTGATACCTATATTGACATTGTTTTTATTTGAAATATAAAATTATTTAAATATAAGTACCAAAATGTTAACATCTCAATTGCACTATAATTTTATAAATGATTTCTTGTTTTGAAAAACATTTTTTTTTTCTTAAGTCCCTTGCGCGACAATTTGCGAAATAGACAATCTGCGAAAGAGATATTTTGCGAAAGAGACGTTTTGCGAAAGAGACATTCCGCGAAAGAGACGTTTTTCTACCTTGGGACATTTTGAGAAAGAGACGTTTTGCGCATATACCTTTTGTGGATAGCTCGCTTGTGAACAAGAAAAATATTTCCGGAAAACTATGGAATGTCTGTTCGTTCTTTTATACAATTACAAGATTAAAATACCATATATTCCATTTGTTTAGGTAATTAACTAAATATAAACAATCTTGGCGTTACTTTTTAACCAAAAAAGTAATTTTTAATTTGGATATTACTACTTACAAATCAGATAACTATAGTTTTAGAAAATCTGAATGTATTTCAAGTTATAAAACGTATTTTACATTTTTCAAGATCACATTTTGTTTAAAAGACATACCAAGATTGTTTACATTTAGTTAATTACCTAAACAAATGGAGTATAGAACCTTAGATATACACGATTATGTAATTACAGCGATTCGTTGATTTCACTACCTTATTTCATTATTATTTGTCTGCGTGAATGATAAATATTAAAGTATATATTTCATATATATCGAGTATAACATATACATTCAAATAAAATCTATATCATAGGTAACGAAAAATTCAACTACATAATTAACGAAATTTTACAAAAGACCTACAAACTACGAAAGACGATAAAAATAATTTAAAGTGCTTACACTAACTGACATCACGAAATCGATAAATGCTTTAGACGAGACAAAAATGTTGAAAGATTACCCACACAATGTATTGGGATACAATCTACATCTAGGAATGTAATTATGTAAGTACCTAGCTTACTTGTAGTGTACTAAGACCAACAGGTTTCTCACATTTTCTGAAATTAATACTTGTCTTGTTCCAAAAAACTTTTCCAAAGAGGCGAACCGTACTGGTAAATTATGAACTAAACTGCACTTTAACTTTTCAATAACAACGTTACGATAGATACTTAATGTTTAATTTATGTATAAAAATCTAATACCTTGATTGAGTTTCCAAGTCTGTGAGACTACGTTAAATTCTTAACACCATTCAACAGCGTTTACACCAAGTGGTACGCTTTCATTACCGAGTTACCCGTCATTATTAAGAATACAAAGTTTCACAAACGGTACGACATTTAGAGATGGATTATGATTAGAATATTCGTTGTTTCGTTGTTTACTTGTCTGGTGTCGGTTTGAAGACGTAGACGGAGTCATCGAGCCAGTAGTAGGCCTGTGCGAAGTCGCCCTCGCAGAGGTAGGGGGCGCGCGTCCACGACACCAGCTCGAAGCCGGCCTCCTCGCGCATGAACTTCACGAAGGAAGCCAGCTGGTCCTCGAAGTACAGTCCCTCGATTGGCAGACGTTCCTCAGGTTTGTGATCTGCGGTCACTGGAGATTATAATATATTGGTAAGTTTTTTTTCAGCAAGTAAGAACTTACCGTACTTAACGTAGGTGATCAATACTTGTGAATCAAAGTTTAGGAAATTAAAATCCCTACTGGGGTATTTCTAGATACGTTATAGGAGCTGACGCTTAGTTAAAAGAAAAAGAGAAAGGACTGTTAATTTATAATTTATGTAATTAGCTATATAAAAACAACTTAAGAATAAAATGAAATAAGGCGAAACATGTTGGAATTGACAAGGTTTTATAGTTTTATATTGTAACTCGATTACAATGGCAATAGTGTCAACCAGAAAAGTGCTTAGATCAAAAGTACAGCCACATTTAAGAACGACACGTTAACCACGTGTCGTTGTTAAACGTGGCCGTAATGATGTTTTTAAACGTATACTTTCAACTTTCTGGTTGACAATGATAAAGACAGCAAGACCCTTGATAATTTGGTCATGAATACAGCTACAAGAGATTCCCTGAATCGGGCGCATTTATAACTCTTCATTGACACAAGATACTGGATAGAATATGCGCTTACCTTCCACATACGGCTTATAGGGTAGTACCAGCGCCAGCATGAGCACTCCACCAGGGGCCAGTGAGTCCCTCGCCTGCCGCAGCATGGTTTTGGGCTTGCTGCAGCGGTCCAGCAAGTTCAACATACACACGCAGTTGAACTGGCCTTCGTGGTGCCATGTCTCCGTGTCCAGAATCCTGAAAGTTAATAATTTGGGAAGCTTAATTATTGCATCACTAGTTATATGGATGTTGTTGTGCTGTCTGAGAAAGTATGGGAGAATTGTCGTTTTCTGGACAAGTTGATAATATTTTCTGTTGTCGTGATACGATTACGTATACGAACGTAATACGTATACGATACGAACGAGCAAGTTGTTCTAGCTATCGCAAATCCTGTCAGATTTTGGGAAAAAAAATTCAGAGCAAAATTTATTTTTTAAGTTACAATTTTCAATACTCAATACTCAATAAATTTATTGCATTCCACAATGTGAGCTTAGGTGGTAGGTACTTAAAATATATTAAAATACATTGCTTTGGATCATTGTGGACCCTGACGGGCACAGCAAAATTGGATAGTGGAAGAGGGCTATTTTATTAATTACATTTATGAACTTGCTATAATTATATTATTTATTTATTTAAAATTTTCAGTTTGATACTCGTTAACAGTATAGTAACAATTTAAGATTAGAAAATGTTTCAATTTGTTGACAAATGTTGTATATTTTTTTTCGTTTTTAATTGTTTCAGGTAACTTATTATGCTCAGGTAATTTATTATGCTTATCAAAAACGTAAATGTCATATAAGTAGGTACTGTTTTACTTGTTGACTTACTTGTATCCCTTTTCAGCCAGCGACTTCCTCATGCTTGCGGAGATTTCCGTGGCGTAGTTGCGCGGGTAGAGGTTGGAGAAGCGGCGGCTGACCTCGCCGTCGCCCGCGCCCACATCCACGAGCGAGCCGGAGCCCACGTTGTTGCTGACGGGGCGCAGCAGCGCGCGCGCCTGCGCCTCCGACAGCACGAACATTGAGCCGCGACCGAGCCATCTGAGAAGAATGTTGCAAATTAGGTATTTCATTTTTCCGAATTGTCTTAATACTTTCAGTTATTTGTTTGAGAGTAAGACAATGTATAAGTATTTAATTAACAGTTGTGTGATATTGTAATTTTGTCGTTAGCTGTCTTTTTTTCTGACATCATCTTCAACCAATGTTTCTATTCACTACTTATTCGCAAAACAGATCGCCAAGCACCTTTTATTCCCGATTAAATGTGCTATAATATATCCCACAGTGAAATAATAACTAGCAGGAGGTAACGTTCAACTAAGTACTGGATCATCATGAAATGAATACGGGGTAAGAGTAAATTGCTTCAAAGAACAGGGTGTGCTAACATTTCACTGCCTGGAGTGAACATGCGATGTTGTATTACCGCCGCGATTCAATGTAACTATTAATTTTCTTATCTAACTTAATTGTCCAAATAACAAAGTTCGTTCGATGGTTGAACCTTCTAATTTAAACGTGGATAACTTCCTTGAAAATAGTCTGTGAGCGAGTCGCGGCATCAAGGCAACAATAGTGCAATTATCCACTACCGTGGGTCGTGTGGTGGTCGCCGGTGTATCGCGCCGGTGTGTCGGTGTGCCGAGTTGCAATTACCAGGATCAAGTACAAAGCGCGGTGCGCGCTGCGGGCTACGGGCGGCGCGGCGTGCGGCGCGGCGGCGGCGCGCTGCCCGCTCGCCGGCAAATTGTGCGCCCGCGGCACCGCGACCCCGCGACGTCTTCATCGCGCCTCGGGCCCCACCACAAGTGGATAATGAGTAGTAAATCCCGGTCTCATTAGCTGAGACCGAGCGACGCTCCGATCGATACGAATTCGTCTGCGCCGGGTAAAGGGATAATCGGCGCTGGGCTCGAACTCTGTTATTAGCCGTAGTACCATATATCACGTACGGCATTATCCGCGGCCCCCGGCGTCCGCGCCGCAATTACAGCCGCCCGAACAGCGCACACCGTTCAGTCACAATGCCCTATTAGGAAAGCCTTAGAGGTAGTGTTTCCTAAGCCTGAAACTGGAGTGCCGTGCGCTGTTTCGAGATGATGGCCCGTATCTCCGGCTAGCGTACAACTAGAGACCACGTAGTTAAGTCGCGTTACACGACAGGTATAGTTCGATACATATGTATTGTGCTCGGACACGGTAGAGCGTCGTCGTCGCTCGCTGGCAGCTCGTTTGCGGAGGCGCGCGGTGCCGATTGATTGCTTTATTGTCTGGTCGGTGGCTGGCGCTGCGAGAGTGCGAGCGACGCGCAATACATGATACATGAAGCGGCCGCGCGTCCGCAACTAATGAGCACCGGCACCGCGTAATTGTCACCGGCCGCCGCGTAAACTCGCCAGATTCCACACTCGATGTGACAACACACGATTGAGTCAACACGCAAAAAGATCGCGGGAATATGACGGCGGTTGTTACTGTGTTGTCGGCGGAATCAAGTGATTGATTTATTAGGACCATAACAAGGATAAGAACCGTTGTCGAGGTGACACTTTATGTACCAGTTTACCCATCTTGGTTCGCGTAAAACATTTTAAATGGACACTTTTCTGAGCTTTTGATGAAAAGAATAAGTGTCATATTTGTGAGCGCACTGTAAATGTACCTATAGGTAGCCGCATGCAAGGCATGTATCCGAGGCGATGAGGTAATAGGTAACAGAAACCTCACGGAAGAGCGCGGTCTGTCGAGTGGAGTTGAAAATTGTGCGGCAAGGGGTGACGTGTAAATCGAGTAGAGCAGTAGGTAGGTGTGGATAGGCGGGCGCGGGGTATCTATTTCAATAGAATGCGGTGGCTTGCAACAAGGAATCCGATGCGGTTATCGACGACGGAGGTGAGAGATGTGTCGCCGGCGGGGCGCGGGGCGCAGGCGGGGCTCGTATCGCGATTGCATCGGAGAGCAAACAAGCGGGCGCGACACCCCGCCGGGGGCGCTCAAATCATATTACCCCCGGCCTCACACCCGCGGGCCCGCTACCCGCGCCAGCGCCACACACGTCATTTGAGTGTGCGTCGCTATGGCGACGGCCCGGGCCGTGCATGATATTAGTACGTGTGCGGCTCATCTCCGACCGTTTAGACTTAACGCGCCACTGCCACGCGCGGGAAATTAAAACCGGCTCCGGACCGGAAGGCGCAATCGACCCGCGCTTTTACGGATCGCCCGGTCTCCGCTCACACCGCTCGGCGTTGTCACACCGCACATCTACCTTTGGTCCCTACCATGGATGCTTGCTATTATAAAAATAATAAAGATAAACTGTGACTCATTATTTCACTCTAAAAGAGGTATAAGGCTTGCCTTTGCCAAAACATATTGTAGGTATGCGCCATATGCTGCTTAAACAAAATTAATATCTGTTGACTAGAAAGTTAACTTATAGAGTTTTTCATTAAAATGGCATCTACCCTTTCCACTTTCCAGGTATCATAGAAATATTCCTAAGACTACATAAGATACTATTCATATCACAACTACCAGCTCTACATTATATACTCTATAAAGCTCTTTGTGAGCAACATAACGTTTATTTATCTATAGTAAACGTACACTAGATACACATTAAAATAGAACGTAGATAGGAGGCACCCCCCTTATGTAGATACCTACACATTTGCTTTACTCAAAGACATTGTCGCTTTCAGGCACCTCATTAGAGCGCGTCCCATGTGAGCCTACCTCCCCACACCCCACTCACACACACACACACACGCGCACACTTCAGCTATTCTTTCTCTCAGCTCGCAAACTTGGATGGATAATTACACTTAGATAAGAAGCCGTCCGCTGTTGTGCTTTACGATGCTGAGCTTTATTTGTGCTCAATTATAATGATTATTTCTTGAGTAGATATAAAAATAGCCTCTTTGGAAGATGAAGAACAGTGTTTGTCGGCTGGTTATAAGTTGGTGCGTTGTAATTGTAACTTGATAGGAAATTGTAATATTAGGGAAGTTTCGTTGGCAGTAAATGATACGTAATGCCAGTCAGTAATACGTTTATTAGCCGGTTTATTATTGGCAGTGATTGGTCGCGGCACGCCACCGGGCCTCGGTTACTACCTGCCGGGCCTACCAAATATACACATGATAATTCTAAAAGTTTCCGTCCGACATCATGCCGCAATAAAAATCAACTTCTATGGCATACAATCGAACGTCACAGAAACGTTACGCGCGGTGTCATAACCCCGAACAGCACTCAAGCTGCAATAAACTATAAAAAGTGGATAGTAAAATGTATAAACAATGAGAGCACGGCTAAAACGTTTTAGTGTTAAGAGTGGGCCCATAAACCGTTGACACGCACCCGTAAAATATTAACGATACCTACAAGAAAAATGACGACTATCAATGTAGGTACCGATTTTCGGTCGCGAGGACGCGCTACAAATAATGGCGGTACCGAATTTATACGCGGACCCGAATTGCCCCGATTGAATATTTTACCAGGCCACGAATGCGTCCGACGATATTTTTCTATTTCGACGCCCATTTTTACTATCAATTGCTTAGTTTCCCCTTTAATATTATTCGTGCTTGCGTTGTGTCTGATCCGGACGCGATTTAAATATCACAGTGAATACTGTTGATGTTGTTGGTCTTTGCAAGAAATGGTTGTCCCCTTAAAATAATTATAATTAGTGCTTGAATAATAGCTACTAGAAGAGGGCTTACTTTGTTTTTAGAAAACTAGTATTACTTATTAAGATCCAAACATTGTAGGATTATAACATTTTTTGTAACCGTTGTTGCATTTTGTTTACCTGAAGATGTAAATGTCTGTAAGGCTGCTGGATGTTTATATCTTTAGCGTTTCGGAAACACAATAACCTTTAAAAGGTGTAAAGGCGTGGGCTCAATTCGAGTCCCAGTCAGGGTTTAAAATAACTCCTCGGAGGCGAATGGTTTATTGCTTATTGAGTAGCTCTGACGAAACGCGCCTCCGACGATAAAACATGGCCAGAGTGGAATCTCAGTCAATATCACAATATACGCGACGACATTGAAATTATCGCTCGGTGGGAGGCGATGCCGGCCGGCGAGGTGGACCTAACTAAAACAAAATAAGAATAGTTTGAAACAATGAGCATTGTCGCGATGTCTGTGCGTGTGCGGCGCGGGCGCAGCGGGCGCGTGGCGCAGCGGGCGCGGGTGCGCGCGCGACAGCACCTCGTTAGCGGGCCGCGCGCGATTGGCCGCCGCGCGGTGGGCGGGGCGCGCGACAAACTGCGCGCACGCAAATAGCGCACCCGCACACAAATTAAAACAATAAAATGAAAGTAATAAAACAAAGTGAACCCCGAAGAGTATCCACTATCGCGAGCCTTAATGGCCGAGCGGAGGCGGCCGCGGCGGCCTCTCCATTTATTATGTAAGGTGCTTCGCCCCGTGACCTCACACTCACCAAATTTTGTAAAATAAACGCATTAAACCACACAATCAGTTATCATTATTTAAGTAGCTGGTAAATGTTACTAAAAGGTAGTTTAAATTTATAATTACGTAAAGAATAGCTTTCGATGTCTTCATTTTCTAGCTAAAGTAATATAGAGCTATTGAAATCGACTATTAGGACTTATTGCCAATTTAAATAGAGATATTAAAAACCCAATGAAAGCATCCAATTTCAAACGTGCATGCAGTAGAACAGAGATCGACAACAGTTTTATTAGAAATTGCATTTGTGTTAAACCTTCTAACTGGCGAGGCTTTCAATGAGGAAATTCCATGGCTGCGCTCGGCTCCGGTAACGAATGTCGTCTCATTTACTAATGTGTCACATGCAGCCGGCGTTGTTTCAGCAGGCGAGCGGGGGGGTGAGGCTAGGTGGCCGGCGCGCGGACCACGCGGGAGGAGGGGGGCAGGGGTGCCGGGGGTGGGCGCAGATGACCAATGGCGTCGCACCGAGCCGCACCAACGATGCAACCTTAATTACGCTATCGTGATCAGGTCTGCCGCTCTGATAGCCCGTGTATGTAACGTTAAACGTGTAGCTTAGGGACGCATTAGACGGTACATACGCTGTAATTATCAGGGCTCTGAAAGTCTGGACACAAATCCGTGGATCAAGGACCTGCGGTTTTACACGTATCAGCATTTAAAGCTACGTTTCATTCGTCATCTCATAGAATGGAATAAGCCATTTTTTTATGGAATTTAAATCAAGTTTAGAGCATATTATTTTTCTAGATGTTAAACACTTTTAAGTATTTAGAAAAGCTTATAAGGAACCTAGAGGTTGATAGCCTCCTTTAAAAACATACTGTCATAAATACGGTGCTCTTTTCTTACATACAGAGGGTGTGCAGGGAGGAAAGTTAAAATAAACATGTGAAGCGCTGCACATGATTATAAATAGGAGCGTGATTTGATTAGGTGTAGTTAGAGGTTCATTAGATGCTGGGGGGTGCAGGCGCCGGGCGCAGGGGGGCTCATCTCGGCGGGTGCATCGCGGGCTGCGCGCGCAAACAAATTAAAACGTAAGACGCGCCCTAATCAATAGCCGACTCCGCCGCGAAGCCGAATTAACTCGCCCGAATGAAAAAAATGAACAAAATTATATTCGCGCGAGACCTCAACCCCCTGCGGCCGCCCGCCGCCCGGAGGAAATTGCTTTTCTTTCAGTGGGCGCGCACACACGCCCGGCGCCGCGACGTGAGCGCGAGAGGGTTAGCACCGACACACACAATATTATAATTTACGTTTCCTCGTATATCGAGGTGTAAGTAGGTACTTTACCTGGGCGTTTCGCGCCTGCTCAGCCCTCGGCTCACGCTAAATCTGAGCTTTATACGTTCACTTGACGCGACGAGAGCAATATTAGTTTCGAGTCAACTCCTTCCCTACTACAATATTTATTAACGCCTCAACAGCGTTACTCGAGCCATTTTTCATTTTCTATACGTTAAAAGCTGTACAAATGATAGATATCTGTGACTAATACTGGATGCCTATGTTTAGGTTTAAAATTTGATTGAGCTATCTAAGACAAATACACACGATTTGAACAACTTTACGTTTTGTTACTGATCTTAGACACATAACTGCTACTCTAAAGACTATCATAAAGTTAACATTAACGATTGCAGTGAAGTTTATGAGAAAGGTTCGCTTTACCGGCGCATAGTGCCTAAATGTTAAGCAGCACATATGTGAGATAGTTATGTATTACGGGACGGAGAGTCCGGTTTCATTAACGGGAAGCGTTGGTGTAATCTGTGCGCCTTCCCGCCCAATTAACGCGTGGGCGATGAGACGTCCGCCCGCCCGTGCCTCCCGCCGGCCAATGGCGGCCGCGCGGGGATTAATTAAGTAACTTCCCGTCTACCGTGCCCCCCCTCCCCCCCTCGGTCCGCCACCAACCCCGTGCACCTCACCCCCCCGGAGTCTGCGGACACGCCCGGAAAACTAACCACCTAATGAGGGGAGATGACCTCATGTGACTGTGTGCTTTGTCTATTCATCGTATGTGCAAACTACGTTTATTTGTGTGGCGCTGGCCTTTTGTGTTTGCTATGAAGGTAAGTGGCAGTCATCTGTTATGTCGTAACGTTACATACAGCTCGTCTCCGGGAGAGGAAATTACAACTCCATAAGCACGCACCTAAGTAAATGTAGAGCACTCTACTAAATTGACACGAGATGAAGAATTCATAATGATATTCAATCAGAATGAGCATCTAATTCAAATTCAAAATCTATTAAAAAAAAATTTCGGCTATAAGCTTTACTGATCTTGAACAGACTGGCAAAAGCACAAGTTTAACCGAAAAACGTTCAGTCTCATTTATTACAAGTCCATTCTATGTGACATAAATAACGAGTATATTTATATATGAATAGTTATATATATCGGGAGGACTGGGAGGTCAATTAAGCAGAAGGCCGTGTGTCGGAAGCGTCTATGACAGATGGGAGGGTGCGGAGGGACCGTGTTTGCGTATCTCGTCCGCACATAGACCGGACTCTGATCGAAAACCCTATAATGTACAACTACATACAAACACAGTAATAACAGATCATCTATCTCTTGAAATATGACGTTAGTGGGGATAAACATTTTTCCTTCTCGTCTTTTTTGATTAAAATATAATTGGAGACATTTTCTTTTATGTTAGGTTAGATAACTATCATTTAAAGCTAGATATTGTACCTGTAAGCCACTGAACGAGGATAGCTTAAAAGTAAAATTAGTGACATTACGGTAGGTATGTAGTAAAACGTACGGATATTTTTGGCGTTTTTCAACACGTTCAAATTATAAAAGAAGGTTTATCTTCTGGCTTTTAAATATTAGTTGCTTCATATTAGATCACCTTAAAATTAAAATATTTTTTTTTAAAGTAGCGAAAAGTTTTATAAAAATCCCAATTCTTTTTTTAATATCATTATGGTACTATAATTATGTTGTTGCTTCTTTTGAAAATATAACATTTCTCGCCTTGAAAATTACATAGGAATCTTTCAATTAAATTCTTGAACAGGTGCTAACATATTCAGATGTTCTTAAATAGGTATTCAGGAGTCGCAAACATTGCTACGAAGTCTGCTAACTCCCAAAGGCATGCCTATATAAGCATGAACAAGTAAATGTTAGCGTGGGAACACATATTTGTCTTCACACTCACTTGTTTTTCCTTTACCGGTTACCCGACAAACACGATGTCAACATTTGTTAGATGCAAGAAATTACCTTCCTACTCGTTAGGAAATATTGTCGCGGAGACCAAGTAACGGCCGGCTGTATACCTCATGTTGTGTGTTCTATTTTATAAAGTTTTTAAAGTAAAACAGCTTTCGCTGTAATCAAAAATATTTTCATCGTGGAAAAAAATGTCCTTTCAGAAATTGCTCACGTATGCAAATTTTTGGACCTTCAATCTTGGTAGTGTAGTATACAAGGGCACAGTTTTATCCAAGCTATACCACGAAAACAACATGTTAGCATATCATAGCGCATAACATTAAAACAAACTGGTTGATAAAAATATAAGGTGCTCAGGTAAACGCGACCCCCACAATATTAAGAATGGCACTAAACCAGGAAGAATGTCTCAATGCGCAATATAGCAAACAATACCACATGCGTAAACGTTGAGTTAGTGTGTATGTACAGTTGACGTAAGTACACATTTAAATATGTAGCCGACTTCATAAATAAGTTAACAGCAATGAAACTTTTATGGGCCATATTCTTTATCTTGTTTTGAATTTCATCATCTCGTCTGCAACGCGAGATTTAAGTGTTAAGCCGGCTTTTTTGTATCCCTCCCAATGTTCTAGAGACGGTTTTGCAATCTCCAGATTGGATCTAAATAACTTATCAATCGGAATTCGTATGTTGATCCGAATCGATCTCGATACATATTAAATGTGTCGCGTTCGAGCGGCAGATAGTTTGCCATACTTAGGCACGTAGCGCTATCGGGATTTATAAAACATGGCATATTGTTTTTGCTGAAGATCTGTTACGAACTGGAATGTACGCTTTGTTGTACGAAGTAAATATTTCAAATATTTATGTTTTATATATGATGTAAGATGTGATTGTACGTCAATCCGTGAGAAGAATGAATCCCCGGAATTAGATGTAAGGTGTTACTCCAGTAGACATTACGTAGAAGATAATGTACCTGCAGCAAATAACAATGAAGTCGCACACCTGATGCCATCAACATTCTTACTGACAGTGGTAGATCTTGAGGAGAAATATCAAATAAATTCTGTCCCAACCAAACGGTATTGGTTTGAAGTAAAAAATTACAAGATTATTTTTGTAATGTAGGTAATGCTTTCTATTTTCATATTAATACCTGCCTCTAGTCAGAGAGAGTATCAGTGGTATGTTAGGAATTGGAATTAATAAGCGTGTGACCTCTTAAACTACAATGTGTAGTGGTTCATAATCGAAGGAAGCGAGGGTTGTGGGGGTGCCAAAATAACTAATAGTTTTCGCGGGGGCGTGTTAGCATTTTTCTTCTGGCGGTGACGGCCGGGGGCGGGGGGTGCGCGGGGGCGAGAGCTCGGGCGGGGGGGGGGGGAGGCTGGAATAACTCTCTTTCAGGAATGGCTACGCGGATCATTTATACTTCATCGGCTTTGTTAATAACAGTGTTGTAAGCCCCCAACAATGAAACGAATGTTTGTTCTTTTGCAGAGCGAGGTTTTATACCTGCCAGGGGCAGGGTATTGTGAGCCGGCTTTATTTCCTTTAAGAATTAGATAATCATAATAAATGTGTAAACTGAAGGGGTTTAACTCTCGTACTCGAAGAAAGAAGGTTGAGCTTCTGAACTTTTCTCAGATCTTGCAGTAATACGATCTGCAATAGCATAACGTTAATCTGTTGAATGTCATATCGCTTTACGAAAACCTACCAGCTTAGAAATAATTTTCAGCATTTACAGTCCACTACCAACAATACACGTTACACAAGTCTATAACATTAAAAATATCAATCAAGTTACTGTAAATGCAAATACATGTTAGAAACAAGCAGTATATTCAGCACAAATATTCCCTGAGTAAAGTGCGCTTGGCCCAAAACCGTGGCTCAAGCAAAAACCCAATTTCTTCCACCTACACCTGTTTTACGTCCCAATGAATCGCTGCATGCAAATAAACCTGCGTTATTGTTTCTTTGAAGGGTTCGTAAGATCTTTATTTGCTCAGTAGCTATATTAAGTTCCTGTAAACGTGAAATAAAGATAACATTTTCACTTGTGTAAAAAATTATGAACGAATTCATGGTTGTAGAGAGAAGAACACAATAATGGATGGATTTGTGTAAGCAGATATATGTACAGTACCTACAAGATAAACATTGTTATGTAAGGCATGGTGTTCCATTAGACGTTAAAACAATGTGGACAGACAAGGGTGTGTCGCCGCCACTCCTTCACGTCGGGCGGTGATTAATTACACGCCCCCGAGAACGCCCGGAAAATCACAACCCTTTCGCTTCGTCTTAATTACCACGCCTCGCTTCAGCGACGCGTCCCCATTGGCCGGTGCAGCGTGCCGCTCTGTCGCCCTGGCTTTTAATTGGTCGTCGGTAATTAACGCGGCGTAATCACCAACCGCGTCGCACGAGGGGCGACGCTCCTAATTTGAATTTTTAATTACTCTCGCTCGCAAGCAGTGGAACGCCGTCCCATTGGTCGGAGCGTTTCTTGTTTACACTCAGAAACAATGCCTATTGTCTTTGCGATGTTATCTCGCTTCACACTTTATTCTAGCGGTTTGATTGTGAGAAGTATGTACTTATTTCATTGCGTTCAGCTATTAGTTCTTTTGTTTTAATATTAAGTACTGCACATAAAGTTGATATAACAAACACAATATTTGCTACGGTTTGTTAGTTAGGCGATCAAATTGCATAGCTGTCTATGTATTGTAAGACGATTACGACGCCTAGAATGTCCGACCATTCACCAGCTTTGTAGTAATGCTTCGTTCTGAGTTATGAAAATGGCCGTGCGATGCATTCCCAGCTATTCTACGGAGTTACATCCTCATACGTAGTGGTAGGAGCGGAGGCGAGCGCAGGCCGAATTAGCTCATTACTGAAACACCGCCCGCGCCCCAACTCGAGCGCGCAGATTTATCGCGCCTGATGCACCAATGAGACCATTAGCCGCTGGATTTCCAGCACTCACAACTCTACCCTATTTTAGTTTACACCAATTTGTAAGGTTCTTTTTTTTCCTTTAGGGTTTCTTTTAGTTTTTGCATAGGTGCTTTTAATGTTTCCTATTCACCTCTGAAAAAACGTGACGATTATTTAATGTATTACATTTAAGCTTATTAAGTGTGAAAGCCACAAACTTCTATCATTAATAAGTGACAGTTAATTCATTAGTTATTGCGTATTAGTGCCGAGTACCGGGCATACGAGTAGCGGTCCCTAGCGCGCGGCGGCGTGCAGCGCGCGCGTTAGATTAGAGCGGCGATAGAGGTGGCTAAGGAGGTGTTTATGCGGCGCGCGGCTCCGCGACTGACGTTGAGTGACGCGGCCGGCCGCGAGCCTCCGCTTAATAAGGTAAATGAGATGCGGAGCCTGCGCCCGCGCACACTCGCAGCTTAAATTAGCGCCAACTCGCGAGCCCCGCTCTCGCCTAACAAACGCCTTGTTACCTAAGGGATTTATCCTAAACGAGCGGATTCTCTGCCGAGATCTCGGGTTCAGGCATCGAATTTATCGAATCCGTCGCGGAAATCGTTCCCGTAACGGTCGTGTGCCGTGTTGCCATTTGCACAAAAAATACAATCGGCTACGGATCGTGTGCAATTGTGTAGAAACACTTTAATGATGCCATACGTATATTCATGAATAATAGAATGGTATGGCATCCGAAGTATTTTACACAAAAACGTCAAGACGGAGCAATAACATCATTACGAAGAATAGCATCTTCATCTGCATTAAAATAGACTACGGCGTACTGAGAAAGAACTATTGGAGACGTTTTCAACGTAAAAAAGCGTGTCCAGTTATATTTTTTCCCCAATTAAAAGTAGTTCGATGGTGTTTTTTGATTGTTTTTTATTAGTTTTTGGTGTGGCACGGTTTTTACCCGGGGCACGGGTCAAGCGAGCTGAGACAAAGCGCGGCGTGGATGCGCGCGCGTCGTGCCATCCGTTTGGTTCCGCGTGCCGGCCGAGCATTCAGCGCTAATCGCTTCATTCACCGGGGAGCGAGCGCTTTTTCTCCGTGGCCGATCGGTCATGCATTCCGGACGCGGACACTGTCCACTGTGCCCGATATCGGTTTGATGTGGAAAATTTGCGCGTGCGTCGCCATATCATGTGTCACTATAAAAGTAGAGCCACTCAATCAATAAATCATATTTTTTGTTTGCGTAAATGCATCTTGATTAAACAAATTCTCATTTCCAATAATTCCATGTTTGTTTTTTTTATGTTATACTAAAAGACAACCTTCGTGAGCTTGCGTACCTACTTAATAGGTATAGGACATCCTAAGTAGGTACCAATTTCTACAACTGAAGTGGATAATTTTGATATAACTAAATTTGACACCATGACGTAATGTTAACCTTTGCATTTTATTTAAGCGTCTAGAAGGCTAGGTGCTTATAAAATATGTACAGACTACTTCACTGTCTGACAAAAATTTTGAACGATTTTACTGGATTTTAAGAAAGTTCAATGTTGGCTACATAATCAATAAAACTGTTAAATCCGGACAACATATATTAGTTAAGCCCGCAAGCCTTCAAATAGATTAACCATCATTATTTTAGCATATTTCTAATCAAAAATTTCAATAAAAGCCTTATCCACTCTCCTTTTTTTCGCCTCTCTGTTGTTTTAAATAATTAATGATTTTCCCGTCACTGCTGCAATGTATGCATAAGGATTCAAACCCGAAACAGGCAGGTACCAAATCTAAGATACCATTCACAAAATTCGACCCACACCACGAACAGTGGACAATATCTGAATTCAGAATATTCGAAAACGAAATCATCAGCCAGCACTGAATTTTTTTTTCCTAGTCTATTGTGTCCCACTGATGAGCAAAAGCCTCCCCCAAATCCTTCCGAATCTTGCTGTTCTGCGCCACATCGAACCAGTCCTCGCGGCAGAGCAATGCTAAACATTTTTTTATTATAATATCTATCTGAGGTGGTGAATCCACCTCATAGTGATAGGGATAGTATGACTAGTTTCTGACCCAACCGGAGACTTTAATCATGAGCTGACGCGGCGGGGTTGCGGGTTGAACTTGTTTGACTCGCGACTCCGCTCGAAAGTAGTCGGGCTATCCCGATAAATACGCGTGAGTAAACCATTAACATATAATAAGCCTAAAACATAAGAAGCATTTGCCCAACAATGGGATATTTCAAGTCTGGTATTATTATTCCCATCAAATCTTCAGAAATCAATACGAGAGTTCTGACGTTTGTAATCAAGGAGTTAATATTTGCGATGTAATGTCACAACAGGAGACGCGGAGCACTCTTGCTGTTTGTTTACCATTAGGAATGTACAGGGTGCGCTCGTACGAAGGTTTGTAGTGCAGCCTTTGTATCGAAATAACTGGAAATGAATGCGGTTTTGGGACAGTTCAAAGCTGAATCACAAAATGATTTTGTCTATGTTTCTGGCCATTTTGTCTCCAGAAACTATATTTCAAGGCTGAACTTAATTTAACTAAAAACTAGAATTAATTTTATCAATGTCTTTAGGTGTTAAGTGTTATCATGTCGTTCACAAAAGTAACAAACTTCTTTAACTTCTATTTAGTTACATATGTGTGCCGAAAATTATTTTTGCTCTCCTTTTTAAGTTTAATAGTTAGAATCAAGGCAATTACAGAAAACTTTAAAGATAAATTCTCGAGTAGGTATGTGTAAATAGAAGAAATTCAATTAGAGGTATTTAGTAAATCTGGTTGATGCTAAAGTAAAGCGCGCACCATATACTGTCGAACGTGGCTCGCTAGTGAGCCGCTAAGCTAGCGTGAAATAAGAACCGTCCAACAATGAGTCACCGCTGTTACGTACCACTCTTAAATAATCGCTTGTTTTTCACACAACTCCCACATTTCTATGAAAGCTTCACAGTTCATTATCAACTGAAGGTTATCAAGCTTCTCAGTTTTAACGATAGATTTTGACAATCAATAATTTGATCTATTTTAAAATTAAATGTTTCCTTATCCTACTTTCCTTTCCTAACTAGGTTTGTCGAATGTTGGATAAGTCAGCTCAAGTTTCTGCTTTTGCATTCCATTCATGTGAGTATTGTAACATTGCAGTCTTATCGTAATTGCTCTACATTTACATTCTGTCATATGAAGTTATTGTTTAAAATAGAGCAAATTGTGCAATGTGGTGCACTAGGTGTAAGAAAGAGTGCATACTCGGGGGTCACTCGCCGGCCGGACAGATATGAGTGCGGCGCGGCGGTGCGGCGTGATTAGTGTGCGCGCCCGGCAGCCGCTGTAACCCAAGCCGTGCGCATGCGCAGGGCGAGCACCGCGCCGCGCGCCCGCGCCATAACATAATTAAAAATGATTTAAGGCATTCGCTCCGGCTGCTTTGTTTCGCGCATTATGTTTCACTTGTTCGCGTCGCAGTCGCGCTCGCACCTCCATTTTTAACGCGCCCGCTCTTAATTCTGTCACAGTTTTTATAACCCTTTTGTATTTATTAATTCCCTTTCGGCTCCGGTAGCTCTACGCTTCTCGGAAAACGATTTTGACGTGACATTTCTTTGGGTCGCACCGTGTCCCTGTGTTAATGAAGCGTCCGATTTCGGCGCCGCCAAAAAACAATAATATTTTGTGTAATCAAAGCGAGGTCACATTCTATTCCAGAAACTGTTAATTAGCACTTCTCAAAAGTTTTTGTCGATGTTTTTCTCGTGCAGGGAACAATGGGATGGCTTCCATCATAATTAATTGGTTTCGGATAGGATCCATCAACGTTATGTTTTCATCGCATCGAAGTGGTGAGCAATTCAGATTGCCATAATAATACAAGTATCTACGTTTGGGAACGTTCACTAAAAAGGTATAAAACGGTGGTAAAACTGGCAAACAATGGCGAGTCACGTCAGCGACAATACAGTTGCAGGGTTAAAAGTACATATTTAAAATGATTAAGTTCGACTTGTTGACGCGTCGCGGCTGGTTATCGAATTTCGGAAATCGAGCAACCGTGTCCTGGCCGGTTCCAAATAATTTTTCATGGTTGGTTCATTGTTGACTTTGGTTTTGAGATTTCATGTAATTACCAAATCCAATGTATGAGACGAATGTGTTCATTTGCAATATATATAATTATAGGGTTGGTTTATCATCGTAAAATGGAATCGGTTAGTGCGTATAGACTTTGAAAATGGAATAGTTTCAATCTGTTTCGTCAATCTTGTTAAGCTGGCTAAGAATAACAAGTAAGTAGCCAGTGTTGTGTCGTGTTTGCGGTCGGCCGGCTTGCGGCCACCGTTGGCGGCTGCCTGCGATCCATCATGACGACAATCTATCACCAAGTCTGCCCGACTACGACCGACACGCGTGTCTTACACTTTATATATATCGTACAAACACATCTACATACACTCGCATGTGGGTGTCCATATTCTAACTTTAAGTGCGCAGTAGGTAGCCATAAAAACGTTCACGATATACGATCTATACGATCATAAACCAAAGCGACAGGTTTCTATGGTAATTTGACACTGAGTATTTTCTATGCTAGGCTTAGGATCCTTCTAGTTTGGCTTCCCACTAAGTCTAAAGATGGAATGTAGTTTAAGACGCTACCAACTGGTTTCTAATTAAAGCGACGCGTCGTATGAGCTACGGATTCAAAAAAGTGATCTGGTTGAATGTCATCGTCATGGTTTCACAGTGTTTTATTTTGTTCTTGCGAATGCAACATAGTAGGCAGTGGTGGCTATCTCGTGGTCCATCTCTGTTAATTAGTTTTTTGTCGGCAGCGGCGGGGCGGGCCGGCCGACGCCATCAAATTACGATGAGTCGGCCTTTCGGCTACCGGCGCCGCGGCCAACAATAATTATACACTCGTTACTACCGTGCTGCGCCCGCGCACCCAGCTACACACGTGACCAATGTTCAATAAATGGAATCGGAGAAATTGTTTGGTTTGAAATTAATGAACGAAACTGATTTAATTTAAATACGGAGCTATTTGTTTTGAACAAACAAGTTGCATGAGATTCGAATTTGTTGATTTTGATAAAACTAGGTTTTATGTGTTATCTCGTAGTAAACCTAGGTGTCGATGGATTATATTAAACATTGTCTAAACGCTCATATATTATAAACGCATTGATAGGGAAGGGCGCACGCGCGACTTCACCAGTGTCGACGATAAATTCCATCGATAAAATCGGCGGCGTCGACGGCGCGCCCGGTAATTTCTTAACGACAGCGTAACCTGGTGGCGACGCGTGCGCGTACATTTTATTTCTCTCGATCAAGAAGCCGACTCCGAAATAATCGTTCACCACTCAACTTAGATGGTAATCAAGGCGACTATTAACGACCATCTTAATGTAACTTTTTTGGGCAATGAGTTAGAAAGGTTTCGTCCGAAAGCAGTTACATGTGTAACTCGTAAGTTAAGTAATTTTCAATGATCACGATTGGGACAAATTGTTGTTAAATTAATAAAAAAAACACGGTAGTCGCTCGTCAATATATTCATAACGTGCTCCGTATATTTTGTACGAGGTAGAGTAAGATGAATTAGTTTGCGCGGAGATGAGTCAGGTTGTTTTCTTTTTAGAAGTGGTCAGTAGTTGGGGCATTGTGTTTTTAATTGAATATAGGTAGAGGTGGAGAGTCGGCTACCGGCTACATTGTTGATGCTATTCACACTGCTCGAGAGCGCTTTCTACTAATTACCGCGTATACTTGATCAGCTAGGGTTGCCACTTGCCTAGGTGTGATATGTTCGATGGGTTGGAAAATTCACTAATTGACAAACACTAGGTAGGGTCAAGAATCGAAACTTCTGTCGAATTTCGTACCTATACTCTTTGTATCAAATCCTTTCAAGATTTTCATAATTGTCTTAACATTAAAAACAGCAAGCTTCTCAATTATTCTAAATGATCATTAACAAAGTTACGTGTTGACTCGAATTTCTTTTTCCTCGGAACATAATTGGGCGTCGTTGTTTCAGCCCTAAAACGGCGTAGTTGCGCTGCATGTACGTGCAGCTATGTAACATTATCTTTAATTAAAAACTTCCAGAGGCCATCTCTAGATTAGTCAGAGTCACAAAAAGGGTTACGAGGGATCAAGCGAAACACCTTCGTGATTCGTCACGAATCAAATTTATTTTTATTTTCTTAGAATCCTTTGTTGAAGTTAACCGAATTTGTTGTTTAATAAAAAGCGCCTAATTAAGAAATGTTCGAGCTGCTGTTACGAGATTTGTGGTCCTTTTGTTCTGGATTCTAATTTATACGATTTGTTTAGGTCTACCGTTCAAGTTTATGTCCAGTAAAGTTTGTGTGGCAAGCCTTTCGGACGATTGATAGCTTAAATTATGTAGGTATCGATGGTGTGTTTATAGCTGAAGGCATTTGAGTGGAAGACTACAGATTTAGAGACATTTCCATTTACGATCACGGTAGTCTGATTGGTTTCTTATTTATAAATAGTTTTCTTTTGATTTTGAAACCGATAGACCTGCCGTCTGTTCACCAGCACAGTACGGTTCTGCACTTTTGTTTCTACAATTTCTACCAGTAGAAAACTATCTTGATCCTTATTCCCCATGTAATAGTCTTATGTGATGTAATTTTGCATAAAGTCAAGTACAGGCCCACAATCGGCTATCAGGCCGGTGGTCGCGTCTCGTCGGCTGCTTAGCGCAACGATAATGGCGGCCATTACGCGTCATTCCCGGCATTCCTGCGTCGCGTACGTACACAATAACAACGTTGCGTATCGACGACAAAACGCCGCTGTCGTGAACTCGGCTCAAGGGTCAAACACTACAATGAATGCTGGGATATTTATAACAGTTACTTTCACCAACAAGGCTTCGGAATTTTGGTAAGCTGTTGTTCAATGTACATGCACTTTGTGCCTATATAAATGTAAGCTCCTTTTATTGAGGCGACTGGTTAACAGGGATAGATTGTGAAGTGATAAAGATGTCTTAGCAAGCATTTTAACATGATGATGCATAATAATAAAACCAGACCTGAAGCTGATCGTAACATACCTTTAAAATGTGGCTTATGGTGTCGTTCTGTACTAAGATAGAGCTCGTTATGATAGCGTATTAGTGAGTAGTTGTGCGATCGCAGTGGTCAGATCTTTGTTGAACGAGGCAACGAGGTGCGCGCGAGACTGGCAGGCGCGGGGAGTCGCGGCATAATTGCGCGGCCGCAGCCTAATGTGCGGTGTCGCGGAATGTAGCACTTTCCATGTTAACGAGCGTGTACACCGCCCCATCACGCATCCTACTGCCATCCCGCTGCTCCACACCTCGCCACAACGTCCGCCGTTTTATCCTCACACAAGTAACACCTATTTGTGGTAATCTTCATCCCATTTTATTACTAAATTTATGATCACCAAGATTTATACATCAGCTACTTAGTTAATAACGATGTGCCTGTCCAATAAGGCAATTTACAGAAATGAATAAACCACTGGATTTCTGTACATCAACACCGAGACGTACGCTTTCATTACGTACGGAAATAAATCAAAATAATACCAACGTAAAAGATAGCGAATGGAAAATCATCCCCTCCCTGCGCGCCCGCCGCCGCGTGATTTATGCCTGTAATTTTCCGGGCGGTTACGTAAGTAACTTGCGATTTTTCTCTCTGCACACACGTAATTAGATAATTTTCATGAATTTCTCGGACCGACGAACCCGGAAGGCTTAGCTTTAATATATTATATTCGCCTCCAAATTCTTTTTTTTTTTTGCAAGTAACACGTAGAAAATGTTAAGAACACAAGGCACGTTTCCATGTTTACAGTTTTCTTTTCATGCACTATTCGGAAAAAGTAAGTCACGGCAACATTTTTTGCTAGCAACTTGGCCACACGTCACGAGATCTTTATTTATAATAAGAGGATTAATAAAGCATACAAGCTGTGAATTAATAAGGTGGCGAGGACCGGTCGCCCGCGCTCCCCGGCCCGTTCCCGTATTAATTTCTGTCACAGATTTAATTGCTCACCTCTGGCTTAAGCTTTTTAATAAATTCGAGGACAGACAACGAAACGCGACGCGACCAAAAAATACACGACCAGGGCGCGGTCGACCAAAAAAAGGACGGATTTTAATTTATAAAAGACAGGACAAACGATTAATAATTTATTTGTATCCTCGGTTTCTTGCGCGAGAGGGTCGAGCGTTAAAAACAACCGTTAAAACCGGCGACTTTGTATAGCTCGCGCTTAGCCCGAAATGCCAATTGCGGGTAGACACAAGTATACAGCGAGCCGGAATGTCGCTTTAAAAAACCTTGCAAATAAATAAATCGCGTCGCACGCACCGGCCGCGCAAAAAAACATCCACCATATTCGATTCTTTAATGTGATTTTTAAAAAAATAGAAGTAAGCGGAGGCTGCCTCCGATTGAAAATGAATGAGGGCGAGCGCGATAGTGGAAATTAGCATTGAGGTAGGATTCAGGAGCGGCTTTTGTGCGATTATATCGAGGTGTATTCTTTGCGCTTTTTACGGCGGCGGCGCGCCCGGCGCGTCTTTTCAGTCCCTATTACGATCCTGTCGCCTTTTTGTTGCAGATAATTATTGTCACCCAACGATATCGAATCTATACAGGTATACCAAGGGAGTAACATAAGTATAGGTACTCTTCGATCAAGTTTTAAAAGCAGAGTCAATACCTTTAGTCGTTCTGGAGTACCTACTTACTATAAAGGTATCATTGAACATTTGAACATAACAGGAATATCATATCGCCAACAAACACATTGTTAACATTAATGACAGTACACAGATAAAGGTAGGTAACAAACAGAGTTCATATTGATTGTATAACATGGTCTGGCAACAATAGAGCTGGCCGTACAAACGGACTTTACGTAAACAAGCCGGCAGCCGCAAAACGTAGATTAGATCACTGGTGACGTTGGCGCGGTCAGTGCGATTCATAAATTAGCGATTACGCATATATCCAATAATAAAGGCAACAATGGGATTGAATGCAGATGAGCGGGGCAAGCGGGGCGAGCGAGGCGGGAACGTTGCCCGCCGATCGACATTTGTATGCGCTATCTAAGCGCACAATTGGATGCCGGCGCGACTCTTCGCGCTAATGGTACACTATCGAGCGATCGCACACCGCCGCTTGAAAAGTGGAGACCGCCGCGGAATACGGACCACACGCCCGTTTAGTGGCCACAATAAATAAATAAACATTCCCAATGATCTGCGGGCCACGGAAAAACAATTGTTTTGCCGCTTTCTGAAAACATGCTCGACTTACTCAGAAAACGGATTAATGGTTATCGTAATATCTCTCAAGTATTGAGAATAATACCATTAGTTGTATCGTCGCAACACTCATGTTTATACGTTGCTAAAAGTGTCATTGTCATCAACCCCATTAAACGAGCCGTACATAAAACAGCCTTCGTTGAATATTAAAGCTTTTAATATTTTCCAACTTAATTGATTTCAATAAGATGGTGCCAATAAATATTCCATGCTTAAAACGTGTTTCATCGACACCTTATTAATATCGGTTGAAACTTATAATCCAAACTTAATGCGTACTTAATACAATCGAATCAATTTAACCGCAACGTAAAATATGAGATTGTATAAGGATGAATCTCATTACGTTCTCAAAAAACAAGCAATTAAGAAGAAATGTCAAAAAACTTAATAATATTTAATGGCGTCCGAAAAATAATTATGTAGCGTTTTTGTATTATTAACATGGACGATTTAAAAAGGTCGGTATAATTAACGTATGCAATAACAATCATTTTAATGTTTAATATTAAGCCTTTACGGTAAAATTTGCATGTAGCGGTGATTCTGTAACTTTATCGCGCTAATTCACAAATAATTATTGTGTAAATATGTTTCGCGGAACTACCTCGCATAATGCGATCAGATATAGGTGGTTAACATGCCTCCCGTTACAAAATAAGGGTTAATTAAAGGTAATTTAATAAAGCTACATAGGTTGCCCCGTGGGGGAAATTGTAAAAGTTAAAAAGAAACTAATTACTTTTACAGGCATATACAATCAATAGTCTGTATTTTATTGAACAAAGTGGTATTTTTCAAGCTCGTGATAAAGATGAGCCACTGTGTATATGTGATATCTTGCGGGACTTGTGTCCTCATTCCGAATTACTCGGCGTCTATTGACGTCTTCAGTTGACACAAATCTAATGCCACGTCATTTATCAAAGTCGTTTAGGTCTGCAAGGAAATTACACTAAACCAAATGTTTATTTTGGGAATATATTAAGCAAATGATAGTATATGATTTTGAGAATAAAGTGCTATTATTCTACTATTGAAGTTTCTACTTAAAACTATGTTTTACATGAAGTAACATAATTTACTCCGTGTAAAACATAAGTATGTTTAAAATATCGATTTCTGGGTGAACATATTACATTCTTTGGAACACGAAATACCCTTGAACTCTGTATATTATTTGAATAATTTTCTTTAAAAATGTGCCCTAAAGACATTTTTTTGTTCATATCGAAAATTGCAATAAACGAAAACAAAGAAAATATCAACAGTTTCTGATATGAGCCATTTGTACATATAGATAGCGGTGTTTTGAGATGTAACGCAAACGCTTTAATAAAGGCCAATCTGTTTAATTTACCCATACATTAGAATAGACGTCGTCTTCAATATAATATTGACCGGAGTCCGAATATTACAATTTGCCAATTGATTTTGGCAAATTTATTGATGTGCCAATGAGCCCGACTGCCGTTGATTGAAATGCGTTTTGTATCACTAATGTTTGTCCCAAATGTGTTAAGTGGAATTAAGACGAAGAAGATTTACAGCATTTGTTTATATTATTGTTTCACTTCTGGGTATTAGTTCCTTATTCTCATTCATTTGGAATGCACCTCCAAGTAAAATGAACGGAATACACCCTAAAGCTACTTTGGATAATGCACAGAACTAGGTAGTGAAATACTCGGAAAAAAAAATCTAAAAAAGCAAAACAAACAATTTTGAACTTTGCAAGACTTAAGAAACCAATTAAAGGCCAATTTTGAAATATTTTGAATGCAAGAGAATTTATAAACAAAAATATATCAAAAGACTTCCCCTTTAAAAACTTGAAGATCCCATAAAGAGCCCAGACCTGAGATAGTCCAAATCTTTGTGAAGGAAAGTATAAGACAGAGCCCTTTCGCAGTCTGTCTGGGCCTCTCTTGGCAAGTCGCCAAATGTATGTATTTTACATGTGTACCGTAAGGAAATTAACTTCAACACTAGACTTTATTCACAACTCCCATGATTCTCAAACACGTGAAAGTAAGTTCCATTTAGTAATATTTTCAAATGGATCGGTTTTTAAATTATATCAGCTTTCGCTTAAAAAGTAATGTGATAGTCCACCCAGTATTGTTCTTGTATTTGATTTATAAGAAACTAACGCAGAAGATAAGAAAACATAAAAGTTAAACTTCACTATAAACTAGAAATCGTACAAATTATATCTGCATAAGATTAGTTTTAGAGGATATCCATTTCTTGTGAAGATTTCTGGTTCAATAACTAGAAAAGATTTTATAAAGATTCCAAGATATAGTTTCGTTCTCGTTTAACTGAAATGCAGAAATACGTTTAAAATATTAATGTAGTCAGAAACAAGGAACTGATTTCCAAGCAGTTCTACAATCGACTAAAACAATCTTCAATCATAATTATACGTAAATCAATGGGCAGTCGTAACCAAAACAAATTAACGAGTAGCTTTCTAAAGAGGATATACGCAATGTAAAACAATTGATATTCATTGGAAATAGATTCATTTAGAACGGAAAGTGAATAGGGCGTTGCGTTCTGAGTCCTCTATACTAATAGCGCTATGATTAATATCCCGGATATACTGCGTAAGGGGGAGCCATCGCGACACAAAACTTTCATAAAAATATTACCATTTTATAGTGAAATATTGCGTAGCATGTGTACACAGTCGGTAATGAATTACATACAAATCTGATCAATTTTGATTTGAATGTTCTTTTAGTTTGTCATAGAGATAGCTCAAATTATGAGATAGAAGATGAGGAAAATTATAATTGTGTAAATCTTCATCTGTATTAAAATATGTATTATAGAGATGATATGAACGATTATGATCTCACAGAGATGTTATAGATAATTCTAGGAGAGCTCTTCAGAGCAAATTCTTGTTTAATTTTTTAACTCTATCCTTAACCTCTAACGCATTTTTGAAATCTAACGTGAATACCGTGAAATGATATTTTGTCGATAACTTTAGTGTAAAATCATCTTTATTCGAGATCAAATCCATTTTGTACGCACATAATTATAACCACAAACAAGATTAACAAAAAACATAAAAGTATCAAATGATGATGACTGGGATAAATGCAACAGGATAATGGAAGCAACGAAAAAGAGAGGGCAACTAACTCTTATACAGGTACAAGTAATTATAAGAATACTTTATTATTTGTTGCTTCTTGTGATCAAAGGAACGTGAGCTATCAAACAAAATTTTAATTATAAACTGATGAGAAAAGCATATCCAGAATCATTGATCTTGAGGACCAACACTCAGATAAAGACAGTTTTTGTAAGCTGTTATGACAAAACTATTCCCTCACGTAATTGAAAAGCAAATTCGTTATAAATCCCTATTTTTCGAAGGATAATCAAAAAACAATGCTCTAATCGCCTTAGAAACGGTTATAAAATTAACGAGTAATCTTTTGACTTTGTCTCGATAGTTCAGCACCCAATACTTTGCCGGTCGACGCGTAGTAAGTGATAAATAAAACGTAATTGAGAGACGGAAGCAGCCAATGAGTAAATCTCGTCCGTCAATTTATTTAAATTATTTATTAGTGGTTCGCTATAGACACCCGACGATCAGTACAGCGACGGATGGACGCCCCTACCGATGCAATTATAGCTGATGAATACTGGTATCGATATCTGCTGATGCTTATTTAACATGGAATCAGATTCTTTCACAAAAGAAGATGGAAGAATTGGTTCAAGATAATCAGGATACACAGCCTAGCTACAATTAAGTAGCATACGAAGCTGTATTAGGCAGGTGGCAATAGAATCGATAGAAACTCTTCTTCTTTCCGTGTTAATGATTCTGAAATTTGCTCCGCCAAGCCCTAAATTCACAAATTTTTAGTAAACGTACTGAACCATGGACCAAACGCCAACAAAAGACTAAATCACATCACGAATTAGTTAATTTGTTCAGACACAGCACAATGGATGAGGAACTAACACATACACATATCTACGTTTGTATGTACCGGGAGATTGTAATTGGCGTAATTGGACGAATCTGGACGCACTTAATAATGCTCCATTGTCGTCATTCAAATGGCAATTCATCGTTTGTAAAAGATATGATTCATTACTTTTAAATTAAAAAGTTTGATATGCTAATTCAGATTGTAACGTTGGTCTCTTGCGTTAGGATCAAAGTTCACTAACATTATGTAGTAAATCTATAACTATGACCAAAGAATCTTGAATCCGGACAACCTCAAATTGGCATGAATGAACTTACACGTCAATGGTTAAACATTATGTTGCAATATTTGTATAAGTTATCCTACTAATATGACCAGGTATCACATAATTAATTACTGTTTGAGAATACTGCATTGCATTGTTTTTAAGGGTTTGTAGGTTGAAGAGCACTTAAACTGAACAAGGGAAGGGGAATGTCTACTAAAGGTTGCCAATAAAAAGCTAAAGTAATGATTGTGGATTACCTTCTACAAATGACAAGTCTTAGAATACAGCTAAGCTTTGACATTTGATGGATAGAAGATTTAACTATCATCCATGTCTGATGTTTTGCTGAAAAGGACTCAGAGATTTATTTCTGATATTAAATGCAGATTAATAAAATAATCTAACTTAATTTGTTTTTCTGATCGGTCGTCTAGTTTGACACGATGTGTGTGATGAAAAGTCCAATCACCTCTCAGCTTGCCAAAGATTGCTATAAACCGAATCATAATAATATATGTAGACATGTGTATTTGATATCTTTATTTGCCTCGGGAATCATATCTAAGTCATATCTCTCGAATGAGTACGAATTCCAAGTATATTTCTTTTAGCTAGTGCTAGGATTTTTTCATATTATATTTAATCTAACTGTAATCCGCGGGATCTGTTATATTTATTAACTATCTTTAAATGTGTATGTCTTCAAAAGGGCTCCTAAACTTTCGCGTATAAATTCAATGACAATTATCACCAGATATTTCATATAATCTGTTTTTTTAATTCTTGATGACAAATGCTAATCATAATTCAAAGAAGTATTGAGCAATGATTAAAACCACAATTGTCTTTTAAACTATTAATTGTCTATTAAAATCTCTTAGGAATTTATGTCGCTTCCAAATTTTCCATGAAGCAATAACTTTTCTTCCTAAACGAAAAACATTACTGTCATAAAATCACCTGTGAAAACAGACAAGGCTTCAACACCGCAGAACGGATCTAGCACAGGCTCTGAGAGCCCATTGAGAATCCAGAGCTTCTAGGAGGAATCAAAGCTCAAAACAGTGTGGAGACAGAAAAATATACACATTATATTCTAGACTTACCCGTTAATATCGGTGACGGACCAGAAGTGCCTCAGCACGGCCTTGGCCAGCAGGTACCAGATCTGCGTCCACACCCACGAGGACTTATCGATGGAGGCCGAGAGGAAAGCCTTCGTCTCCTCATCAGGATACAGCTGCACGAACTTCTGCACCAGCTCCGGAGACAAGCGATCCTTGTTCACGCGGTACCACTGGAAAAATGTTCTGGTTTAGTTGGTGGTACTGGAGGTCATCAATGTGAACATTATGATGATTTGTTTATAAAAGATCAGAGAGGAGAAAGCTTGAAGTGTCGTAACTGGGTTAAAAGTGTATACCTAAGAAATACGAGGGTATTCTTAATTTGTATATTGTCGACTCTTAAGCACTTCCACCACAAAGATAGAAAGGCTGTAACATTACATAAAAAATGAATGGTAAACATTTTGTCCAACTCACTGGTATTAATTAATTATCATTCATTGTGATCAATCAATCGTTCAAAACTTGTCCGTAACAGGAAAATTATCGTCCCGTCTAAAGTTGCATAATTCCCTCATAAAGTATACACAGTAGATCTAGATGAGACGTCTAAAGTAAGACATGCTGCGTCTACAGCGTTACATATTAGTAATGACATGATTAAAGGCAAATCGCAATTTCTTCTTCTCGACCATTATACAAATTGATGTTTAACAACCCATTGCAGCAGTTCTTAATGAAAGCATACAAAAAAGAGTAATCGAGTGCAAATAAGAGAGTGTAGTATGAAAGGAGCGTGCATCTCGTCACCCGTTGTGTGTTTAAGTCAGCCGCAGCGGCCCTACAAAGGGCAACGCGGCGGCTGTTAATTTCACGCTGCCTCGAATTAACATTTCTTTACGCCACAGAATAATGACGAATTAAAAAACTTCTCGCCTCTACATGTAGCCGTAATGACGGCGACCGGCGAGCGAGACGGACGATGCGAACTCATCAGCCCAACTTAATTAATGCCAGATCTGTCTTTGTATTAAAATCGAACGGCGCCCGAACAAAAAAGTGGGAAGGCGGTCTGGCTGCATATTAAACAGGGTTCTCCGAACTGTTTAATTAGTGCGTGTAATTAACGCGCGTATAATAATTATACCAATATCAAAACTTTATTACATTTTTTGCTACTTAATCTACCATTCCATTAATTACATCGCACATAAAGAACAAGCTAGTTCAGAAAAATCATTACGCAAATATCGAAAATACATTCAGTTACAGAATAAGTTGAAAATGGTCCAGTAACAATATTTGTCAAAAAATGTAAGTGTAAATGTCAGTAAAGTCTGACAAATGATAACATAAGTGACAGAATACAGCTTCAGAAGTCAACACACGGAACTCCAAATTGTCTAAAACCGGTAGTTGAAACAATCGTCACGGCAAATCGAAACGTCAGGCCGGGAGCTCGTATTCAATTTTATAGTGAGTTCGACTCGGAGCGGCGATAAATGATGGCCGCCTTTACTTTGTGTAATACAATCAATGTTTTATACTATTATTCATCCGATTAGACACCGTTTTTTTTTGTTCTGCTACTTGTATTTTTAGAGCTGGTTTTTATGCCTTCGTTTCTTTTTAAATATTTGAGCACAGCAGGTGGATCTCGAAATATTTCTCGAACTAGATATTAGGTAAATAAATTGCATTTAGTTTATTCTAAACAGTAAAACATCAAAAAGTTCGATACATCTTACAGCATTACATCAACAGATGTTACAGTCCTCATTTCATCACGATAAAGTTCCGTAGTTGACAGATTTATTAAGTAGCCATATGGTTTAGAACCTAAATTCAAATCGTAGCATACCCATAATAATATCTAAAACATTTTACGACGAACGGCAAAAAGTATCGTAAAAACGGAGGGAAATAAATATTTAGTACCGAATACTGATAGCGAATCACGTTGGTGATTATGCAATGCGCCGTCTTTACATTTAAAATAGCCTGCATCGGAACTACGGTATTCGACGTGGTATATTCTCCAGACGGAATACAAATCGTGGAAATTTTTGAATCCTGAAGTCTGAAGAATCATCAAATTTATTCAAAAACACAAACAACGGTGTCTCGTAATCTCTTATGAATTTTCAGTTTAAATTGTTAATCGGTAACATGAGTATCGGAGTAACGTATAATTTTCGATCTGTTCCGAAAATGATAGAAAATTATAGACCAGTGACGGGCTCGCGACCGCAGCAACAATATTCTAAAGGAAAATGTGTTAGTATTGGTTAAGGATCACCTATACCGCCAATGGGACAATGGAAATAAACCCTAAAGACTCCCTTATTGACATGATATCAAAGATAAACATGGTGTAATTTTTAAACACATTTTTACACACAACTTAATAATAAAGTGTTTTTTTTTTCAAACTGAAGTAAGTACTTCCTTGTTATTCTATACCGTAGACAAGAGGCACCCGTTTGATTATTTATGAGAGTCTATGTTTAGGATTCATTTTCTGCTCGTGTAAGTTAGATTTGCATGAATAACAATTACCTCATTTTAAAAATCTACCTGTTGAGGAAGACAAATTGTGAATGATTTATTCAATCCGACGACTTATCGAGGCCGTGTCCGTTTCTTATTTATTTTACTGTCTATGTGGGTTACCGATTTTCGCCGAATGGTCAACAGGTCAGATGATAATAAAATGTTTTATTTTATTTTCGTTTGTGTTTCACACTTGCCATTCGGCCAGTCATAGCCTTCAATGCGATCATTATACTCGGCTGACTCGTTAGCGCGCAGGTCAGCGCAGACGCATCCACGGAACGAATGGAGGGATCCAGCTCCTTTATCCGCAGGTCGTTCGCCTCCAGCTAATGAATCAAAGCCCTTAGTGTGAGCATATTGTCAATACGAAGCGAAATATTAACGCTGAACGCGCTCAGCCAGCACAATGCCAGATTAATTCCCATTTAAATGTGCGAATAAATGGCGGAGCAGCGGCCATTTAAAAGCAGCCACATCGACCGGTGACGTTTTGTTTGACTTCCACACATCAATTCTCCGATACGTGAATGTTGAATAGATTGCTTTGAAAAGCGCAATTCTACAATTTGTCTCGACATGTGAAAGATAAAATTTCCGTATATACCGTACATAATGATTTTCCATTTATAACCGTTAGATAAGGTATGGTTGTTGTGGTTTCCCTAATGCGATTTATTTAATGTATTTCAGCTGAGTAAACCTAAATTACATGTACAAACGACGTGCAAGCGTTCAGGGTGTGCTGGGGCAAGTATAAAACATAGTAGGTTTGCGAGCTAAGTGGCGCATGGGATCCCGGTGGATTTGCCAGTAAGCGGCTCGGAAGCTTGTTTGCCGGGCGCTCCATTAAAATGGGATCAGGCGGGATGCAGATCGCTCGGACGTACTACAAGCGGGACGCATGAGACGCCGCGTTCGGGAGATATACGACGTACAATATTGATTATACCCGCCGTAGCGTATGTGTTCACATTATCAACGTACTTGAGACGTAATGCAGGTAGTCTTAGATTTACGAGTCGTAAGTATTCAAGTCGTAAGTCAATAGAAATCTTGTTGTTTTATAGCTACAACAGCTAACAACAGTCAATAGAAATCTTATTGTTTTATTATACAATAGTTTCTTACAGCTTTATGCAATTTTTTCGAAGAAAAAAAGTAACAAATACGACAATGTACACTTGTCTAATTTTGTTAGCAACAATTAAACTTACAATATTTTATTTTCCAAATTTTAACAGGATAGCTATGTTACCTAACTTTAAAAGTAACAGGATCATGATTTACTTATTTCCTATAAACACCACTAATTAAGCTTTTTATCAACTAAATTACATCTGACGTCATTTTTAGTTGTACAAGCAAGTCAAAGTAACAAACATTTCGTAATCAAGCCTTGAAACATGACTGATTAATTACAGAACAAGGAGTAATAAAACAGATTTATGTAAGACCCACAGCAAACATATATGGGTAGTGAATAAACTGTATTAATAGCCCAAGGCTTAGATGTATGATAGCGATACTCTCAATTAAAACCCTATGCATGACTTATTGCGGCGAAACAATTGATTTCGATTAACACTCGACAATGCTACTAAACAATAAAGCATTCTATCAGATACGCATATATTTCAGCAGATTTATATGTTCTAGTAAGCAAAGAGTAGGCAGAGAGCAGACATGTCACAAACATAAAAAAACAATTAGAAAAATTAAATGATGAAAAATTGTAGAGCAGAAATAATGAGGTTCCAATTATGTTTTCTAAAGTAAGCTTTTCATGATATTAAACCTAATTAATTTTTCATTAGTTAGGCTTAAAAATTAAGGCTCTATGTCGTTCGACTAGTTTTCTGTCTACTTTTAATTAATGAAATTTAATTGTACCAACAAATAAAAAAATAATCAAAATATTTGGTAGAGCCTCCACATCCATATTTCCCATTGATCTTTGTTCTCTGGTATCACGAGCGGGCCCGGGGGCCACTGTTGCGTAATTGTTTTAAACTCGTCTTTTAATTGTTCTATCGGGGGTTGCGATTTATGGGCCGACGTGATCTCAAGCCTTAATGCCATTCACATTCATTTGCGCTATTATTTCCGCATCGCCGAACCATGGGAATGCACCGTCTACAAATTTAATCAACTTACAATTCATTGGAACATTTTGATAGGCTATTAAATTAGCATAATGTAATTAATTTGGTTTCAATCACGGTCAAGGTATGGTTTTGAAAGTTGATTTTATACAAAATTTGTAAGGATCTTTTGTATTTCATAAATATCATCAAGTTTTTCAGTCTGCAGGAAGACTAAAAACCTTGTTGGGATTATTACCCATACCTTAATAAGAGCTTATTGTTATTTAAACAGGTTCATCAACTTTTTTTGTAGAGTTAAAAATATCACTATGCATATCAGTTAAGTTTAAATTCTCATTTGCGAACACGAGCACAATAAATGAACTGAAAAAAATGAAGTTGCATGAGACACAACGTCATCTGCAGCGTGGGCACGCGTTCAAGAGATTTACGAGTGTATTTAAACTGGTTTTACATTAAGCACCAACTTGGCCGATTTGATCGTAAAATCAGCCGTTATGTTACGAGACAATATCGTCGCTGGTTACCACCCAAGCGGTGGACGGTTAAATTAACTTCAGGTTAACTATGGGTCATTTCTTTGGCGAAGTCCATTGATTGAATCGTGGCACGCCTGTTACTGGCCAGTACTACAGCACACACTGTCTACCTATGCTTCGTTTCGTAGGGTTTGACGAAGCGATTCTGAGCGGCACAATGAAGTTATTTGCCGTCGAAGCTTGTTTAAATAACTAGTGTTTATTTAAGGTGTTGGAATGGAAATTACTCGTCGGTAAAGAGAGCAATTAAGCGCGCTCACGCCCGGCCGATTGTTCGGACGCGATTGTCGATGGCCCCACCCATTGTCCGCTGAAATTAACAGTGGCCGTAAAAAACGCACATTTAACGAATGAGTGGAGTCTTTCGAAGTAATGTTACAAATAAAATATGACTACTTACGAGTACATTAGAATCGAGACGAATTCTGGCTTAAATACCAATTGGGAAAATAACACTTAGTAATTTAATTTTAACTATGGACTGATTTTATCGCCAAAGGATATCAAAATTTATATAGGTACTTATATTAAACATGTACAGTGATTAATAGTAAAATACGTAGTACATATTATAAAATGCAATGTTTAGTGGTTTTTGTTTTAAAATGTATGACTTATGCTCGTACATATTCGGCCTTGAGGCTGCTATCCGACACCTACGGGCCCCGCATAAGTCATTTCTTATTCATTGATTTACTGATTTCACATATTAACAATGTCTGTATATCATACGATCAAATCATATTGTATAATAATGTTGGAAACGTAACTCTATTACAACCTACGTAGTTCGTTTCCAGAAAAGTTTCTTATTGAACGTACTTGTTTCTAGAAATATCGATTGTTTTCATGTTATATCTGACTTGTTTGGATGATTGAAAATGAAACAAAAAGCTGCACTAACTAGATCAGTTCGTAATAGGTTTTGGGGTTGTCAAAACTCTACCTGATTTAACCAGTTTAAATTGTGATATGACAGGCACAGAAACATGAGAATTTGATAGAGACGAGACAACTTTTAGAAGAATATGCAATCAACATAAAGGTAAAGTTGAAATAAAATTTAAAGGACGCATATAGAGCCGCCACAGTGGTAACAATGATCGTGGAAGGACTAGATAACAGTAGCAATCGTTAGTTTGAGATGTCACAATATTCTTCCGTCAGAGGCCAATCGAAGGCAGCTGATTGAATTGATTGAAAAAGTAACGTAGAGGGGGTGTCGAGGCCGGTGCCTGGTCCACCGGTATTTTTATAGCCTGTACACGTCCCACGACGCGAGGGCGACACATTCTCGACGAGGCGACGTTTTTGCTACGCCAACTTTCATTAGACACCGCGCGCCGCGGGACCGAGGCGTTTCCTTTTAATAAATGAGTTATGCGTTTATATCCAAGATGGCTGCCCGCTTTATACCATAGGGTGTCAAGAATGTTACGATGGCCGCGAGCTTTTTGGCTTATACAGTTGCATTGTTTAAAAAGATTATTGTTATGATTATTTTATTTGGATGCCCGCCTGCTATTATCTCATTTTAGTGCCCGATATTAAAGACACGCGATATCTACTTAATTGGGTGGCATTGGTCGAATACTTTTAGTAAAGACATTTAAATACTTGGAATGAGATGATAAGTTTCAAAGAAGTGAATGCACCTAATCCCACAGTCGTGTAAGTTGATGCGTAGCTGTCAGTGCGGAATTCATCAAAATTGTGCGCAGGTATTTCCACATTCGGCTGGCACGTACAATCTTTTTGTTAGCTGTAAACGTCCTCAAACTCCGCAAGGCCCGCAGTTGTCAACTTTTCGTGTATTTATTTACTCATTCATACATTTCTTGTATGTCTGTCCTTTTGTTTATAGCTTTCCATGCGTCTGCCGTCCGCCGTCTCTACTTGTAATTTCGCTTTTGATGGTCCATATCATAAAAGTTAAAGCCATGATTTAATTTAAAAAGGGACATCAAATTTGGTTTGAGCTTTCAAGCTCTAAGAGGTATTTAAACACCTATCAACAGAAAGACGTTGCCCAGACTGGTTTATTTTTTAATCGAGATTTATATTCGGAGTCTCTTAGGAAATAAAATAATCACGGCGGCGTCGATTTGCATACAATGGTAAAATAATTTTACGCGCGTTTCGCAGCGCTTAATTCTACTTTTTATTTGGCCTTCCGCGCCCTATCTACGAATCAAACGGCCTGCTCGCGCGCGCCCTTTTAAGTGTTAACATTTTTGAGAAGTCTCTCGAATACTTTTATGAATTTTATAAATCTAAACTTAAGATAGGTACGTATATAAACATAAGTAAAAGTTGTTTAAATATACCATTTTAACGACTCTAAAATGGTAAGTAATAAATTAAAATAACACATTATTTTGAACGACGAACATAAAAAATGAGTTGAGTAGTTCATTAACATAACAGGGAAATGGAAGGGCTTGTTTAGTGTCGTTCCTATCGGGCTCGCGCGGTGCAGGCGGCGAGATGCGTCCGCGGCAGACTGCGTGGCGAGGCCGCGACGCGCGCGCTCGCCGCTCGCGGACACCGACAGTCGTCTTGGCGCCGCCGCCGTCTACCACACAACGCGCCACATACATAAACAACTTTTCTTACACGCTTCAAATACCACATTAGAAACAGACAAATGAAGCCACGAAATGTAGGCACGTTCCGAAGTATTATAGCGAAAAAGGTAACGAAAATAATTTTCTATCAGATAAAATTTACATTCAGAGCAAACATCGGCAGTCATAAATTCAGCACAAAAGTGCGAGCGACGGTCGACTAGCAACAAAAGGGCATGACTTTTCCCGCAAAAAAAGATGATCCTTAATCTGATTAAATCTCCATCGCGGCGGACGTCGGACCGTGAAAGATTAATGAATATTTGTGCGAGGATTCCCGGAGCTGGGCTGGCACGTACTGCTGTCATAATCATATTAGCCACGACCGGAGCCCGGCTAGGCACGCACGCACGCACCGCGCACTTCAACTCCGCTCTACTATTTACCTACTCAATCTCATTCTAAACTAGTAGCTTATTCAATTTATGAGAAAACCTTTAATTATGGCCTGAATGTTAGCTTACGTTTGTTTTATTATAATTTTAGATATTGATATTAGCTCTGTAACGGTAGAGCTTTTTGGCTGAAGCTTTTGTTTAAAATATTCTATTTGCAAAATTTTTAATTTTGTTATTGAAAGATCAGCTTTGTTGAAGTTAATCAGCAATCAACTTCTGTTCTTATCGAGTTTATTCTACAAATTGATACAAGACAAGGTCGTCACAAATGTATACCTACAAAATATTCAAAACAAATCGTGCTATAATTGCCAATTACAACTGGCAAATGGAAACACAGATACAAGTAAAATTGATGACGACATTATTTCTAAGTAAAATAAATTTGCTCAATAAAGTAACAAGCCAGACTAGACGCGAGATCTATCTTGATAATTTAATATTTCGTGTTAGTGTAAGTTAATAAAAGGATCTTATTACCAGTGCTGATGTAGAAGTAAAACTCATTATAATTTTTAATACGTCTCTCTTCACATAAAGTAGCGATTACAAACATGGCGTAGCGATCGATACGCAACGCGTTAGTGTAAGTGTTTTCTCAATATGAATTAAACATTGAATAGTGTCCAAGCCGAGTGTTTATCTCATAGCCGGCGGGGCATCGGACACATTATGCCATCGCCTGCGCTAGATCTGGGGCCGCAGCGGCAGTAGCCGCGGCCACATTACTGTACCGCCCAGCGTCGCTACTTCCTCCACGATACCCTAACAGGTGGAAATGCGACGAACTTTAAACTTGCTCGCACTTATCACTAGATATACCGATACACAGTTCGTTCAGTTCTCTTTAGTTCTTTTAAGGCTGACCTTTTTGACGTATTCATTTGTTAAAATCATTTTGGAGATAGATCACATAGTATCTACATTATAGTTAAAAATAGAAGACAAATAAAGTCGATGTTTTCTTGGGATAAACAATCAATAATAAAGAAAAGTTATTTAAAAGAGCTATGTCGTAAAACGTTAACAAATCAAGAGTTAGCAATCATTGTTGCCATAAATAAGCTCTACCTTATTTTCTTTGTTGTGTTTTTGACCAAAGTATTTTTCGTACTAAACTGAAAAGATTCTTCTCAACATTAAAATAATAAACACACTTATACTACTAGAAACAGACTTTGTTTTCAACTTATACTTTTAGAACGTAAAAGTATTTTGTTACAATATTAATAAGAATAACATAATACCCCAGAAACTGCGTGCTTATGCGGGCTTTCCATGACGTCACACCTATCTACCCACGAACAACTTGCGATATTGAAAATCACAATTGAAATTAACGCATTTCGAGTGAGCTCAATAAACACACTCGTAAAAGAATCAATTGTTAAGACCCGAAAGAAATTAAACGTGAGAATGTATTGTTTCATACAAGCGTGAACAAAACGAAAATCGTTGTTTGCGTTAACCAGCTCTCAGGTCGTTTTCGACCTGCTTTCGTGAACATAAATCGCATTAAATAAAAGCATTATTTATGACGTCCATACTTCGAATTGAAAAAGTAAATTTAAGTTCGAATATTCACGTTGACCCCTTCTTAACTATAAATATGCATTACTTCACATTTAACAACGAATAAATAATTCATCATATACATATATTAAAGTTGACTATTGCCATACTCCATTTTAAAATTACTCTTTACTTAAAGTTGCACTTTTAAATTACGCATCGTTGTCGTTACGGGATCGTTTTAAGTAAATTGATTCATTATTAAATGCACTACCTTCTCTTTTCAAGAAATAACGTTGACCAGTTTTTGTAATACGAAAAGAGTTATATTGGGCGCGTTGATACTTTACGATATACGTTCTGTACAACCCAATTGAGTGGAGCTGCCGAGAAAAAATTGCAGATGGCCGCTATATTTAACATGACGCCGATTAAAATGTTGACATCAATGAGCTTCGAGTTTCACAATGCTCGTTCCCTCGAACATATTTGGCGATGGTCACGTTAAGGGCGGCGGAGTGTTGGATTGGTAATTAATTATTAGTTATGGCTTGTGGTGGCTATAAAGGCAGGCTCATCAATGATTCAGCCGAGCAAACAAAGCGAGCGTGCACCGCGGGCATTATCCGCCATAAGACATCATAAACGGAGCACCATCATCTGGGCTTATAAAAAATTCATGCTCATCTCACATTTCGGCGCCCCTCTTAATTTCGCGTGAGCCTCTTCTTGGTTCGTGTAAAAACTTCGGGTGTCTTTTTATGACTTTTACTGCGGTATAATTGGGGTGGGGCGAGCGCTCGCGTCCCCGAGGTGACATAAATACTACCCCCTAACTCCTCGCCAGCAACTACCCCCGACTTAATCTCATGTAAGGCTATACGCCACGGAAGCAGATCGCATTAAAACGTCTTGCCAACTACAGGTTAAATTACTTTAAACCTGAACCAGTTCTGCAGAAAATATTTCCATTAGTTACGGTTATTTTACGAGTATTTTTAAGCCTCTAATGAACTGTACAAAATGTACATACAGAGACATAAGAACTTTGTAGGTAAATGATCTTGTAATACGCAGATATATTTAAATGTGATGGGGCATCTCAGATCGGTGCGTCGCTAATGCATTTTGCATGTCTACCTAACCTATCGCAAGTTCGTCCTACAGTTTTCAATGTTTTATTCCACAGCTCTATAACGCATCCTAAACAATGTTATGAACTCGAAGTAGACATAAAACTTAATGTTTAAGAGTGGGTGTGAGTTCATTTAATTTATTTATACTTTCTTTGAGCATCAAACAAAATGATAGTGTCTGTGAGGTAGTAAATGCGATTTCAATTTTATGGAGGCAGCGGAGTGGTGCGCGAGGTGGCGGGACGCGACACAGCCTGTACTAGCGTGCATGTGTGTATTTATTTGCAAATTCCGAATAGCTTTCAATATGTAGAGACGCGGTGACTCCCGCCTGTCGATCCACTCCAATATCGCACTTCTTGTGAGACGTCACGAAGGCGACGCCATTATTCGATGCGACGATTGACTCACACGGGAGCACCGCCTCCTCGGGACGCCGCATGATAGATGAGACCCAAAAAACATATCCGTAATTGAGATTTCTATTATAGAAATTGAAAGCGATCAGTTTTTTCATGTTTGTTTACATAACGTGAGTGGCGTCGGCGACAGCGCGCTATCGCGTTTCGGAAGTGTTCGCGGACGTCAATTTGTATATTGTCATTATTAGACTTGGCGCGGAAACTTTGGGTGCGTTCATCCATCATGGTGTGACGGGCGACCGGTCCGATATCGCGCCTAATACGTATTGATTTCCCACTTAGCGTTTTTCTTGGGAATCGCGGCGCTCCACCCTTCCGCCGTCCGGAGGCCTAACGAGCTGTTTGTCCTCTACTCGCGGCAACTAGGGCGGTTGTCGCTCTACACTTCGGAGTCGACTAAATTACTTTACCGTAGGTAGTTCTGATTGAGGACAAGACAACACTCAGTCTAGTTAAGTCGATGCCCAGAAACGTATCTGCTCATTACATAAAATAATGATCTCTGATGCCATTTAGTTACTCAACGACACTGGTTGAGAAACGTTATGGTCGACATCATTCGTTTGCTAGTTTTTATAACATGACGGAAAATTTAAAATTTCAATTAATATAAAACTCATCCCTAGGTTTTGTTAACATATTATTATGCTTTACCAAATTTAAACACGAGATGTCGTGATTCACACCGGGTTAATGGTAACTCTCTGTGTGACGGTACAAACAAAAATGTTCATTTTAGATACGATGTCGGTAACGAGGAAGCTCGTATGAGATATGATGTAAGCAAGTGAAATATTTGTGTAGGTACATTTGCCTAAATGCTGTAGAAAAAGATTTCGTCACCAAGGTCCCTGGTGGGGGTGGAGGGGGGAGGCGAGAACAATGGTTTCGGTTCTCACACGTGTGGAGGATTATTTGCATTCGGAAATAAAGAGAGGAATGATAAAAGAAAGGCGCGAGCGAGGTCCCACCGCCTCAGGGTGGGGTGTGGGAAATAGGAGACAGGGGGCAGGGGCGCGGGTGGCCCCGAGGAGGGGGTGGGGGCTCGTTACGCGAACAATGGAGAAATAATGTACAGATTGCAGTGAGCGATGCGCCCAGCGCGACTCAGGTGTCTTAGCTCTGTGTGTGGACATCACGCCTCTCGTGCGCCCGCGGAGCGAGCTTTATCTATGTTTGCACTACATAAGACTCGTATACAAGAGATGCTTATTGTTGATGATACACTTGTACATAAGACATATAATGATGTAGGTAGTAAATATAGCTATAGAATAAAGTATGTATTTGTTATTAGTTTCGTAGTTATTCTATGACTTATGAAAATTCTTATGGAACTGACATAAATTGCATAGGAATGAGAGTGATAAGATAGGTTCTTGTGATTATTGAAAATTAAAATATATCATATCAATACAGTTAACTGCGCAATAAAAGCCCAGACATGATAATGACAACAAAAACATAAACCACCCTAAAACGGATGTTATGGATGACTTGATTAAATTGACATTTACACAGATTAAAATAAAAGTGGTAACAAGTCCATTCGGAAGTCATAAAGTGCAACATCAACATAACAGTGTCCAAGCGTAAAGTGTAAAGCGACGTTTTAATGGCAGCAGCGAGCCCGGCAAGGCAGGCAGAGCGGGCAACGCGGGCAAGGCGAGGCCGGTTAATATAGGACGTGTTCATAGGAAGCGCAAGCAATCACAACACAATCACCCCATCCTCGCGTGACACCGAAAACGTCCTCGTTCATATAAGTATACCTAAATTAATCCATTTAGAGCGAGCGACCGGCACCGACGGCGACCGACGATTAACGGAAGCTTCTACTTAACTAATTTATCCTCGGGTGGTTTTAACAGAATGGATAGCAGTGATTACGGCCGATGGCGACGATCTCGTGTGACGCTCGCTTCGGCTCGGTGCGCCGCGCCGGAGATGCGCGTACGCACACATGGCTGTGCCGCAATCAAATGTTATTCGTTACAATTGTTGGACGCATAACGCGATTTAACAATGATTAGGATCGATCACATGACACTCTCGTGTAGGTACTTGGCCGGACTTTACGACTCTCTCGTCCTGTTTTTTATGCATTCGAGTATTTTTGAGACATGTTTTCACATTCCATGCCTTGTTCTATACCTAATTTTATGCAGTGTACCTTTAAAGGTAAATCAAATATAATGTTTTCGTATGTATAGAATAGTTCTCTAAATGTTTTATTCAAATAGGTGTATCTAACCCTGAAAATAACGCGTTTAGATATTTATCAAATAAATCTACGATAATAATTCGTTGAAATTCAGTGGACATTATTATTCTGAATCGGCTTTACTATAGTCAAATGTTTGTAATCCAGCAAGCCCGCGACATTTTAATAACATTGATCAAATAGAACAAAAGTATGTGGACCGAGCACTCGACAGAGATGAAAGTTAAAAGGGTCGCGAGGGGGGTGTGGGGTGTGGTGTAGGGGGAGGAGCGGGTTGAATGTCTTATTCCCTCCACAATTCAGAGGTATTTCGTGTTCTTCATACGCAAATATATCCTCGTTACGGAGGTACACGTGAGCCTCCGATTGCGTGTGCGTCTAGTATGAAAACCCCTGGCGAGTAAGTGCGACGTCGAACCGTGGGAATTGTCCCTGCTAGGGAAATTGGATTCAGTAATCAAACTACGAATTCGACAAACGCTGCGTAGTTATCGTCCGAGACTCGGTACGATAAAGTACGAGACGAAACAATATGGATAACTAGACCAGGGGAAAACGAATACTTTTTACATATTTTCTGTTGTATAAGTTGTACTGACTTGTGTGTGTACTTCTATTTCATGTATAGACGTTTACTCAAGTCCTATAATATGTATACGTCATTATAATTTCCTTAACGTTTTCTAACCATTCGCGGTTGTTCCGTTTTCTACGGATATAGCTTTGTTCTAGCTTTAATATATCAATGAACGTTAAAGCGTATGTACTAATAAAAGTTGCGACAATAAATGTAATGATTTTAGAATGCGCACCATAGCTATTATCAATTAAGTGTTTTAGATAATTCTTTAATCTGTATCGAATTCTTTTCATAAAGTGTTAAGCTTCTCTATTCAATGCAAAAGAGAGCGGAAATATATTTTGAATGAAAAGTAATTCAACAGTATAAACCTACGGAACCTATAATTCAAAAGTAAACAATATAATTAGAACAGATTACCGAGATTTTTCATGAAACTTAAATTCACGGCGTTTCTTTTTACGATAGGTAATAATTTTTATTTATTTTTTAATTTCAAAATTTTTGTAATTTTTGATCAGAACATAAAATATCTTTTTAAATTTCTTTCAGGATAACGAGACAATTTGTAAAAAATATTTTACCTATGAACCATAGTTTTAAAATTTTTGCAAGTCTGTTTATAATTTCCTTAATACTGAATACCTCTTAAACTTATACATGATAACTTTTGTTTTCTAAAACCCATGACACAGGTACTGTTAATACAAGGAAAAATATTGGAAATATAGGTCATGTAATAATGTGTTACTGTAAAATGAACTTTAACCCATTGCAATAAAGATGGTTTTAGTATCCAGTATTTATACTCTAAAGATATGAGAACAGAGAGACAATTAAATATCAATTACAATTGCAAGCAAAGATAGCAGGTTTTACCTTATCTTTATTGCAATTATTTATTAGTTCAAGAATGAGACAATTAACAGGTAATGTATGAGAACAATGTTTTTCTGATTGAATAGTAAATCCTCTTTTGTCTTGCCATATTATGCAATAATAGGAACAAGATGTTGTTTGCCATTTTTTCTGTTTGTATAGTAAATTCTCTTTTGTCTTGCCATGTTACATAACAATAGTAACAAGATGATGGTTTAAAAAAAAAAAGGAAATGAAGTTTTATTAGATCTTGTGGTGGTTTGTATTCCAAACATTAGAATTTGAAAATAACAAACCGGCAACCCTATCATTTACTAGGTCTGGTGATCTCGGTCAACTCTGTAGAAGAGGTTTTTACCCATCAGAGGGTCAAATATGTATATGTTATCAAGTTTCTTGCTGGTTTCTATTCAAAGAAACATTTTGACAAACTAACAGTCATGCAAAACTTTGAAAATACATAAGCACCTATTGAAACATGTTTTTACAGTGGAATGTATGAAAATATGTGGACAATATAATATATAATTAAATAGTAAACATAATACATATGTTTTGCATATTCATTAGGAGCAAATATAAGTTACCATAGTTTATTTTTATTCTGAAGCTACAAATACAGTAGATTTCGTTCAATACTGAACTGAATGTGAACTGTGGTAAACTGTAAGGCATCTTGAAACTCATTACGTAGACTATAAGTTTAATGGCTAGGTCGACAGAATATCTGTGCCACACATCAGCAATAAAAGCCTGCACTGAATTAACTGCACAGGCATATAAAATCGCTTATATCATCAATTTGATAAAAAAATTAACTTCATTAACAACAACAATATGGACATACAGTTCGGACAAAATTTTTTTAAGGTTGTGTTTCACAAAAAGGAATATACGCTACAACCTGTTAACATTCAGCTTTATCAATAAGCCTCTTTATTGTAATAGTACATTAAACTTACCTCATTTTGGTCGAATTCTTGCAGGTATCTATCATTGTGCTGTTTCTCATACATGGCCCGGGCAAGAGCGCTCCGGGGCCGATAGAACCCATTGACTCCTGAACCACTCGACATATCGACTAAGTTACTGTCTCTAGCTTCTAAGTCAGCTCCCAAGTATCTCGTGTCTAGTTTACTGAACCCATCCCTTGGGCAGTATTGTTGACAATCCTTCATGTAATAACAATACAAATCAGATCTATATTGAGGTCTAATACACAATACCTGACATATGCAGAGTATGTAACATGTTATTCGTCTAAAATTCAGGCTCATTTAAGGAATTTAACATTGTTTTCTTTTATTTGTGCTTGATATCTATCAGTGACACTGATTCTTCTTAAATAACCCCACTTATTTTATACTTCAAAGAAATTTATTACAGCATAGTTCATGGACTCATCATGGGTAAACGTTTTTTATCATAAACCTAGCACTGTTTGTATAATTTAATATAAAAAATCTATAAAAACGTCCAAAACATTTTTTTGTTCCCAAATGTCAAATTCGATTCTGTCATCTGCCGTCAGAGGGCCGAATGATTACTAGAAAGTGTTTACGAAGTAAGCTTGTGACTTAATTGTGCTGCGGAAAATAATGTTTTTCTGTATAAAGGCTATTATTTATGAATTAAAATAAATATTTTAGTTGAATGATGTTTCAATGCAATGTTTTTTTCCTTATTTGAAGTTGTTAGTGAGTATGACGGAAAAGTTACATACATGAAGAGCTTGTAAACGCACTGTGCCAAATACGTTTTTTCTAAACATTTGTATAGTGTTATTAAAATTTGTAATATTATAGTATTGTGTAAGTTGTTACTTATAGGGTACATTAAAAAAGTCAGCGTAAAGATCTACTTTAAGTTTTCTAAATGATTAAACAAGACACTGTCGGTTTTTTTGAGCGATGTGAAGGCATTATTCTATAGGTACAATTCTGTACAATTCTGTACAATTAAATCCAAAAGATCTATCTCGACAAGTAGAACTAAGATACTAACCGTGTCTTGTTTAGCTTCAACCGATGCCCTCGCAACAATTTCTCGAAGCACCAAATTCATCATGATGCTTTCACTGTTAACAGTTATTACTCGATTGTTCAATCAAAAAGTCAACGTAAACCGTTCGTACCGTCGCAAGTCCACTGACGCTAAGTATTTGATTAATATAGTCTGAAGTTAACACTGTTGTATTTAAGTATAATAAACTTCCTGGTTTCACGTTGTGAAAGGTGATTAAAATGATTATTTAGATAAATAAAAGCTGGATTTCAAAATTCTAGTTCGGCCTTGGCCGTGACCGTCCGTTCACTGTCTCACCGCTGCGCTTGACCACCTCCAATAGAGTTTGGGAGCCGTTATAAGAAGAACTATTTTTATTGTAAATTGATAGAAAGGTTTACTTTGATTGTATTGCAGATATAGGTAGGTTTTTACGAAGTAAGTCACCCATTCTTTACTAATAATTACATTTTGTGGCACTTATTTACGTTCTACTACCTTCAGTAGATCTATTTAAAGAGGAAACATAATACAAGTAAGCACGGTAAGTTACAATAATCATAAGTAGGTAGGTAGGTAAGTTGCAGTATAAATTACGATAGGAGTAGGTAAAATACACACTTTCCTTAAAACCCAACACTCACACGTTTTTAATAAAGAAACCTGCAAATTTTAATTCATTTTCAAGCAGACAGTTAAAAATTGTAATACAGGCTTTAAGTATAAGATGCATGTCACCTTGACCCACTCTTACATATCCTTATACCGATAAGTCCGTATCCGTTGAAAAACTATTGGGACATTTCCTATATTTTTTTTAAGATAGCCCGGCAGGGTAGAACAATTGATATGTCGATATCTTCTTCAAGTGCTTAAGATAATATTCAGCCTGACTTCTTATTTTACTGTTTACAACCATACAACATAGCATACAAAATTGTTATTAATTAAAAGAAAGACTACGGAAAACTAGGCATCACGTTGTACGTACCACCACGCGGCCACGTGCGATAAGAACAAACCAACGCAACTTCACGATTGTTATGATGTACACTTAATTAAACTATTATGCATACTATGAAAAAAAAAGAATTAAAAAAGAAAGAAAAACTTACGCTGTCTCTCACCTCCGGCACTTTCAACTCCCGAAAAACAGACATGATTAAAAAAATACTTTTTTTTTTAAATTGACGTGAATACAATAATTACGATTGCCTTGAAGTGAGCGATCATAGATATAGGCTGTAGATAGTTATGCCTGTGCTAACCTGCGACTTTATCTACACAGTATTATAAATTGTGATAACAATGGCTGTCAACGATAAATTTTGTGCCGATAAGTATAATTTTCTTATTAAACGTATATAATCCGATATGTTGCTATAATAGAATGGAAGGGAATGTAATAACTATAAGGTCGATTTTTGCGTGTTTTTGCTTGTATTGAAGCCTTCGAGCTCGCGGTTGCCGGCTGTTTGATGTCTGTTGAAAGATATCTATAGAGTGTAGAAAGGTAATAACAAAAACTCATTTTAATTGCATAAAACCATTTGCCTCTACCTTCCTTATGATTTTTCTTAGGTAGTTATTTCTCTCATAATCCACTACTTATGCCGAGATTACATCTATAACTATCTTAGATCTGAAAATATTTAAAGCGTATACCATAAAATGTTACTTACACGTCCTTATTGGCTCTACTAATTACAACCCAGACTATAAAAAGCAACCAAGGTTCTTTAGATAACTGTTTATATTAATATTTTAATCTACATTAGCAAAGATCCAGTTATAGGTCATTGCTGCTAGGAGTTTAACTTGATTAGATTTGCGCTAAGAAAAAACTAAGATGAAATACTTTATAAATGTGTTGAATATGTTAAAAGAGGTTAAAGGAAGCTCCAACGTAAATTGGCCATGTGGGCAGCAATTTCGGGTGTTGCTGGAATGAAATTAATTGAAAAACTACAAGCGCACGTTAAGTTTAGTGTAGGTTCAATATGGATTCTCAATCACGCGGATTGCCTGAAGCAAGGCGGCGCTGTACCCGGCCGGGCATCGGCGCGGGCGCGCGCGGGACATTTAAAATAATTACAAGCCATCGGAGAAACGTAACAGCCAGTGTTTTGAGACCATTACTTATTTTTTAATTCAAAAAAGTATTTTTAAAAGCACACACTTTGTGCTTTTGGTGCAATGCAGCAAATAAATGAGACCATTACGAGTTTTTGGTGTAATTTTGTTGTACCAAATTTATATTATTATTGCAACGTTTTTGGTGAATAAAACATGCTGAGGATGTGCAGTATGGGTTTCTTAAAGGTTATATTAATTCTTTTAACTATAAAATTTAAGTGAATTCATTAACTTTTATTAGCAATCATTTATTGCGACCTCATTCTTTCATGTATTCCAGCAAACATTACTACAAAAAAATGTTGATACTTCCTGAAAATATGGATGGGTATCTAAAAAGCTAAAAATTATAAGGCACAATAATTTCGTCGGTTATTTTTTTCTCTTGTATTTACACGATATATTTTAATGTAGAGAAACAATTTTTGTTAACTATTGTAAGACTTAAAATTTTGTAGAATATTGTGAAACCACCTGCTGATTTTTTACTTAATTATTTTTTTATTAATTATCAAATATCTTCATAAAGCTAACCATAATTATTATTCTGTTTAGAGAGGACCTGACAATTGGAGACATTTTACTTTTTATATTCACGTGAGTCTAATACAATCTTAAAAATATAAATAGAAAGAAGTCCTGTATAATATCATGAAAATAAGGGATAAACAAAACATACATCTCATAAATTCGTTTATTTTATTTGAACCAATCATTTGTTCGTTTAAAACGCGAGGTGATCTGAAACAAAACCAAATGGTCGGTTTAATTTAAATCTGTGCACGTAGTTTTTGCACCCCCAACCGCATTCTCACAGAGCGGCCGAGACTTGATGCACTTCACTTCTGATTGGATCATTACCGAGTTCATCATACCCCGTGCGATCCTCGGGCCTAGACAGAGACAGATGTAGCCCGCCCCCGAACCGCAGACAGAGACAAACTAAACCCACCGAGCACATCGCTCACAAATTATTTCATATCATGATTATTGGAACTTTATTGCACTTCGTAACTAACAATTGACATTAGGAAATGCAATTTCATATTGATTTCGTAATATCGTCTGTCGTTTATTTTTATCAATGCGGCAAATCTTTCTATGATTTGCGGCTAACCATCCATGGGCATGTTGGTTGTTTTCTTGTGGCTTCACGTTCCAAGAAAATGTCATTAAAAGCTCTATAGGGGATTAAGTCGGTTTAAATTTTCACGTAGCCCGGCAGGAAATCGGTTTAGCCGTAACAAAGGGTGGGAAGATACCGAGAAATTATCTTTCGTCGGAATACAAACCGCTAAACGTGCAATTACACCGTTACAGATGGAGCATTAAGTTATCAAAAAATAATAATGTTTCACACCGGCCGGAAGGTGTCGCGGGCATCACGTCCGCCGGCCACAATCACTCGCTCGTCACTGATTTTGATTTTGGAACGAACAAACGAATATACTCATCATTCATCACGTTTCTAATAAAATTCGTCAGTCGGGCTCTGTTGTCTTGCGTAACCGCATTTATTGCCGTTAATGGTCCCTTTCTTAATGTTAATTTGTACGAGCAACCGCCACTACTGTAACTCGATTGGTTTACTCGTGCGTATCTCGACATCGCTTGTTGACCAGATATCGAGCAAACAATATTTTTTTCTCGAACTAAAGGGAAAACGTTACATGACTTTAATTAGTTTCTACGTTTCCGTATTGTGCGACAACTTACAAAATATCGTGAAACGATTATTTGGAAACAGTTTTACTTATTATTAAGAATTATGTAGCTTAAGAGAGAGTTTAACTCTATTTATGTGCAATTACCATTATGAAAGAAATCTAAAAACATAAAGTAGAGTCTGCCATCTTATATTGTTAGTCTAGACTTCATCTCCAAGATTTATATAAAATAATCGATATTGAATCGATTACCCGTAGTACCTCACCGTAACATTAGGTACATAGACTGCGGGCATTACCATCGAGATGGAAATGAATTAAACATAATTCGAATAATCGAGGCTCGGCCAATACAATAAAACAAAGGGAAAAAGTACGTCTGCGGCCTGCCTTAGCGAGGGAACGAAGGATTTCAATTTGGAACGTGATGAGGCGAGTTTTCATTTACGTACAGTGATTCGATGATGCCGGTAATGACGTCGACGCACCGATGCGATCTTGCTCCTAGTCCACATCGCTACAGTCTACACTAAGAGTCAGTTGCTGGCTAGGTGCACTATTTCAACTTCATTATACATTCAGCGACGATGGCTCCAACCGACTTAGCAGAAGCTTATAAAAAAACAAAACACATGTACTTATATCAGGTTTCACATTCATAGTAAGTACTTAAGTGGTTGATTAACGAACTCGACCAAGCAAAAAGTTCACGTCCTATAACTTGCGCAAACGCGCAGTAAATCTCTCACGTTATAAATTTACAACACATTTATTTATTTCACAGTACAAATTACAAGGAAAATAATAATGAGCTGAAGTCATATCTCATTACTTAAGTTGAAGCTCAACAGCTGTGGACAGGCTGAGGAGCTTTGGATGCCATCTATGACTTATTTAAAAAGGCTTTCATTAACATGCAGTTGCAGGAATTGCAACTTTATTTATCACGCTGTAGAGTTGGTATTTGCAATGATGTAGCATTGCTTATTACGTTTTTTCTTTGGACAGGATGAACACGGAGGCGTTCGTTAGGCAGTTCCATAATTAAAAAATAAAATTGACGCTCGCTCAACTGCCGCGCTGAAAACTGGCAGAAGAAACACTCGCCATGCGTAGACGCATGTTTTGTCTTACACATATAAGTTTATTACAAAGAAGCGACAAAGAGCTATGTTTAATAATTCATTTTGCCGACATTCCGCCGCATGAGTAATGTTCACTAGTATTGGACATTGTATGGAAACATAATAAATTAGGTAAAGACATAACTTATAAAGTATAGAGATGGGAACATTATAATATGCGCGGCCTTCCCTCTACAAGGCGTCTGAAACGTGCGCGCGCGCCTTCAACACGTTTAAATCACAAAAACAAATTGCAACGCGTTCCTCAGTGGACGTCAGCGTGTTGTTGACCCGCAGATAATTAAAGCGCCCACTTGTAATTACTCGTGTGTGTGGTTGAAATGCAAATGTTGTCGCCCCAAGTATCTTCAACATGTAATGTATGCGAATCGGGAACAGATAAGCACATGAGATTTACACCTCGCCGTGTCAAGACTTGAGACTTTACCGTTCGTTGACCGACACTGTTTTAGGGGTTATTTATTTTTATTATTTTAAGAATACGTATGTTATTAAGATTGTCTGGACAACAAATGAGGTACAGCGTTAACTTTAATGCAGATGGTGATATCTACAATGTGCATTAAGTACTTATTTAATTTAAAACAGAAGGGAAAAGAATTCGGAAAATTCTATCACATTCTTGATTTGTTTTCTATTTATTATCGCATAAATTTATACTTCAGATAATTGTTTAGAAAAATATCAAGTAATACGGATGTAAGTAATTTACATTTTTCATTTAAATGAGCCGGAAACGAAAATTCTCCGAGACAATTAAATTGATTCAAATACCGAAATAAAAAATCACACCAAGCTAGCGAGCATCAAAGTTCAGACACAAAATCCTCAAATAGCGCTGTAATTTAAAAGTCATGATTTGGCGTCAAAGTAAACCAATGTTTCGTGAATTGAGTGCCAGACAATTTTCTGTAGCGTGCTAAAATAAATGCGATTGTCCACGCCAATTCATACAGGCGCAATCGCATTCTTTGCGAAGCGGAGGCGTGTTGCGGTCAAATCACGGGCCGGATCGCTTAGCTTAATATTCATACATTTTTAAACTTTTGACATTACTGATGGGAACAGCGTCATTTGTATTCTTTTACTTCGCAAACAATCAACGGGTTTTGAGTGACAATCAAATTTTGGGGCTGGTTTAAATTAACGGGCGTTCAGTTCGAAATTGTGAATGCTTTGTTTTTCATAAAACATTGTGAAACTCGGTAGAGTAATATTGGTCGCTACGTCTTTTATTTCTCAACTCCATGTCTATCATTCTATCTAAATGACATTCACTGAAAATATATTGAGGATAAACGACAATACGTAAAGAAAACCACGAGAAAATCGCTACTAATAATAAAATTCTAAGAGAAACAAACACAAAACACGATTAGAAATATCTTTTTTCCATAACACAAACAAACAATATCTTATCGTTTCGCGGCGAAGGAGGAAGGCACAAGGAACCGTCGACAACAAAAGCCAACAAATCCTGTTTGTCCTGCGGGAAGCGTCCGTGATTTAATACAAATTATTATTAGACGACATAAATAACGTGGTACGGGGGTAAGGCGGCCAGAAGCTCCTTAATAAGTAATAAAGGGGTCATCGTTCATAGCGAGAGAGAGTGGAATTAACCTGAGCCGACATATGGCGTGGTAACGGCCATGGAGGCTTTTGCAGCGAGGGTCGGTCTTAATAAAGGGTGTTTTTCGACACTTTGTAAGTGTTAATTGGTGTCCATTCATTATTTAATGCTCATCATTGTTTTGGGCCCGTAATTATTTACTTGCTTTTCCATTACTCTGATGAATAACATTAACACTATCTAGACAGGGACCGTCACTGTACATTTGTAATCTTTTGCCTTAACTTAAACCTACCACCTAAATCGACAAAAAAAAACAACAAATAAGTATATTTTTGTTGCTAGAAACGAACACTACGATTTAAAACAAGTCAAACACTATCATAACAGATAATTTTACAATTACTCCTTTAGAGTACACAACAATTGTGTTCTAGTCCCATGCACCATTTTCTCTGCTTTCCGCACTGAAAGAACAAAGTCTACCGCCACTGCAGCTTGTTGTACACTTGATAGGATTATAAGAGCTCCCCGAGATGTATGTCGTTATTGTGATAAGGTTTACTCGGGACATACGTAGCTATTAGCTGTTACGAGATCAGAGGACACTAGGTGTTAACATTGCACAATATTATGTTATAGAAAAGGTTATAGGATTTTATGCTGTTAGTCGTTTTTTTTTGGGAAGCTGGAAGTTAGAAGTGCATAACGATACCTACATGATGAAAGGAGATTTAGGATTTTTTTTTCAGTGACTTGTAGTTTTAGCCCCTATTTGTTTATAAATGTCCGTCAGTCAAGATCGTCTTTAAATGTCGTTCTGGTTTAATGAGTTTAAAGTAGAATTTAGATTCGTTTCGTTTGTTACTATTACAAGCTAGTAAAAAAAAATCTCATTACCCTAATATTTGCAATAACTTACAATTCTCTAAGTTGCAGGTACATCTAGCTAGATACTAAGTACTCGGCTTCAAAAAATAAAGTAAACTAGAAATAAATAAGTGTAATTACCCTTAGTTCTGTAATGATGCCATGATATTTTCCAATGCATCTATTTAATAAGTACTAACTATACATCTTCAACAAATAAATGAAACTTGCAATAAATGAAGTAACACGTTCGTTAATAACTTAATACGCCGCCGCCCACCCCTGCAGCCACGCATTACTGTTACCGTATAACTAAACATTTACCTTTGATTGTCTATTATTTTGCAGAATAAATAAAATGAATACACCTTTGTAGTATACAATTATCGTATTCAACGTTCCTTACTTACTTTTAATACTTGGTATAAGTATTTGTAGCGAATAAATGCCGTTTTTTGTACATTATGATTAACAGAAGTACTAAGAAAATATTTCGTAAATAAACTGAGAAAATATCTAAATGTTTGTCACTTATTGGTATCGTTCGTGTCGTGATCTGACAACAGCTCTCAAATTAGTTCTTAGACTAACGCTCATTTTGGTTTATTTTTAAATAGATGACATAACTATAGCCTGTGCAGAAAATTGTCTTGTGATTATTTAGTTTCTAAACACATGAATAAAAAAACAAAAAAATATTTCAATGAGTTTTAAAAAGAGTTATCCTAAGATGCTAATAGTTACAAATAATTTCAATTAAAACATTAGCCATACTTTACAGCCTACTACTACTACTACTACTAATACAACTGTAGTACTGCCTACCTATGATATCCTTAATTAATAATATCCCATAAAATATGAACCAATACCCCATACAGGGACCAGTTCATTTGACCTTGATATAATTTCCCTTATTCCAAGAAACGAGGTAATATTGTTTTGTGTAAGCACTTCATACATCGCTTTATTAGCAATGTGCGTGCCAGGAATATCCACGCGCCATCACCGTGTAGGGAACCTACCACCATCGCTTACAGTAATACTAATACAGTTGTGGAAAAGAGACAGAGCACTACAATGTGTAGAGCGGCGTCTCTTTCCATCTACTCTCACAGTTTTGCTTTAAGTTGTCGTGGTAGACACCCAGGGGTCGGCTAAGCCACGGAATTATTATTTATTTGATTCAATTAACCCTTTATTGAATCATATGTTATTTAGTACGTTTAGCTATATTTGAGTTTGCTTTTCTTGGAAAATGATGTCGGCTGCTATTAATAAAACATACAAATGAGATTTATTAGATAGAAGTTGTTTATGAGCTCTATTGATATGTAATTATGCTGGCGATATGTAGGTTAACAATAACTTCTAGAGTTGGTAAATATACTAAATACATAGATTTATTTCCTTTCTGTGACCGCAGCCCAAACATGATTTAAACAAGTTCTGCATACGGGTAGACAACCACAGCCATCAGCCCGTAACATCTCACGTGAATTTTGTAATATTAAAATCTCTACGACGATATGAATTTCAAGTTGTATGAAGCCCTCTCTGAAGTAATTTTGATAGCTTCAAAGCTGAAAGGGTTAGCGGCCACTGAGGCTCGCAAACGCCGTAATTCCGTAAAGCTCGCCGCACACAAGCCCCACTAATCGGCAGAGTGCTGCCCTCTAAATATCGCTTTTACACGTCCATCGAACCATAAATAATAACTCTATGAAAACATAAATGTTCTCTTTTTTTCTATCGTTTTCCGAGTTTCGTACTTTTTTCATAGAGTCAAAAGCTTGAACAGACCACTTTCGCATTATGGAATTGCCAAAACTCCATTTGCGTTTTGTGTCCAAACAGTGTACCTTGGAAATGGTTCAAACAATTTTGAATTCTAAGTCTTAGGCAAAACGGAATGTTTTACATCGGGAATGTAATAAACTTAGGTCATCTTTTCGCAGTATATCGGCAGCGAGCGTAGAAATGAGATATTTTGGCAGTATTACGCAAATTGGATAGCTTTCAACACTCAACGGAGTAGGTTCCGAACTTTCGCCGGGAAAATTAAATTAAAAATATCATAAGACGTAAATATGTATGGGGATCGTAATGATGTTGCTCCTGCACTGAGGCCAGACGTTTCGGATTTAGATTAAATAAGTTTTATTTGAATAAGTTTCTGCAAACATTCGAGATAGGCATTTTATTATATCTAATCCCAGTGAAAAGTTTTATCAAGTGTTTTCATTTCGAAACCGAGAATAGTTTACGGGTTTTATTACCTTTTTTGTTTCAAAATTGACCTGTTGTTTAATCGAGTGACAAGAAATAAATTATTATCGATTGTTTATATTAGATCGATGCTTACGTCTCGCAGTGTTTTCTATTAAATAACGCTAATGTTATTTTCAAACAATGCCTGATAAGCGTTAAATATTAAACAGAAAGAATTGTGATTGACTGTTTGTCGTAAATGGAAACATGACATGAAAGAGCAAATGGATTCTACGAATGGTTTTAATTGAATGTTGTGTTAGTATTAATTATATTGATTTATGCGTTTATTTTGGGTACTTTAAAACCTTATTTGTTGGTAAATTAAATTACGTAACAATTAGCGGGTGAGAAAAAGTAATACGAATAATTAATTTCGGGAAGAGTTTTTGGATAAAACATGTACTTACATTACAATAACAAAACAGTTACTTGTAAATATTAACATAAACTAATTGAATTCCATTAAAGTTGTAGTTGCAATAATTATTAATTACATTAATTATTATAAAAACCTTGTAAGGATAGAGTCCGTCCTTAATCCTGTCGATGGTTGGATGGGCCACTTTAGGAGATTAATTATAATTATGATAACGACCTCATTTCCATAGCTAATACTATAGCACCGCCTCCTAATAGAGGTAGCAACATCTACGGGTATTATACCGTCATTATCTTCACTGTGGCGAAATTCGTGTTTTCCTTTAAATTGTTTATATGTAGAGTCACTTATGACCTCTTATAGTTTAAGATAATTAACAAAGATCTAGATCATTTTGTTCTAATTGTACTTTTAAGGGCTTCTAATGTGGAGAATATACGTTTAACGATTCATATTAAAGGACTATTGGTATTCAGGCTAAGTATAGAATACTGTTATGCTAGTTTTCATTGAGACGGTTTTCTGAGATAGAAAAAAAAGACATTGAATAATTGGTTATACTTTTAGACAAAGACTAAAATGTACAGATTTTTTTATATATATTTATTGATAACTTACTTCTATTAATTAATATGTTTTTTTTGCTTATATGCAAATTACTTTTTAGAAAATAATGTTGCCGTCGTTTCATGATTAATTTCTCTGCAAAATAAGTACGAGTAGTATCATTAAATAAAGATTGTATAAGAGACGTCATTGTTTTTGTTCAACGTTTTCCTGCTTATTTGTCATGATGTAGTTACCGTAGGAGGCAATGAAGGAATGATTCAGATACACCCGTGTCAATGACTCACGCAGCACAGATACGTTTCTAATTCCGTAATTACCAACAAACAAAAAGTCTGGAATTATATAAAAAGGCCATCGGTAATTTTTGATAATTACGTGTAACCGGTCCAAAACGCGACCAAACTACTTGAGCGTGGGATGTAGGCACATACCTACATAGGTATATAATTGTTTCTTATTAAAATCAACGTTAATCTTTTTTCGAAGCAGATTCCGGGCAAGGTAACATCGCATTATGTTTAAGAATCGACAGCTATAATTTCTGTTCAATCAAGATTTAATTGTTTTAATGAGGCTACATGCGTGAATGGCCGGCCCAATTATTGTTTATTTTTAATCGCCTCGAGTGGTTTTTATGTTCGCAAGGAGGCACGCATGGCGGCCCCCGGCGATCATTTTCATTATTTTAATAATGTAAACTCCCAATAATAATTTACAGTGATTTGGGGTTAAACACGTTAAGAGATATTTATGATTTACCCGAGAGCTTGGAAACATAGTTAGCTGTGTAATTTGGTCCTCGGCTTACCATGCCTGTTAAGTGTTCTTTGTTGTAATCAGGGGCTCTACCACGGTCACTCAAAGTAAAACTGTTGCAGTTGTGGAAACGAGACGCCGCTCTACCTTAAGTAGAGCGCTGTCTCTCTTCCACACCTGCACCAGCGTGATTTTATGAGGTGGTGGTAAAGGTTCTGTCCGACGAGAGGGGAGGGCCTGGCTTTAGCGGTGATAATTACCACTCAGTTATGTTAATGTTGCACAGGTTTTAAAATACAATGTAATGCTATTGCATGTTATTGTTACTTCTATGTTGCAAATCTAATATTGTAAAAACTTAATAATAATTATAGGATAATGGCAGATTTAATGAGCCTAATTATCTGTAAACGATACGTGGTGATTGATAAATATTAAGGTAAGGTATTGGAATGATCTAATACTGAACGTTTACAAAGTAGTAAGTTTTGTATTTCTTCATTTGTAGCTTGTTACGAAACCTAAGGGCTGGTTATTGTATTTGTTTTACGTTTAGTCAGTCAATAGCCATAAATAGACAGAATACTATCTATGTATGGTGAAAAAAAGTTTTTAGCAATTTACAACAATATCATCACTATTGAAAACAAACGTCACTATTGGGGTCGAAGACATATTTTTGATCAGGTTTAGATAAAAAAAAAATAGACACGTTTTTCTTTCTCCAAGATTTTCATCAAAAAATATGATTTTGTCATCTCTGCATTACTGTTTGATTGACTAGAAGAGAATACCTCAAACAAGAACTCTGCAGTATATATTTGTTTATGTATATCTAAAGTAAAAATAAATAAAACATGTGATCACTTGGTAAGAAAGGTGCTGGACATGAACTTGGATGGATATAGGGGAAGAGGATGACCAAAAAAACGATGGATGGATTGTGTGAAAGATGATATGGATGCAAAGAGTGTGACTTGCGAGATGACGTCAGATAGGAACGTGTGGAAGAAGACGACATGCTGTGCCGACCCCAAAAATACAATTTCGATAAGGGCTGGGGAATGATGATGATGTGACGTTACGATTACAAAATCCAATGTATTTTGTAATTTTAACGTTTGAGATATTGTGTTCAATTTCAGATCATGTTATCACGATAAAAGCTAGATTAAGATCTTCAAATGTTAATTGCTTCCTATGATTCCAGGGTTGGTATTCTAATCTCAGCTGACACGGTGTGGACGTGAAGTGTGGAACAGAGCCAGGCTCTAACTAACGAGTTAATCCAGCCGCGGGCGCATATGAAGTTTATATCACGCTTTGCATTATGCTTCATTATCTCAGCAATTTTTGCTTTGTTATGCTGGGGCTAGGGGTGTGCTTTATGAGAATAGTTCTATTTATTTATTCACAAATCTTACCTACAACTGCTATTACAGATCTGGGATGCAACGCGAAAGAGTGGCCTTATAAAATTTTAATCTATATCTAAATAGTATCTTATGTATTTTATCGTTTATACCCTTAATTTTAATCTACATCTACACCACATATTATCTGTAGTTCTGAAAAAAATCTTAGCACATTGAAATATGTTTATTGCTCGGACTTTACTTGACTTGCTTACCTTGAGTAGAATATGTAGAAGCACATCCCTTGTGCATACCTCCGAACGTTAACGGTGACCTAATATGTTAAGACACTAAAGTCTTAGACTTGGCAAAAAGTAATGTATTATTGTTCTAATTTCTCATATATTTATGCAATTTGATTAGTATTAAAGCTTGCAAAAGTGTTACTTGTGGTTTCAGTTCCTAATTCAAACAATTGGCATGTAGATGATAGATTGCAATAATACCTATTTAGAGTCTCTAAATAATATTCTATTACTAGTACTAGTAGTTAATAGTGTCTGATATAAAATATTCAACACATCGCACTTACTCAGTGTAAGTACACTTTCATCCATTGTTTTAAATCATTGTTGAAAGTTCAATTGTTTCTCCTGATTATTATTCGTGAGCTGTTTGGAACTGAAGTGGGTGAGCTGTTAGATGTGGATGCCTGGTAGAAGCTACTACCATAAGTGCTTGTCATTTATTAGATCGTGATATTTGGACTATTCATTATCTTACGTTATGCAGTTTTATAATTATTAATCAAGACCGGAGATTTAGGAAAGTAATACGTTAAAACAAGCAAAATTTAAGAGTCTGGTAGAGTAATGTCCCTTTATGCAGAGCAATGTAACTACCTGTTCTATGTTTTTACAAACAACAAGGGCTTTGTGAAACATGTATTATGTCAAGTCAATCTGACAACCCTAAACTGTTGTTGCAGGTGAGACAGTGCGTCGCCTGCGGCGGTCCACCGCGTCGCTGCGCCAGCGCAACCCCCCTCCCCTCCTGTACGCCCCCCTCGCCCCGCGCCCGCGCCCCTCCGTCGTCTGCCATAGATCGATCACTCAACTAACCGTCAATTAACTTATTGCCGGACGATCTGCTCACTAATCACCGTTTTTAGCCGTTGTTGCGATTTTTGCGATATTAGAAAATTATGTTCGGAAGATATGGCTTTAATTTCTCCTATGTTTCAAGAAGAAAATAACCGCAATTATCGACATTATTTATCTAAACCTGAACGTTACATTAACAGTTACGATAGTAAACATACAGTTTAGTTATTACAACGTTACTTTACCATAAAGTTCCTCCATTATGACTAATGCGACGACAGTTACCTAAATATACTAAACTTATTTCAAAGAAATTATAACAACAGAAATGAAAACAAACAAAGACAAGAACGAGACAATTCACGTCATTTAACAAAACAACAGCACAAATAGCATTAAGAACGAAATTGGCCATTTTACTAAAAGCGGACAAACCTCAATTATGTGCAATTGTAATAGTGACGTTGTAGAAATGTATAAGAAGTGGCGCCATTACGAGGAGTTAATCTCGATGACGGAACACATTACGAGGACCGTAATGAGAGGAGCGTGAACCTCGCTGGCAACAATTTACTAACTCCTAAAGGCGTTTGGGAGTGGGCTAGCCCTGCCGCCTGCCGCCGCCTGCGTGACCACTGCGCGAGGGACTCATACGGCCAGCGACATTGCGAAACTGTAGATCTCATAGACACGCATTTGAATGACTATAAAGGGATTTGATTGAAGTGTCATGGGGTAATAATAATTATAATAACTTTGGCATGTAATTGATTGACGTGTTTATAGATATTTGAATGACAATGGTTATTGAAATTATTGCATTTCAGTTTTCAGGTTAAACAGAATATGAAATGGTTGTATAACTGCAAGAACAACAGGGCTATTGTTACAGTAATATTGGAAATTACCTACTTGGCATCAGCAATAAATACTGCACTGACACCTAAATTTCAGAATCTAAAGGTCTATAAACTTCGCTGTGATCGCAATGATAGAAAATTAGCAACATCCTGGTAAGAGTTGGGGTGAGGTATGAATCGCCGCCGGCGGCGATTGCGGCCTGCGAACAATACCGGGCACCAGCGACAGAGCGGCGCGGGCGCAGCGGCCGCGGGGCGCGCGACCGACACGACACCAGCCCGCGACACACACACAGCCCTCGCGACATTCTGATTTATTTCGTATAATTATCGAATAATCTGCTTTGCATCTCTCGTTATAACATTACGATAATTTCACTCCATTACATCGCGTTCTAAGCGGTGACCGTTCGCTAGCACAACTATTGATAATAATCGCTCGCGAAGTATAATGGCGTACACCCACGGGTAATTATTGTTGTGCAGTCGTGAGTTCGTGAGCCGGTGGAATGGCGGAATGCATCTCCTTCGGGGGTTGCCCGCCGTAAACCAACACGGCTCGGTGTTCGGCCGGCCGCGTAAATAACTGATCGCTTTCCTCGCGCTAATGATAGTGCGGCCGCCTGCGCTCGCGTCCTCTTTAGTCGATCCCGATAAAATAATTACCAGTATTTATAAGTGCTCGCACTTAATCGCAGCTTTATACTAGTTATTAAGTGCGCTGCATACGTGTGCACTTAAAATTTCCTGGAGAAATCTGTGGGAACGTGTATGTCAATAATTAAACGAATAATGAGTAATTGGAGCGCAGAGTTTGTTGTACCAGAAGATGGTAAATAACGGATTCTGTGAAAAGTCATAAAAATATCTTTGTACTATTGAGGTTACAAAGAAGTAATTCTTTTGTGCTTGTCCGCCGGAGGGATGAGTCCGGCCGGCGCTGGCGTAACAAACACATCGCGCGCGGTGGATGTTGCATTGACGTTTGGTCACGGGGCATCGCCGAGCGCCGAGCGCACTTCTCTTCCAACGTTAATGGGCCGCCGGCTCCGTTATCCCTCGTAGCTAATGATTGGCCGGCATTAAGTCCCGGCTGTTCCGTGCGATTATTGGATCTAACAGATAATTTTATATCGCATTGTCCCGGAGCGTAAAATTTTCTGTTGTTATTACGGGCCGGGCGGCACGCGCGGCGCAGGCCCGCGGAGACCTCTGTCGTATCGCCTCATCGCGGCAGATCTACACAACGACCGGCCACATCACGATCCGTTTAACACAACTGTAAAACTATGCTCCATTATATGATTGTTAATGAGATATCACGATACCCTGTTTGTTGTGGCCCTACAAGTCTACACACTTTCGAGCTGTTTAAGATTTTGCAAGAAATTCTTCTTGGTGCCCTGCTTACAGTTATATATCAAAGCATCCAAGCAAACGTCCAGTAAACATTCAATGGAGACTTTAGAATTATCAGATAGTATTTCATACCAATAGATACCTAATTGTATTGCTGACCATTTAGGAGTTATAAAGACACTATGTTGACTATTATCCATTACTTTAGCTATCATATCAGAACCGAACAACGACGGCATAAATTGTGTTAGCAATAAACGTAACAAATGCTGGAGCGACACTAAAGCGTTTCTATAAAGAAATTATGAATAGTACGGGGTTGTATAGCGCAGGTTCGCACCTTTGGTTCACGATCGCCATTCTTCCCGCGCTTGTAATGAGCCCTCTAAATCAAACAATAGCATTAAAGTGTCAATACGGCCTCGATAACACCTCGCCGTTTTCTTTTGCACACGGAATTATGGCTATAAATCTATAGCGGGCTCGTTTACACCCCACGACTGCTCTTCGATCGCAACGCTTGCCTTAAACTGTTATCAATCGCTTTGATTGCTAATGTTGATGGCTGCAAACACATTAACGTTATAAACGATACCTGGATACAATCTTCATTTCTTTTTAAGATCAAGAAGCAATAAACTGTGCTGGAAGTAGCTGCCATCCAAAAAGTAAATAAAACAATGCTATAATATAAATGACGTATACATATTTAATTTATCAGTATTATGAGTCCAAATTTCTTACATGGTAAAGCATGCGTGCAGGCTGACTACATAACCAGTTTAGTAATTTGTTTTTGATATCCCTGGTTACTGATAATTGAAAATAATCTTAATCTCAATCTTATAAGCAAAGTTTAATTTCGCGTAAGAAACTACGAATATTAAATTAAATTTAGATATCGAATTATATTTAATGCTCAAGTCGTGTGAGTTCAAAATTCCCGTGATTAAACATATTGTGTAAAACACGGGGTTTTGTTGTATTCGGTCGTAAAGGCAGAAAACCGTCTGACATTTGGCTAGCCGCAAATGACTGTCTAAATTATGCAGTTAACTTGTACCGGGGCTGTGTCTGCATATCTGGATACCTTTACATTGTCGACCTTTTACCTCTAACTGCTTTGTTTTCGAGGGGAGTTATCATTATTTTTGCCATAATTTCGGCATTAATATCATCTGCCATCTTTTGTGTTGGATTAGCATTATGTTTACCTATAACTGGGAATTTTCTCATTGGAAATGTTATTCCAAGTATGTTAACTTCTGGCCGAAGCAAAAATAATTAAATATATTTTGCACATCAAAAGGCAGAATCTGTTAGCACACTAGGTACCACCATTATTACATTGTTTAACTATGTATGTGTTTAACAAAAGTTGGGGTATATTTTTGATATCTGCATTCTGTTTAATAAAACAGCGATTAGTGAACCAAACAATAAAGAGAGTAAGACGTAAATTCGAAGCTACTATCGAGTACAGATCGAACAAAATGTAACAAAGTCAATGCAATGTCGTCGCAACGAAGGGTTGAAGATAAATACGTTGAAGGGGCCGGGAGGTCGGCTATCGCAGATAAACAGGGGGCGAGCAATTTGTACTACTATACAAATGTACGATACAAATGCGCAACTGTAGGTACCGGTAGAGACGGGGTGCGGCTTCGAGTCTAGCTACGCTTAGGAATTTGACCGATTCTCGAGTATTTGTACTTGTTTCATTTAAAACTTTTTGATCGTTTATCTTTTTGGATTGAGTTGGACTTGTAATATTAGTTACTTACTTAGGTGCTTGGTGATACAAAGAGAACTATAATGAGGGATGGATATGGAGGATGATGAGATGAGAATTTGCTTTGAGTCTATTTTGTCACAACAGGTATATCCCGATTGTAGTCGAAATTTATTGTGCTGAATTGCTGAACTTCGTGCCAAACATACCTCCATGATGATGATAGTCATTTCATTTGTCTATAATTAAGTAGCCAGAAAATATTTTATGCTTATGACAAAATTCGATAGACATTTTCGAAAAAATATTTTTTTGTTACATGATCCCTGAAAAGACTAAACTATATCTAATAAAAAGTCAAGAACAACGTGACGACTCTCAAGCCGTCTAATTCTCATTGAAAATGTTCAGAATAAACAGAGGCTGCTCATTAATCACGCAGAGCCCAACTTTCTCTATTCAACTGAGACTCCACCTGACTCGGATATTTTCTTTTAACTTTTAAGCTTTGTTCAAAACTTTTGATGGACTCGGAGTTTTAAGTAAGTTGAATAGTAATATATCTTGCGCTGCTGGCGAACTCCCTATATTGTGTTATCAAGTGATGTTGCCAGCATATTGCCGAGCTGTTTGTTTATATTATCAAGGTTTTTTTTTGTGATGTAATGTCTATCAAGGAATGTTTTCTTCAACGTTACCTGTAAGGGAATGAGTTTCCGAAATATGATATTAGCTAGAAAACAGTTTTCATAAGAAGTTTTTCCTTGTGTGTGTAATTTAGAAATATACTGTTTTGTCTCTTTTTTATAATTCGATAGTGAGTAATATAAATATTTTTTTACTTGTATAAATTTTACTAAGTCATTGTATCAAAAATTTGCTTAATATAAAATTAGAATGATGAAACAAATGGTTATTGCTTGTCGGTAGTTACTCAAAGGTAATGATTACCACAAAATATAGGTTGGCTTCGTAAAGATTCGCTTCCAGATGTGTAATCATTTTTTAATTTCGTTGTAAGACAAAAGCCTTTAGACACGGCTATTGGCATGACAGATAATTGAATAATCCATTTTCAATTTCGAACGAATAATGGAAAATTGTTTCAATTTAATAAACAATACTATTATAGACTCTTATTATAATGAGATAATATTTTATCGGAGCGCTCTGCGAGCGGGTCACCGCAGCATTAACTATGTACCTAATTCCATTAGGTAAGCGCCATTTCAATCGAACTCGGAATTAGTTCCACCTTATTGCCGACTTGAGAATTTTTATCACAGCGAAAGCAATCAGAGCGCCAATAATTTCCCTCATAATGACTCGGCGGTCGTAAAATTTGAGCATTGCGCCAAAATGGTGGCACATTAAAATTCTCTCCCCATCGTTATAACTGGAGTTAGCGGCGGGCACCGATCCGCCGACGATCGGGACAATCGGCATTTCCATCTCAATCGTCCCCCCCCCCCGCCGCGCCCCTCCGCCGTTAGTTTTCTTTTTTAAATCGCGCGTTAAGGATTTGGCGTGAACGCGTGAAGGGTTGGCTCCCACCCGCGCCTCTCCTGATCGCCGCCTCCTCATATGTCCTCGTCGATATTGCAATACGATTTAGTAGCACCCGACTTGCTTTCTCCTTGGATCTCACTTGCCATTTACATACAATATTATTCCAATCATCAGCCATTGTTTGTTTTTGGGCGCCACTTTTGTACGACAGTGACATTCTCTAGGTACCAACTGAATCATACTTGTGTATTTAATTCAGTAAGCATAAACTTGACAATATTGTTTCACAAGTCATCAACGAAACTTAATCTTAGTTCATAAGCGTCTGAATACTTGCTGAACACTCATTTCTCAAGAGTACATTCTTTTTAACGAAACTTAGGGAAAGAATCCAGTGTAAGTTATCACAAGTAAAAATGTTGTAGTTCACCTGACGTGACCTTGCCACCTTATGGATTTTGTAACGTTAACTTTGTTGTTACAAACTTTCTAACTACGAGTTAGACATGACACTCGAGTAATACAGGCAATAAGGGCTAGGGAATTACGTCATCAATTTCTTTATTGTCGCAGGGCTGTGAGGGTAGTCTACTGCTTAAGGACTGGAGTTATTTATAGGCAAGGTTTGTAGGCAAAAGTATTTCATCAGGTGCAATATTCCGCTCAAAGATGTTAATTTTATTCACAAGCTATTATTTAGTAAAAGTGAATCTAATATGAAATGTACAGATACTTTTCAGTCATTCATTACTCCAGACACGAACTGCAGACCGAATCGACAAAAGAGTCCGTTAAGATTTTTTTACTCCTTTTTCTTATGAATAGGCAAAGGAGGAAATGGCATCTTGAAGTAAAAGCAAAGAGTACGAAGACGTTTATTGAAGATAGAAATAATGATCTTCTATTTCCTCTTCTTTAATCGCATTTCTCCTATCCTAAATCTAACCAACAAAATCTTAAATCAAATCTCCTGAGATAAACGCGATACAATAACAGCGAAAATTACTGGCTGCAACTATGTCTCATATATGTAAAATAATGCGGCCGATATATCCTAGCCCCCAGCGGCGGTGGGTGGCGGGGGGTGGGGGCTAGAGCCCGCGAGCGACTTATTCCGATATAATCAATAACTTAGTGAGATCCCCTTTGCATCCAGCCGTGTGACAGTTTCTCCAATCGAAGGGGCTAAGGGTTGCTTTTTACATTTTTGTTCAAACAGCGTGATTAGAGGCGAGACATGTGGCTTTTTGAACTTGACGTCGCTTCGCCCGCGCCGCGTCGCTCCGAGCAGATAGTTTGCGTTCGTTATTTCGTGCTTTTCGGTAATAAATGTTTACTTTCCCAATTTATTCTTTATGCAAACGTGTGTCAATATTTGTCTCGTTATTTTTCGTGGTACGTTCCTTTTGGTGTGCGTCATTACTCGTTTCTGTGATCGTATGATTACTTTTGAAATTTTCTGATTTATGTTTATCAGAAAGGTAGTCGTTTGATTATATTGCTTTTTTACATAAATAGAAAGTACTAAAGGCTATTAAGAATAGTTATGTAATGAGGACCTTTTAATGTATTTTATGCTACGCTATTTAAAAGTGCGATATTATAGTCAGTTTAAGTTATTAATGGTTTTTTTCATAGAACATTAACTGTTAGTTTTGATAGGATTAAACTTTTTAATAATATATCCGAGTATGTAACAACTAAAAGTATTAGTTTAACATCGGTATGTAGGATTAAAGTTCAAGATTACGTGAACACCACAAAGGTTATAAAACGGTATAAAATTCAATTTTCTTTAGTTTCTCTAGTTCATTTTATGTTCTGTATTTATAACGCGGTGAAACAACATAATACGATTTAAAGTTATTGTGTAGGGATATCAGAATTAGAAATACATCAGATTATTGTACTGGACCGTAAATGCCAATCGAAGATTTATACAAACAATGATATTTAATAAAGAAGGTTATAAAAATATACTTGGAAAAGTACGGGACATTAAAAGTGTATTTTATAAAAGTATATTGCGTGTTAGGTAAGTTGATACTATAATATTGACCTGGGTTTACTTTATAGAGGTCCTATTTCGTAATAACTTGATCACATGATTCTATTTTTTACTACTTGCGTTCTTATATAGTACATACAGTGAATAGAACTGATTTAATTAATGATGATTTTTGTGGAATTACGTACGATTTGGTTTATCTGGTAATATATAAACTACGTTGTTAACAGCAATATTTGTTAGTGAAACAGAAAAGGGTTATGCAAAATGTCGGGCGCCATTTACGAGTATAACTCCTACTTAATTTTATTCTTATCTGTGTTTCTCTACGTATTAATTTATAGTGCTATAAGGATCTTCTGATGTAGCCGAAATTGGAGCTGATGCCGTCATATATGAAAAACTACCTATCAAGTAGTTGTCTTGATTCTTGTGGTGAATATGCACACCAGCGCCCTCATGTTAATGCCATCTATATGTAAAAAGGTAGCTCTATTAAAATTTGGTTGCATTTTTTTTGTGGTTATAGTCTAGTTTTACTGACAGTTGAAATGAAATAAAAATTACTAAGTATTTCCAATTATTCGGGTTCGGTGTAACGTGTATTTTTCAATAATTGCTAACTATTTTTTTTTGTTTCTTTCAGTAGATATAAAGTTCAGGTGTATCCTGCTATAAAATATCCTTGAATATATACTTATTCCTTACAAATAGTTCTTAATGATCCTTGGTCGGGTGTCTTTATTGCTTTGTTTAAATTAATTTGTTTTAATTTTAAGGTCAAAAACACGTATTTAAATCTTTTAACTTACTGTTATTTTGCGTTTAATAACCCTTTACCAAATACCTAAAAAAAAGGATCTATTTCTCACAGCTCCTTCGGATTTTTTTCGTTGTTGGTTCTAAAACAGTCAATTGTTTCCACCGTACTCAAGTGGCTAGGTGGTATTCATTGGTTATCATTTTAGATCCTGGCTTAGCTTAGCTACAGGAGTTGTAATGAAGGGTATGTATGGCATCGAAGTGAAGTTAGCATATTGGCGGGGTCCTTAAGGACCAGAGCCTACCAGGGCTGCGGGATGTTCGTAACAGTTACCGCGTCTCTGGCACTCAAAGACCTATAGGAGGAACATAGTGGGTTTTAGTCAGTAAAAGTCTGACACTCTGGGTCATTTAATGACTTCCCACGAAAATAAAGGGGTATGTATGGCAGGCTAGTCCCAAAAAATATACCTAGTTATTTATATTTCAAGAAAATCTGGTAGATGAAAATGTTATAAATTTACTCATTGAAGCCAAAAATCGCTTAAACTACATCTCCTACAAAATTATGAATCTTCATATCAAGACGTACCTATTTTTGGTCTCGCAATAAATCCTAACAAGAATAGTATGAATGTCTAAGAATGGTAGGATTGTCCCATCAATAAGTGCTCAGCTTAATACATTTATACGAGCCTTAATAATAGTCACACGGCGAGTCAATTGAACTGTCTCCTGGCCTACAATGACAACGCGTTGACGGTAACCAGACGATCAGGTTTGAAATATATTTGTATTTATACATTATTTTATATTTTATTTTGAGTTATTAACTAAATAAAGACTATTGACTGAGTTATTATACTATTTATTACGTCTTTGTATCGGCAGACGTTTTTTTTTATTTAAGTGGAATGTACAATCGTAAAATTACTTTAGTTTATGCTTTAATTTCAAACTGATGCTGTTTTAGTCTAAATATTTAACACTATTTATTTGAATTAAATTATTTGCTAACTTACTAGTTAGCAAATAATTTAGTTTAGTGTTATATTTTTTTCGTTTATAATTTTGCTGTCCGTGTGAATATCACTGAATTCAAACGGCTGAAGCGATTTTAATATTTTTTGTATTCATTTTGGTGACCACCTGGATGGTTTAGATAAAAAATTAGCGGAACGAAGTCTGCCTGAGCAGCTAGTATAATACAATATAATATATTTAATAAAGATATTAAAAAAAAACTAGAAAAAAAAAATGTTTTTTTGTAGAACTTTTTTTGGATTAAGTGTAATACCTATTTATCTTCAAAACGTCTCTGTAGCTTCGAAAAATATTCGTACCAGTTTCTATTTTCATCCTGTCTGATAAAGTTATGTTATATTTATAGGATTGTATACTTACCTTATTTATGTCTTCGAACAGCAAATTATAATAATTGACTTAAGTACCTACCTATTAAATTTTGAGTATTAAATATGTAGAGATAAAAATATATTTATGTAGAGTAATTTGAAATTAAAAATATATTGGTATTTATATGAAATCTTAACCTCAATTAAATAACTTAGCGTGGTGTCAATTCTTTAATTCATTTCATTACCTACATGAGAAGAGTCCTGTGCCTAACAGTAAGACATTTATAGGTTGGTGTTATTATTACGCCGATAAAATCTAATTCACATTTTTTTTTCAAACTGTAATTCCTTTTAAGGTGAATAGAGAAAATTCTCAATAATTATAATTCTTTTGAAACGCAGAATTTGAAACCTGATACTTAGATTTCTCTATCAATTCGTGTATTCAAGGGCGTAATTTACAGCTATTAGGCATTTCACGTTAAAAACCAATGAAATAGTGAACAAGTATTCTCATGATTAAAATTTTGTAACCGACTCAAATTATTGGTGGCTATACTGTTAAACTGTGCACTTTTCAATTCCAACTTGTTTATTATAAATGCGTACAATGTGATTATAGCACGCAATAATCGTGATGTTTGCATTTTATGACATACTATGTTATGCCTGCCAACTTACCTCCTAAACCTTTTAAATTGCCATTATAAGCAGCATTTATAAATTCAATTAGTCAGGGATACTAGATATCATTTTGAATAATACTACCTGATTCCTAATTAAGAGATACTTTTTGTTTGTACTTATACTTGCCATATAATCACACTTATTTCCAGATTGTCAGCTCCATTTCGCTTGTTAACTTATCAGCATTTTCTTCCCCATACACACCATGTAGGTACGTACCATTTGGATAATTAGGACATTAAAACCTCTGCCAGGAATAAAATGAAACTCGAGTATCTGATAAACTAACTTTGAGTTTATTTTTACCATTTACACTTGACAATGTATTCGTAATCTGTTGTCGGCTACGGATGGCATGCGTCGTAGACGCGTAGCACGCGCGTAGAGTGTTGGCTACGCACACGTCATGCGGGACAAACTTAAACTAATTGCTACAAAATCATCTATTTAGTTGACAGTTTTACATTCAACTATGTATTGCAAATAATTATAAATTATATATTAACATTAATAGTACAGTCAGAGAAGTCAAGTCCAATCAATAAGTCAAGTGATTTTTTTATTTATGAACAATCTGCGTATAACGTTTAACAGACATTTTTGATTACATTATTATCAATATAGAACTCTTTCTCAACTGTACATAAAATAAATTATAGAGAATACCTCATTTTAACATACCAACAAAAACAAAAAGGAATCTTGTTTTTATTTCAAGTATACATTTAACATCTTGTTACAGATTTAAAATAGTAGGAACGGTATATTTTACTAGTAAAGAACGTTAAAATAACTTTAGTATTACAATACAGTATTAGGAACTATGATAGACATGAATGCTACCTTTTTACGATCATAAACTAATATTCGTAACCAACATTATGTAATATCTAGAGGGTTTAAAAGTTCTACACAAAATGTATGAGTAACAACAGAAGTAAACCAAGTCCGTACAATGAGAGTGTGGATACAGGGACACATAAACAAACAGACAACATGGCCGTGGCGGCTCCTCTAGTAGCAGACACAACAGACTAGTCCGAATTAATCTTAAATATTAAAATTTGTATTCGGAAAGTATAGTGAAACTCTAGATGCGATAATATTGAAATATACATAGGAACCATGATTCATTCCGCGGGCTCTCGCCGCGCGGAGACACAACATCGCACTACCCACACGTCCACCTACACTAACTCAAACTTACACATACATATATACTCCCGATTACAAACCAATCAAAATAAATATCTCATAACGCCAGTAACTACCAGCGACGTCACGTGGTGGAGCTCTGAACGTCACCGAGCGACGATGAGGCCGTTGTCATACTAAATACTAGTCAAACAAAATAATTGTGTTGTAGACGCGCGCCTTCGCGATAACATAGCCCGCGCGCAACCTCGCGCCTTCGCCTGCCTCCGCCAGCCAATCTGTCGCATATATACCTCTCTTTAATGTATTCTGGTTAACTCTAATATCATATATAGAAATCCATTTCAATCTCAAATGTAATTTTATCAATAATAACATTGCCGTGCACCCCAGACGCCGCTGGGAACAGTAACGCGGCGGTGGCGAGCGAGGCGCGAGGCGGCGCGCGGACGTCGGCACATTGCACACACACCAGTATGTATATTGTATACAGATAACAAGGACCGCCGGCAACCGGTGGAATAAAACATTGCACTTTATAAAAAAACAAACTCAATGTTGTAGTAGGATCCACTCGTAGATAAAATATTGTAGTACACTCCGCTAGATAAAATGTAAATATGTAAAATATTTTTAATAACGTGATCTGTGCCATCGAAAATATTAGGGACTCCACGCACTCGGTAAAGCGGTCAAAGATGGAGGCGACGGGCGAGACGCGAGGTGACGCCCGTCCCCCCCACCCCCCACGCCTTCGGACACTGGACTCACTTACGCCACTACTAATAATCATTACAATATCAATAAAAATTCAAGAATCACACTTAGTTCCAAAATAAACTCACTTGTTTGCGAGGTAGGCTGAGCGCTAGCGCGCAGCCCGAGTTTCGAGTTCGTTCGTTTTGGAAAAGTTTGCTACGATAATAATCATTATAATTAAGTGTTACCAATAAGCCTACGCGGTGTCGTCGCGTCTCCGCGGGCGGCTCGCGGCGCGGTACCGCGGTAGCCGCGCCGCCTGCGTCTGCCTGCTGCGCGCTCCGATCGGGAGCGCCGGCGACCGACATCCGCACAACTAATACTCGACTCGTACTTTGATTCCGTTTCAGTTGCGATTGCGTGAGATCACGCCGTTTCCTGAGCGTGGAACCCGCGAGAGAGGACGACCGCTCTACTGCCTAACATACGTACCTAACTTCGCTTCATGTTTAAAAAAATCATATACGTATATCACTATATATATCTCCATACATTTACGATGCGTCAGGAACTTCTTACGAGAACGTATCTATGCCTAAAATTAGAACGATTATATGTATGTATTACATAGCTTTAAACAATAATTAAATCGTAATTATCAATATCGATAATATTATATGCCATAAAGATAGGAACTTGCTTTCCTGGGAGTTGATGTTGAGAGTGTGGCGCGTCGCCGGCCGCGGCGCGCGCGCTGCCGCAACGATAAACGTATATAATAAAACCTGTCTAACGTATGATATGAGGTGCGGGCGCGCGGCGCGGCCGGCCGCGGGGCCGCCGCCGCCTCCCAGTGCGCGGCGACGGCGCGGGAGCGAGCCCAGCGGACATCGTAAAAACAGCCTCGACGCCCGACTCCCTATTAACCTATACTTAAACGACTACAAGCTTTAAATATAACTAGGAAAGTGCCGCTTCTGCGGCGACATTCATCAACGAAAAGAAGCGTTAAGAGCTAATAGTGAACTGCTGCGTTGTCGGACAACGGAGAGAGCGAGGGGCTCTAATAGATAGTAACTATACATTTCTTCAGAGTAGGATTAGTGTCCGGCGCTCGCCAGAGGGAGTTCGCCGGGCGGCTGGAAGCGGGGCCCGGGCGCGCAGAAGTTGGCATTGGGGTCCTTGGGCGCGGAGGACTCCTGCGCGGCGCGGGCGGCCAACAGCGTGATCTGGTTTACCACGTCCTCCATCTCGTGCGTGAGCGTCTCTGGCTGCTGCATCAGCTGCGGCTGCGGCAGCGTGTTGCGGAGGTGCTGCTCGGTGTCGGCGTGGCGGCGGAACTCCAGCGCCGTGCGGAAGCGCTCGCCCGGGCAGGCGCGGCACTCCAGCGCCGGCTGCACTACGCGGATGACGCCGCGCGCCGCCTCGCGCCCCGCGTAGCACGAGCGCGCCTGGTGCACCTGCAGTGGCGCCGGTGACGGGAACGCTACTTTGCAATGCTTGCACACATAACATAGATCGAAGTCGAGCTCGCGCGCGCCCACCGGGGCGTCGGTGGCGGGCGGCGGCAGTCGCAGCGTGGACGCGCCCGGGTCGGCCGCGATGTGGCGGATCTGCTCCAAGGTGGTGGCCGGCAGCTGCAGCACGCTGGCGCCGTTCCCAGTCTCCACTATCAAGCCTTGCGGTTGTGGCTGGAGAGCGGCGTGGTTAGCGGTGTGTCCTGTAACAACGGAAAGATCATGTTCATTATCATCATAATCAAAATGACAATAACGTGATTATACTACTTATAAGATTAACATGTTAGTATCTTGCATCTGTCTACGTATCATATAACAGGGGGATTGGTAAATCGCATCGCGGGGCGTCAAATATCGACGTTGTCGACACACGCTCATGTGACACTCGGGCGCGTTGTAAAGGGGTTAATCCACTTACATCGAGGGCCGAGGGTCGGCCCGCAGCCGTGAACTGACCTTTCGACCGAGCCACAATTTTACACGTTTTTTCAACTCTGTCCTTGTATGTAGAGACAAGCTAGTATCGTACATATCTCGTTACTTATCGATAAGTTGTCAACATTACCCACAGCAGAGATAAGTGAATGTTGCATTGGAGAGACGAAAAGTAAAACATGATCGGTCGATCTTGTCGTCCTGCGGCCCAAATTGGGAGTTCCATTGTTCACAATAGGTTAGCACCAGATAAACAGTGTTTACCTTACTGCGAGGCGATTGTACATGCGTGATGCGTTTCTAACGAGCCCGGCCCGCCGCTGTAATTGATTCGGACGCTGTTTTATGCGGCTTATATTCACGAATGCATAATACATAGCTTTTGAGTCGCCATCGAGTTTTATATCGGGGAACGAGCAGCGGAACGGCTTAAAGTGGTGCTTGACGATGAACTCGAGAACAAAGAGCGTCCATGATAGTTATGTAGTCTACGTTATTTCGTAGGCTTTTATTCAACGTTACATTGTAGACATGTCCAACTTATTGAATTCACAAGTATTTTAAGTCTGATTTTTCTTTAAACTTACATAAATCTTTCAGTCCCAATACCTATTTAAGGATAGAACAAACTTATGTATAAGAGAAAACATCTAACGCTGATCTCCTCATTCGATAGGCGATCTAACTCTATCCGTAACCATTCGTACGACGTGATGCGATACCGACCTTAATCGCGGCCAGTTATCTCGAACAATCCCGTGCGAAACAGCCTAGCTTTCAATCAGCCTCTTAACAATCGCTCCGGCTGATTGGCCGGTCGTGTTTCGTGTAATGAGCCACTAGGGACTGCTCATACGTATGTCATGTTCCTTCTAATGGTAATGAACGCCGTACATGGCTCAAGTGGAATTCAAAAGCTAATTGAGCTGGCTTAACATTTGTTCTAATGTAGGACAAAGTAAAAGGTCGTATTTGGTATTGATAGACGTTCGTGACGGATGCATTGTTATTTATTGTTTATGCAAACCTCTTTGATACAATGTATTCATTTAAAGAAACATTATTGCTGAGCATTTCGAACAAGACTTGTTTTATAATCTGTGTAAAATAATCCGTCTTAATATTATTGTAATTCGTATTCTTATTTATCAAGCGTCGGTGGCACAAAGCCGGCTGCCACGACACGTTGGCCCTGACGTTAATTCGCAACCCTTTCTGCCAATTAGTTTCAAAATAGCCACACTATTGTGCTGCTAACACGACCACACATCGCACCTAACGATTCTAAATCTTCAACCGGATTTGAACCCTAATCGGTAGTGTTAGAGTTGATTGTAGGCTGGGTTATTCAGGGTTAGGTCGTCCACTCGGTCCGGTGGGCAAGTTTAAGTCAAAGGGCTTCTTAATCCGGACTTGTAGGTCGTTACGCGTTATTATAACGGCCTGAGTCGGGTATTTCTTCGCTCATTTACATCTCATTAAGGATGCTATTATTGGACTATACAACGCATTATGCAGACTTTCGCTGGAACTGCTTGAGTTTTGAGCATTGCGTCAACTCCTTTTAAAGAGATTAAGCCTCTTTTTATTTTATTTTCGGGCTTATATTCAAGGTATATTGTTTGGTTCGTTTTTTGTAAGGAAATTATAGGTTGTTTTAAATAAGGCATATACTTTAATTCGGGACCGGATGGTGGAACAACACAACTAGCAGTTGAAAGGCAGCTGTTGTATTGCGGCCATCAAACGTTTAGTAGTTCGTGATATATAAACGAATGACTGACAAAGTAAGGAGTTGTAATTAAACATAAATACGTCATACAAAGTAGCTTCAATTAATTAAACAACGAGTGGAATAATCAACCTAATTATACATGTAATGCATGAACATTCGATCGCAATCTTTTAATTACAGTAGATCCAAGCTTATTTTTAGATAAACATACTTCTAGCCTCGGAATATCGAACGCTGGTTTAATTTACATAAGGTCGCTATCACGAAATCAATCTTCCCACAAAGGTAACATTATCGGGGCAGTATTCCGCGAGCGTCCCATCTGGGACAGTTTGGACGTCCCAGACGTCAGGCGTCCGTCCCATCACTGTCGAGAACGTCCGAGCAATTAGACTAACGGACCTTAGACTTGAACTTGCCTCCTTGTTTGTGGAGGGAAACGTATGAGATTGATCTTGTACGGGGATCATTTAGAGAGGAATCTGTTGCCATTTGCATAGCGCGGTAGATGTGTGACGTGACGCATCTCGATCGCAAGATGATAAGTTTGTTTAATTTAATGAAGGTTCAGCAATCAATTTTTAAATAGCAATTTTCTGCAGTCTATGAATGCAGCGATTGCTTCTATAAATTAAAGTAGGGTAGGGAGAATTTTCAGCCACAAATTCTTTTGGGAAAAAGTCCTTGCTATTCATTGATGAATATCTGAATCAGTCTTGTCTCAGTAGAAAGCTTCTATTCTTCAAATTGTGCAAAAAAGTAAATGTGTACGTATAGGTAGTGGGTGCATAGTTTATAAACCAAGCATAATAACCCACTTACACAACAAATGGGCACACTAACACCTCATAAGTCGATAGCCAGGCATGAAACCCTAGGTGTCAGTCGTTTACCTCCCTAGCAAGTACTAATGTAAATACGCGAATCGGCTTTGTTACCGCGTTAACTTGTTGTGGTAATCGAATTACCGGGTGGCGTGTGCGGACACGTTCTCTCATCATGTCTTAGACATGCCCGTGTCAATTATAGGCTACTTCATTGTAGGTATGTTTGATGGCAAAGAAAGGATGTGGCTTTGAAAGTTATTGTAAGCAAAATCGTAAGAGATTTAAAGAGGAATTGATTTTTCGGAGAATATCAGCACCTAAGTGTGTATTTGTTAATTTCGGAACATTTTCTAATAGTTTAAATTTTGATATTGTTGACGAATTGTATGCCTTTTGTAGTTTTAGTTGAAACTGCAAAAGACAAACGGAGCTGATTGTATCGGAACGGGAACCAATTGAAAAACCTTATTTTTTGCTGAACAAATAAAGTGTCTCGCAATCTAACGCGATAATCGTTGGACAGGGAAGCAGGGAGCGGTCCTTTGCCGGCTGAAGTCATCAATCAGCCACCGGCCTATCTGAACGAGGATACAAAAAACATTTATTAGTTGGAAATCGTTGTTTACATTGGAGTAGCCAATGTAAACAACGATTATTTATTCAGTATTACGAAAGATAAACGGCCGTTAAACAAAGATAATTTCAACGTGAAAACGCTGAAACACCATTTCACCCCGAAGCAATCCTAAAGGCCATTAACCAATAATTTCATCGAATTTTATATCCATCATATTAACGCGCGAGCGGACCGCACCGTCCATTATCCCGCTTCCTCCAACTCCCCGCGGAAATCTCGCCACATTCAAATATTTAATTACTTTCGCTCTCGATCGTTTATAAATTCGAGCGCGAGTGGTATCATAAAACGCGCTAATGCTTTATAATTAAAATATTCTCAACAAGCCGTGGTGTAATGGCACCTCCGGCGACGGTCTCCTTCTTCGAAAAAAACGCATAAAAAATTACATTCACCCCAGAGGACTCACCCCTTGTGTCGGGAAAATCGATTAAAAAGAGGAGTCGCGGGGCGAAGTGACGCGGGCAGCGGGCGGCGGGGACTTTAATATGTACGAAAAAATGCACGGCGCTGCGGGAGCGAGGGAGAGACCCAAGGAGTGGGTCTCGAGTTGCCTTCAATTTTTATAATTACGTTCATACGTGAGCGCCGTCGCTGCCCGCGCCACCGCCGCCGCCGCCGCCGCCACCATAGCTCCCAGCGCCCTCCGATTACTTATTTAGAATAGTTCTCCGCTTCATGCTCTCGCTCACGATTACTTTTTAATTATTAAAAAACTTTAGAAAGCAATTCGCCATTTTGAAACATTTGAGTAAGCTTCATATGTTTTTGCGCAACAATGAAAGAGTCAACAAGGCAACTCGAAATAAGACGTATTGTAACTTTTTCGTTTTCAGCGACAAAATCAATTTCCATCAGTGAGAGAGCTCCAAAGTTTTCCACACACACAGCAATCAAGGAAAGATGGAGGCAATAAGAACGGGATAACCGACTAGAGGACGTTATCTCAGGAGACGGTTTGCAAATGAGCGGGCGCGCACACACGCGCACCCTGCCACTCACACATACGCTAATTCCGCGTCCACACACGCCACGTATAAGCGTGCGTACATTTTATAAATAGATATCGCTTTTTTTATCCGGGTACAAGAATAGGGGGTCGCCACCCGAGGAGGAAGGAGACCCCTGTGGGGGACGTGTTGGATTTCAGATTGCTACGAACTGCAAAAATGAGGGATGAAAGAAATATAGCTTAAAACGCAGATATTTCCCGGCGTCTTAAGGCGCAGGGGGAGCGGGCGGGGGGAGTGTGTGGAACAAAGTAGAGTGGCGATATTGAACCAAAATGAAATGGTAAACGAACCGTGCGCGTCCGATCTAATGCGAATTTATAATTTGGACATTGCCCCGGACGGCGCACTCTTTGAACTCGGGAGGGTGGCCTCCTAAGGTGAATTTACAAAGAGTGCGGATGTGATTTATAAATAGGGGAGGGCTGTGTGTGCTGACCATTCATTTTTGCTGTAGGTTATTTTTTCCATTAGCTTTGAGGTCGTTAATAAGCGCATGTCGGTCGTTTTGGCACAACGAGCGAGTGTTTAGGCGTATCCTCATTGCGCAGGTTAACGCGTGTGTCCGCCGACCTAATTGTCGTCGCGTCGCGTCTAATCGGGATATGCGCCACGCGATAATTGCGACAGATTACAGACACAATGTGCGCTCTTCCGATTACTGGAGACGCCGCACAGATGCGACACATCTTACTTCTTCAAAATATCAGAATCATTTATGCAAACTTACAATATTCACAAATTATATTTTAATATGATGGCTGACAGAAACAATTTCAAAACCTAAAGCCCACCTTAATTGGCACTTAGCCTTGAAGTATGCTAAATAATAACAAGGATAAAAATCAGAGATATGAACGTCGTGTCTCCGAGTTTAATCTTTATTGACTTTATTACCGCTGTTAAGTGCGACAATTGCAAGTCTTGCTAATTCGTTAATGAGGTATGTAGGTGTAGCGCGGGCGAAATAAACGTTTAATGTTTACAAGCGCGCATTAACGCTAACTAGACAAAAGAATGTTGTAGTCTGCATATGATGCAACTAAAATACGTATGGACGGCAAGTGGAGCGACGGACCTAATAGATTTATTGAGAGTCGGTGCGTGACGTCACTATTTCAAACAGAGAGGATCGAAACTGCGCTGTCTAAGCGGGAAAGTGAAAATTGCGTACGTGAACTGGAAGAAAAAATATTAAAAATTAATCAAGAGCCCGAGTGGGTGCGGAGGGCGAGAAGGGAGCACATGTGTCGACAAAAAAGCGTCTCCCTCGTTGGGCACGTGCGAAGAGCCGTTCCAGCCCCGTTCCGCCGTCGAGTTAAAAGTTTCTTCGGACAAACAGAGGATTTGTCACAATTACGGCAGGGCGGTGCGTCCCTACTTGATTAAAACCTAAATCACGTGACGTGTTTACAGCCGCGCCGGAGGTGTTTTCAATTTGCCGACTCCTGGACTCGCCATTGGCGTTCCGGACACGTTCCGACTCACCTATCTGGGGGCGGACCGGCGTTTTGAATTTGTTGCGAATTAAATTATTGACGATCTAATCGGCGAGCCGATCTCTCTCGCACTCGGACACCCACCCGCTGGTGCCTACTAGCCGGAAGAGCGTCACGTTTCTTAATTATTTCTAAATGTCGCGCCCGAAATCCGAAGTTGATTGCAACGCCCCGGTATTTCGCTACGGTAACGTTTAATCCATAAAAAGCTACGTGGAAAAAGAAGATTAACATTTGAATTAATCGGGAGATTAAACATAATGAAAGAAAATCTCATTACGGTGGGTATAATGGCGGTGAGAAATATCGCCGGCGAACGGAAAAGAAAAACGCCACATAAAAGAAAAGGCGCGCGAAGAAAATTAAAAGCTCGAACGAAATTAAAAAATGTTAAAAAAATGTAATCGACGCCGGAGCGCGATTAGGGGGAAATGCAAACAGGACGCTCCGGTGTTGCGGGGCGCGGGAGGGGGGGGAGGCAAAAGTTCTCAATTAAAGACCAGCTACGGAGAGACTCCTTGTAATTAGATTCTTTTTCATCTCCTTAAATCAGCGGCGTCGCGCTGACACTCAGCCTGTTTAATTTGTAATCGAGACTTGTTAGCATCCGACTTCTTTTAATTCTATTTTCTCGTTCTCGGTAATTTCCTAGCGGAGCTTGATTGATATTAAATTACGTGTTTGCTGTGATCACTTTCAGATTTCTTTAATTTTCTCGCTACCTATCTTTTTCGCTGTCTCATTGCCGTTATAAATTGCAAATAAGTAATTTATTTATTCGTTTACCTGTAATATCTGAGAGTTGGAAGTGACTGAAGTGACTTGTGTGATTTAATTTAGACACTTTCCACTGTATCGTCATATACGAGCATCAAGTCAACGTAATACTACCACCCATTCCATTCATTTGTATAATCTAAGAGGATCCCCAAAGCGCTTGACCCACAAACTGGCATTAAACAATGAGCTAGTTGTCCGGTCGTCATTGCTTGTAAGTGCCGCCTCCACGCGCCGTATCCTCTCCTCAATTATAATTAGCAAACACGTGTCCATTGATCACTTGAGACTCTACACGAAAAAATCTTTAATTCACAACACTATGTGTGTTGTGTAAAGTTTTTTTCGGACAAATGTTGCAAAAGTACATTTGTGTCTCGTGAAAGCCGTAGACCAATTAGCGCGTACCAGTAGGAAAGATTAATTTTTAAACGCAAAAAATAATCCCGCAATTAAATTTCAAATTTTAAATCGTTAAGAAAGTTGCCTTAACAACATTCTCAAAGCAGCAATATCATTAAACATTTCCCCTTGTTAATTATTCATAAAAATAAAACAACTGTTTCCCCAGTCAAACCTCAAACTCGAGGAAAGCGTTTGAAAGCAACACGAACCCTCGAGCAAGACGAGAGGCGAGTTCAACTGAGTAATTAATTCGTGGTGTCCGAGCGAGCGACGGAGCGTAATTAAACATCTCGCCTTGTAATTACCGACTCAAACTTGTCGGAAGTTGTCGGAAATTGTCGGCAGTTGTCGGCCCCTGACCGGGCTTAAGTGGTCAGGCTGAGGCCAATTAAATCCGCCCCCGACGACGCGATTAAGCAATTAACGCGGATGGGCGGGCGGACACTCGCTCATTTAAACAATCCAGGATTTTCCTGTTGGGAAACTTTTGATTTTAGGACCTCACCGCAGATTAAGGGGAGGTTTTTTGTTTCTTGTGCAAGTTGCTTATGGTAATTGTGTCTTAAATATGCTTAAAAGATTATGAGTCCGCTTTGAAATTTTCGTTTACGTTTTTTCTTTTGATGTCTCCCTCATTAATGTTTATTTTATAATCTTGTGATTAAATATTTTATGATTATGTTATATTGCAATATTTTATTAGATTTTTGTTTAACATACTAGTTAATTTAAACATATTTGTCACATTTAAACTGGAGAAAACGAGGGATCACGAACAATTAATCCATAAGCTAAGTATGTCATTTATCATTTAACCCTAAACAAACAACTGACTCCAAGACAAATCACAGAAGACAAACGTTTAAGGCACATTAGCACCGCGCAACCCTTTACCACGATAATTAAACTCCACCTAATGATAGAGCCCTCGGGGCCAACTCATTAATTAATGGCAGTCAGAATCTTCCAAACAGTATCATCCCTCAACCCTTTTATTAAGTCAGCCAGTTCGTTTTAATTCAATAAAGCGGTGTAAACTGCGCAAACAACCGGCAACGGCGGAGAAAGGGTTAATTTGCATGTCGGTGTTTGCAGGGTTAACCGATGGTTCGTTAGGGCAATTAGTGGAGGGGAGGAACTCATGGGAAAGTTGGTGTAGGTCAGTGTTCTACTGCTTGTTAATTAGGTGGTAGCTTAGCGGCTTATAAGGGACTTGGGGGTGAAGCCGTTTGGCGTCGAAACGAAAACGGCAGCGGCAAGATTGATGTTTTATATATGGTACTTGATTGAGATAGTATAAAAGACCAGGTCTTTTACATGATTTAATGGATGGTTGTTTTAAATAAAGAGTTGTCAAAACGGGTAAAAATGGACACGCGATTATCCAATTATCGATAGTACAAGAAAATGTAATGCCACAAAACGCCCTTCAAAAAGTCTTTCATTCAGCCAAGCAGTGAACCCTCCCACGAAGAATTTTAAATAAATACTAATTCCAAACAACTACTTATCAAGTTAGAGAAGCTATTTGAACGAATGTAAACTATAATTACTGTAGAACTTTGTAAAAACGAAAGGGAAAAAATTAATAAATACAGAATGCTTTTTACGAAAGACAAATGTTGGAATGTTCGGAACACGCTTTGTGGGCGGTGCTCATGCATTCATAATCCACTAATTTGTTGTTTGAAATGGGTAAAATTACAACCTACCAATTATATTAGTATATTAATGAGAACTTCCCACTGTTTCTCTTACACTTTTTTCTTGATTAATTATTTAAATGATGATACACCGCGTTTATCAAACTTTGTAGAGTCGTTTGTCTATGGGATTTTATGAGTATATCTCAATTTCGTGAGTTTTATTATTAAGATTTATTTGTTTATATGTTACATTCACTTATTTGGTGGAGCTTTTAACCTGTAATAAATAGTCGATACCTTCCGATCTAAACATATTTTAAGAAACGGCAAAACTATGCTTGTGTATAAACGTGAAACGGGTACCCATGTCAATCATTGCTCTCAATTCAGTGTAGCAAAACCAATTATATTTATCTTAAAACAATATCCAGTATCAGTATTAAATAACACTAAAATATATGTAAAACAAATCGGTTACTGTTAAATCAATTTATGTGGTGTAACTTATGATAATTTTCCTGTGTAAACATGTTCGTTAGATCTCGATAACGCTAACATCATTTGTTTATACGGTCGACACAAAAATGCCTGTAAGTACGTCAATAAAGTGTCGTATTAAGTGTTATTAAAGTATAACATCAATTAAAATAAAAGCAACAGCAGTGTAACGGCTATTAAAACTGATAATTACGACGGCCTGTCAGCGAGGTGTTAAACTAACGCTAGGGCTGTCATTACACTAAGTGGTGTGAGATACATCGTGTAATTGTTCGGTTTTTGTTAGAATTTCACGCACCGTTTGCTACTGGCTTAGCTAAATGCTCGAAGAAGTGTTTTAATACAAATACGATTGTAATTATACGCTTACCACGCTCAGTGGAGTCATGTATTTATTACTTTGTAAAGACTATTAGTTCACAAGTCGTAATTAATGATAATATGATACGTTTACGTGGTTAGGTTCGTGTAAGCATTAAGGAATAAATGCAACTCATATTTAAACACGCTTAAAAGAACTTGTATCTTGAATTGTTTTGATGACTTTGTTTGAAATGAAAGCATGTATTTTCGAAAATTGTTTTCATGGCAGCAAATTAAAAAAAAAACAGTATCAAACCGTTTATGGTTTGTTTTGAACCGCGATAAAACTGCAATTGTAGACATCCAATACCTGTTACTGGCACAATATTCCTTTTATTCAATTTCAAAATATTAACTTCGAAAATTAAAATAACGAATAGCCACATAAAACTCATGCGCAAACGATCGTGGGTTGGTTGGGGCGAACGTGCGTCGAAGTCTATCAACCGATGCAATTTTGATTGATTGCATTGCTTAGTGTAGTGTAACCAATCTTATTGAAAACTGGCATTGTATGGCATCGGAAAGGCCAGAGCTGCGTTCGACGCGCGGCTTGTCAAACGGTTTAAATTGAAAAAGAACAGGGGACAACCCTAAACCGGGGACAGTAATGGCACTGCGACATTTTATATTTTATGGAATTATTGTATTTTACTAAAAAATATCATCCTGACTTTTGTAGTTTACTATACTTTAAGCAGACACTTTGTTAATGACTTAAGTGACTATGCATTGAATAAAGTTACACGTACAGAACTAGATAATTTAAATCTTCGATCTTTGTAGAAGCAGTTCACAGCCGCAGTAATAAGGCACTAACGTTCGTTATTAGGACCAATAATAAAATAGAATTCATGATCAAGTCATACAGTCGCTCTATTATACAAGCCATGACTGCATACGTTTGGCTTCGGAATTGAAAGGGTTAATAATTTCATTGAATGTTTATTTATTGAGGAATAGAAGCATTTGTCAGGTTGTGTAAATACTGTTCAATGAACTAAACAGTATACAAATAAGCGATGTGGACGACACAAAGCGCCAAACTTTAACGACATGTCAAACTCAACTGTCGATGTTTTTTCAATTTAAATCGATAGAAAGAGGGCGCCTTTATAACTGTAAAGAGGGCTGGGGCATCGATTTTTGCAGTTCAAACGCGATTAATTAGACTCAACTTTCCATTCGTAGTCCGCAAATATTTTTGCTAAGAAATACCTACCGACTTAACGAAGTGGTATATTTTTTTGAATTACAAAAGAATGTAAACATCGTCGGAGAAACAACAATTAGAATAGCCGATATCGGCGCATCGACGCGAGCCTGGGCCACCCCACGCCACCCTATTATTTTATCTAATCAAAAAGTTTTAAAAGGAAAAATTATGCCGTCCTTTATTATGAGTCAACTTTCCTTTGGAGGGGAACAGGGGATATATTTTTAATAACGATTCGACTAAAGAAAGTCATCGTAAGAAAGAATTCTTTTTGAAGAAATGAGAATCTCGGCGTAATTCTAAGTGTGAAGTTTTTGTCAATGTTTATTATATTGTTTGTACTAAAAAAGTTGTAGAACATTATAACGAGAATTGCGTGGACAGGAGAGAATAAAAACGGTGTTGAGACACAAGTAGCTGTGATGTTTCGCTGAAGGAAATAAAAGAAAGTTGCTCATATTGAGACTATTGTATATTTATAATTTTTTGGGAATATCTCTGACAAATTCACTTAAAAAAATGTAGAGAGTATTCCAGAAATTCACGAATAGCATAGATTTATGAATTGGGCTGTGAGTGTAATGGCAAAAACAAACGCCTATTACCTGAGAGCTAAAATTTTACTGTCATAATAATAAATGAAAAAAAGGTTATTTAAATTAATTTTTAACTAATTTCGAGAGGGCTCATAAATATAAAACATTACTTACACTATGATATTAATGGAAATGCAAATTGAAATCTAAAATTTCTCCAGCGTCGTAAAGCTTGTTACGTTCAAAGGCGTCAGATGAGACCAAACATTTCTATATAAATTAAGGAAAAGATGCTCGAAAAAACCGAGGGTGCGACTGGCGTCCCCCAAGCTTCTTTACTCAACGTTTTCAGTAAATACGGTTTGTTTATTACAACTCCACACGAAAACGTGTCTTATACACACTCGTTAGGGCACACATTCCCGTGACCTTGATTGTATGTTTGAATAATATTTTTCTGAGGCGGCGTTATTATTGCACACCTTGTATGCGTAAATCAGTGCTCGAGGCGAACATTTTTCAGACAAAAAGATGCAATTATATGCAAAGGGCGGAGGGTAGAACTCTCTGTAATGAGGCACATTTCCAATTTTGTTTTCGTTGTCTTCGTAGAGGTATAAATTGCGTTAGGGTGCAAAATATCCATGAATTATTTCGGCTTTGTAATAGATACTTTAGTAGTTTCATTCCTTTTGATGTTAAGAAACTATCAACACGTAAAGAGAAAAATAAAACATGCAAAGAAAATGTTCTGAATAAGTGTTCACGATAAACAATAGATGGCGTTGTTATACTGATAAATGAAAACACGATAAAAATATTTGTACATATTTTACATTTACAAATTTAATTTAAATAACGAGTAATGTTCAAGAATTTGAGTGAATTCGTAGTTTAAGTAAAACTATAAATAACTTCTTAACATTTTCTCGATTTCATTCTGTTCTAAACAATCTATCTGCGATATTAAACTAAATATAGACTAGAGACAAATACTAGGTCAAGGTTTGACAACCCTGTCGTCGAACGGGACGCGATCAACAGGAAATACAATAGATACATATTTATTTATAAACCTGCTTTTTTTAAATCGACCTTATTAGGCAGGCGAAATTCTGAATAATTTGTCTAAAACGTGAACCTACTTGAGTAAGGATATCTTAACTATTTAAGTCTAAGGTCAAAGTTCTAAATCCAACACCTTCATTCAAAAACAGTAAACAACTGAATAATACGCGAACATAAGATCAAGGATTTCTATCGATCTTGCATATTTTGTTAACAAGTGTCTGTTTCAAACAACATTAATATTAAGACTATTTTTATGAGATTGCGACCGTTCCTGTCCAACATAAATATGAATGGGCTGAATCAAGGACATATTATGTAGTCCCGGACTTCAATGCGTCATAACGCTAGTCTTGCATTCAAATATCGGTAACAAAACGTGCTGTATAATCCTAGCCATTAACATTCTCAAATATTAATACATTTTGAAGCACGCTTCAGAACACTAAATATTCTTTTTCAGTGATATGTCTGTACTGTTTTTAAATGTACAATCAAAATGAAAAATTCAATCTCGTGAGTAAAATATTCCATTGTTATCTGCAATGGAATGAATGGAATATTCTTTGATTGTAAGTATAATACGCGAGATCTTTCCTAAGTGAGTTCGTGATGTTTTAACTTGATGTCCCGTTACTGTGCATGATGTATGTATGAATGTTTTATTGTAATCAAATTTCTAGAAGTCAGAGGTAAGGTAAATGAGGGATGAGTCACTTGTGCGAGCTGTCGGGCCGCAGCCCGCGGGTCCAGCGGTGCCGGCGAGCCAGTGTGTGTACAGAGCGACTCCCGCCGCACCTAAGCCCCGTAAGTAAGGAGCCCGTGCAGGGCCCCACGCTGCGCTCTTTTACGTCCACAAAACACATTTCCGTAATCACCTTATAAAGGGATTACTATAAATAAAGAGGAAAAAAGGAAATTAACCGCATTAGAACGAGGAAAAAATACCCTCCCCTCGCAATATGTGGGCTCCCACTGATAAAACACTTTATGTACGTCTCTCGCGTAAATGAAACAATGTGTTATTATGTATTCCTGTCAGTTACAGTCTTAGGTGCTGCCGCCAAGGAAAACTTAACGTTATAACAACTTACACAAGACTCAAGTTGCAACAAAAACGGAACATCATAAAAATAATCATGGAAGATATGAAAATGTTGATTTACAAAGTTTACGAAGTCGAAAACGGAATAGTTCATGACAGATGTGATTAAAATTAAAAGAGGGCAGTCCACATGAGGAAAATCCGCGTAAAACCCATAAAATATATGCAGTTACCCCCGTAGGTTTATGCCCTGTCAGGGTGGCGTGGATAGGGGATAAAAAACAAAATGAGGAGTTATGTTTTCGGTAATAAAGGACGGACGAGAGAAATCGTTTAAGACGCCGCCAAATGAGATGGAACGAATATATTTGATTATTTTTATGGCGTGGAATGGCGATACGGCGCACGCCACCGTCTCGGACCTAATGTCTATTTGTTTTACTACACTTTAATATTATATATTTCGTGTTTTAGTGGCGATCGTTTACAGGAAATCATATGGCGCGTTATACTGGTTTACAAGGCACCTTACGATCGCGAGATTGACGATATCGCCGCTCATATTGAAGTGTTGTAACTTGAATTGGTCAGAGTGGTCGAAAATGTATACTGATCAGTGTTTAGAAAATATAGCGCGATAATAATACCTAATTGGCTACCGGCACTGATTGTAACATAGAGTCTCATTATAATCCATTCGTTACTGCGTGTGTGTACAAATGTGCAAAATGTTGTCTCAACCTCCAATAATAATTTGTATGTAAATAAAATTTTTCACGCGTTTCTCTGATGTTCGTTGGTATACGTCTTTAATGCCTTTTAAAAAGCTATTACTAAACCTCTTAACGTAATAGACAGCTTTTGGTAAACAAAAATTGTATGATATATTATGATACCTTTGTGAGCATAACCAATAACTCAGATATTGCTTTAGAACCTAGTTTACGAATAAAACGAATTACATAGAAACAAAACACCCCATTACATAAAATTTGATAGTCAAACTCGATACATAAAAATGTATCGATATTATTAATCAAACTCTAGCAACTATATCGATTTACGATCGTTACAATTGGGAGAGACAGTCGTTATTTTTATGGCATCAAAAAAATAACATGAATCGGTGTGAGAAACGCAATGTGTGATATATATTCTAGTTTAATTGTTTAGGAAAAAATGGCACCCATGCTCCACGTTTTGTCCCTGTTAATTTCGTTATGAATTTGATACGGTGGGGTGCTATTAACGATCCAGTTATAACGGATTATGGACCTAGCTTTGCGATAGCGTAGTAAAATATTTGATTTGAAACTATAGCCAGAGAGTGAATTATACCTAACAAGTGTAATTGAACTGTTAACAAATAGAACATTCCACTTCAAAACGCATAAAAGTTTCCAACAAGAATTTGAGTCGTATATTAAAACGTTCATATCAATTCTTATTTGATAAAACCTTATAAGAAAATGCGATTTATTCTTCGTTCGTCCTAAAGTTTTGTCCCACATTCCACAAAATTCTTAGTTTGTCCCACATCACTATTAAAGTTCTGCTTCGTCCCAAATTTCAAGTACTTTAAAATTACAGTCAACAAAAAAACTGTTTATTTAACATTTTTGAAACAATTTTTCAATACTGAATGCACTTTGCGTCACGGGAACTAACGTGAATCTCGTTTTGCTGATAACGTAAAGTAATGTTATTGGCCAAATGAGTACAATACAAGCAAACAAACAAAAGGCGTAATAAAAATGGGCTATGCGTAAAAATAACGTAAGCCTTTTCTTGCTGATTGTACAAAAAAGGAAATTTGGCTTATACAAAAAAAATATGGTCCGTAGAAAGAATACAAAAATAGGACGAAGCGGGAATAATATAATTAAAATTTTGAGTGGGACGAAGGAAGCATATTGTTTGGGACAAACCAGGAATTTTTTATGTGGGACAAAACTCAGTGGGCCGAACGAAGAATAAATCGAAAATGCCAAGCAAAAAGTGTTATATTTTTTTAAGAACATTGTTTAAAAGTGTCGCCATTCGCACACAGACGCGTGTGTCGCGACGGGAGAATACGCACACATTCGCACGGACCCTCGCGACACATAATGAGGGAGGGCACCGTGATATAATGCAGTTTTTTATTGCTTACTCCTTATACCCACAAGTAAAAAAAACTCTACTATACACGCGTATTATACATTTTAACTATTAGTGTTTTTTTCTCCTCGGCATGGGGAAGGGTTCGGACGGGGGCTAGAGGGGTTAAGCTTGATAAAAAATTTACGTCGATTCGAGTTTCGCGAGGATGTTCGTTTAGATGAGACTTTTAAGGGGTCACTAGAGTGCTTTTGTTGTTTCATTCTATTTCTGTACTGCTTGGAAAACACTAAAGATATTAAGTGGTATGTGATAGTTGATGGTAATGTATGCCATCAAGGCAGACGCTCGGACGTCCAGTTGCTGTTGAATACACAATCGTAGCTTTAATTTCATATCAAAATCAAAAGTTTAAGGCCAGAACAAAGAGGCTCTTTGATTATTATTCTAATTTAATTCGGCTCGGGATTCGTCTGTCGCCTGTGTTTTATCGTCAGGTAGGCTCCCGTTTCTAAGAAAAAATATTTATATCTTTTTCTATTAGATATCCCATTGTTCGCGCGAGGGCACGTCAGCACGCGACAAAAGGAACATTAATTATAATATCCGATTAAAAAACGTCATTTAGCTACGCGAGAGAAGCTCTTTGTTTGAGATTATTGAATTCGGAATTACCAACATTAGCCACCGTCCCGGGGGACAGCGAGCTGCATAAAAAACATCGGGGACCCACCGTGTTTGTGTAGGCAGCGCCCGCGCCGCAGCGGTGCGCCGGTGGCAAAGTCGCGGATTTCTTCTTTACAGATACATTCGTACTTAATACCGAATGTTGGAACTATAAAGATATCAGATTACACGGGAAAGTGCTGCTTCCAAGACACGGACAAAAACTATGGCCACCGAGAGACTGCCGAAATATGAGCATCCAATTCCATAAACCACATTGGTGGGAGGAAGCACACGAGTTATGTCCGTACGTGCTCGCACATAGTAATTAGATATTACGTTTCCCAACTAATCGTAACTCGCACGGGTGTTGTTTTACCGAAAAGGGGGAATAAATCACACGCGCTTCGCGATGCTAACACCGCGACACAATGAAAAAATATAACAAAAAAAGAAACAATATCAAAGCGCGGAACAAAAGAAATTATACCAACGAGCGGATCCATAGCGAAAAAATCATTATGATAATAAAATAAAATGGTTAAATAAAAAAACGGTAATAATAGTTGCTCAGAACAATATGCCGCGTTTACGCGTTAGAAATGAATCAACTTTTATTTAACTAGGCCATAGATAAAGTTTTTGACGTTCCTCGCCGGGGCAGCTGTCGCGATTTTTCGGATTAAATTCGCTCAGATGAAGTACTGCATTATAATGAGATATTTTTGTTTCGCTTGTCCGCTTTTTTATTAACTAGTGTTATATTCATTATTAAACTTGGGGTTGTACGTTTACAAAATAATCGAAAGCAACGATGTATGCTGCGTTCGCTACGAGGCTTGCGCAGGGCCGCACCGAGCCACATTTTTATAATAATGCCGGCCACAGATGCACTATTAATCTCGTACAAGATGCGTGGTTATTAAATCTCTGTGGAGCGGGACGATGTCGTCCGACGTATTATTAATGGAAGTGTATCACGGGAGCCATTAGATACATAATTAACATCGATCGTCGACTAAAAAAACAACATCTCGAACGAACCCAGGGAAAAGCGAGAGTACCGTCACTCTCGCGACGAATAAAAACGTCATTAAAGATTGATCACTCTGAGGAAGTATCATTAATATTATTCAATTAATAAAACGTAATTTTGCGAGGTGAAATGCGCACCCCGAGGAGGAAAAAGCAATTAGTGGCTAGATTGCGATCCGTCAAAACAACTGCGTCGAGTGATGCTAAAAAAACGTCGAGGAGCATTCATTAAAGTAAAATTCGCGAGGGGTGAATATGTAAGGACTTTTTTGCATAAGACGGTGGCGCCCTCGATTTAAGTTTTTTTTTATCCATTGAAAACAAACTATGTGGGCGCACAGTAAGCGGTTTTCGTCACACTTGCACACTGTTAGTGTTGACGAAGTTTTTTTTTAATTGTGCTCGTAATGACTGTTGTTATGGTTTTATGGCGCCGTAATGAGCGGACTTGCCGCGACATTTGCATGTGATCGCGGGGACTTTTTTGACACTTTTGTTGGCTAAGTTTTTTTCGACAGTTTTTTTGCTAGATTGTTTATAGCGTGCGATACGGCTTTATTTGGAGTTTGTGGTTAAACATTTCAGTAGCTCCTTGTTTATGGCTGAGGGTTGTTTTATTGTTTTTTTTTAAGTGTTTACTTTTAGTCGTATCATGTGAAATTAACACGATAGAAGGGAGGGAAGTTGACATAAAATGATCGTATGGTTTAAAACTTATGTTAACTAGCTTGTATTTTAAAACTCATAAAGGGTGATTTATAAAACGTGTGGTATTTAAAATGGAGTTACAGGCAACATTAGCTATAGACATTTCGGCTAAACGAACTGATAATAAATGTCGACGGGCTGACGTGCCGGCAGCCCCGATTTGGTATTAGCAATCATTAAATTGGAAATTACGCTATATCGGCGATACACGGCTTTTCTTTTATAAATATCTCTCACGTGATGGCGGTGCCGCGTCGTGTCACGAACCTTACTGAAACGATGGTAATATTCAAATAGCGATATAAAAAAGACAAGTTAGGTAGCATTTAAAAAGCTTGTTTGTTTAGCGACGAATCGCTTTTAGTCATGACACGGTGCACGGCGCATCCAAGCCTCTGGATACGTGACAAGTTTACGATGCAGGTGTCGTAACCCTCCACACTACGTCATAAGGTACACATCGCCGTCGCCCGCCGATATAACGACCTGCAGTTGTTTGTATGAAAAATGAACGTGAATTATGAAAGGTCTCGAGGAAATGGAGAACGAAATGAGCCAACAGTTCGTTCGTGCGGCGTCGCTTTCTAACAAGATGGGCTCTGATAAGAGAATTAAATAAGTAAGGCTTGACCTTCGCTACAAATCGCTCAGATTCTACTTAGAGTGCGCGGCTATCGATGCACTCAAGTTTCGTTAAAACCTTGAGAAAGCGTGTAGTCATGTTTATAAAGTTCCACGATAAGTCCGTGTAACTTTTTCACAGCAAATCTGCAACTCAATGGGGCGTTTTTATTACTTACTTTTACTCTCACTAGAAACACATTTTATTATATAATATTAAATTCAATATTTTTATGAGCTGTATAATATATAAAAGTAACATGTATTGCATTAAATCAAAATTAGTATTTTCAATAACAAGGCACACGTGCACTGTGCAGTACACCCGATAAAGTCACGGTGTTCAATGCCATTTTAATATATAAAATTAATGTTTTTTCCTATAAATAACGAACACCACATATTAAAACTAAATACGTACATGAATATTCATATAAATCAATATTAAACTTTAACAATGCACATTTATCGAATAGCAATTTATTTGCTTATTTATTGAAATTTGTTACGCGTGTTAATATTTTTAGTTAGCGAGTGTGAGGGCTAATTCTGTTTCTGTTCTCTCCAAGTCCTGGTGACAAGTGTGAGAGAGACGGGAGCAGGCCGGGGCCCCGCGCCCAGGGGCAGCTTCCAATGCAACTGATTTTGTCATCCGAATGGAAGTCATTGATAGGATTTTTAATGGCCTTAAAAAATGGCGACAATGGCTCGTGGAGTTGATTCGACAGGATAATTTATTGTCGCTCGTAAATTGTAGTTTAAATTAAATCGATTCTAAATCCCAGTTTCTTTTATCGATACTGTAACTATAATGTTTTTCATAATTACTATAAATCAATTTCCTCATTGTAGGCTAGGCTATTAATTATTTTTATTACCTCGTGATAGAAACCACTAAGATTTGCTTATTTAATTGTGGTACATATAGCTACGTACAAGTATACTAAATGTTTTGTACAATTCGCATTTCGTGTTCGAACAATAGCGTCTTTAAGGAAACAAAGAGGGCATCTATAAAAATCTCGGAACACACAAAAGAGTCTGAACTAAGCAACCACACTGCTCTGAGGTGCCAAAGACAATGATAATTGTTCCACGTGAAATATAGTGTTGCCACCGACAAAAGGAATGTAAAAAAAATCATTTTTCATTGTAGCGCTTCGGCCATTCACTACAGGTGGGGCAATGTGGGGTGAGCACGGACAAAGCTGACTATCAATGGACGATACCAATATTTTTTTTGCGTATAAAAAGTTGTAGGTATAGAGTAAAGTTTCTCCATTAATTATTTTTGAAACGATGCTTGTAGAGGCGTGACAGGCGGAGCGGGTGAAACTTAAACGACGTGTTTTATTCAAAGCAGTTATTTTGTATATTTCATAAGCATTTTAACCAAAAATTACGCACTTTGAAATCGCTTGAACACAGAAAGCGAAACGCTGTACGAGACTAATAAAACGTGGTTTTATGAGGTTTGTTCTTAACTTACATGAAGAAATCAAGATAAGTGTTACGCGAAATGTGTGCACCTACTTCAAACAGAGGGTTATCAGATGTTATTTGTTAAAATCGGCAGCTGCGATGCGCAAGCGCAACCAAGTGTAAATTTTATGCGAGTGACAATAGCCGCCCTTGATGAGTGGATAAATTAATAGCGGGCGCAAAAAATATTACAATCACAATTCCAGGTAATTTTGCAAAGATATTGGAGTCGATTGAAAATAAAAAGCTGATAACCAAAAACACTTTATGAGTATTGAATACAATGACTGAGAGAAAGATTTACAGAACAGCTTAAGTGGAATAAAAAAGGTAAAAACAAAGACTTGTTAAATTACCTAACTGCAGACTACAAAAGGGTTTATGATAGTTAGGATTAGAAAGGTCAAGAGTGGCTCGTGCCACCCAACAATAAGTTGACCATTTTCTAAAAGACACTACAAGCATTGTTTTTGTCTCCAAATAATTTACAGCAGTCATAAACTTTAGAAAGAACAAGCACTCCAGGTCACACAGAAAGTGCACAAAGACTCACAAAAGCTGTTTTGTTTACTGATTTAAACGAAAAAATCTTACAATAATCCGGAAAACAAAGAATTTACGTCACGGTTTTAAAATAAAAGGTGCCGTTTGTTAAGGGATTACGTCCCTCGAGATACGGGGCCAGAGCTACAATAATTGTACGAAGACAATGCCTATAAGTTCAGGTAGCACAAAATTTGCCAAACACATCATCCTCTTGGGAATTTAAGCCATTTCATTTTAACCCTTATGTGCAAGGCGTAAAGTATAAAATTGTTTCAGAGACGGTTACGATAACATTTGACGATTTGGTATTCTGCGAAAATATTGTTCTGGTTAGATCTTTGCCGTTTTAATCCAACGCGAACAATATTGTGTTTAAACAGAGTTTGCTTTGTTGGCTGTGATAATCCTAATTGCAAAGTAAGGATGAACTAGTTCTGGATAGTAGAGTCACTGTAGAAGATATGTCCACTAATGGATGAAAAAGTTCAATTTCCGGGACACGTCCAGAGATGTATGAAGAGGACTATCATTGGTATAAGACAAAGCAAACAGGATGTTAGAATTAGTTCATAGTTTCAAAAATCAATACTTCCTAGAGGATGACCAAATTCCGCGAAGATATTTGAGTAAGATAACGTTTGCTCAGATGATGTTAGTTTTACATATCTCCACCAATGGCCGTGTAAACAACGGGCAATAAGCGGCCATATAAATTATAACTGAATATCGATCCTATCTCTTAAACCAGGGTAAAAATGGGAACAAACTATTGACGCGACTTCGGCAAACCGAGATAAAATAAATATTTTAGGGTGGGCTCGCCCTAAACAAACACATTCAGGATTTGCTGACCGTCGATATAGTTTCAATTTAATACGCCGAAATTTTATCACTCCGAGGTTTATTCAAAAACAAGCTTTATTATAAGGGTAAAAGATTGAATATTTTTGCTGCGATTTTTCTTTGGTATTAATCTTTGAGTTGAGATTGAAGTATATAGCATAACACTATCCGAGTTGTTTGTTAACATTTTTTCAAGCTCATATGAGTTTGGCAATTTCTGGTGAAGTGGCTTTAATTTTGGAAATGGCTAGTACCTTCCCGGGATCAGATAGTGTACTTAATGTGCACTAGAACGAGGTTTAACATCAGGGCGTGTAATTAATATTGAGAATCGATTGTGCGCTCGGGGCGGTGCGCAGTTATCGCGCGTCTTATCAAAAGCCAGCAATATTTCTTCATTAACGACGTACCACGAGGTGCGAGCCGTCGTCTTAACATCTGCTATAGATTTAAGATGCTGTTCTGACTTGAATATAGCAGTTTCAAGTACTTTATTTATTTTTTCATAAACTCTACCTTTTATCGAATAAAGGTCGTGAAATGAAAGAGGGAATATGTCGTTGTTTATCATTCAAATTGTTAACGTAAGTCGTAGTCAGTAGTTTTTATTGGGAGTGTTTCTAAAGGAGGTTCAAGATTAATTTATTACTCCTTAGTTATTTTTAGCGATGTATCATTAATTTCAACTGTAACAGTTAGTTCGATACGTGCGTGAACTAGTTCATTCCTAGAAATGTTAAAAACTTTCTTATTTCTTTCTTTTTGATTAGAAATGTAATTTTAACATTCGAAGAAATAGGTGTACTTGTTTCTTTTTTATCTTCGCACCCATAGAAAAATGTCACAGTTGTTCAGTCATCTGTGAATTTTATTGTTACTTAGTACCAGTATTGCTTATTAAAGAAAAAGTTTAATAGTCTTCATATTGTTATCGAAAAATGGGTAACAGAATTTATCACACAATCCTATTTTTGATATTTGCATTAATTACTTTTTTTGGTAACTTTGCCTGCTTATCGAACACGACAACTGTAAAGTCGGAGTTTTTATGAAACAGAAGGCCGAGTCAAAAGGCGATTTATCAAATAATATGACAGCATTCAACGAACGAACATAATTTTAACGAAAATTGTAAAGAGTATTGTGTTTCATAATTAATGAAGCAAAAGGCTTTCTCGGTAACAAAATATTCCCGATCTAAGTTTCGGATCGTCATTACGCGTCTCTTTGTGCGACATTCTTTTGCGCCCAGGTGTTCATATAATTACATTGGATGCCAATAGACAAGGACGGATAGATCAAGACGGTGATACAATAGAGAGAGACGGACGAAAGGCCCTTGCGTTGATTGATAACTGTGACAAAAACGTAGCAGATGAAAAATAATAATTATTAGATCTATTGTTAAAGGTGTATGAACTTGAATAGGGGTGACGCGCTTTGAAATCTTTATGTTTCAAACAAATTGGAGGAACACGAACCATTACAGGTAATGTTATGAAATATTAGTGATATAATTAAAGTCAATATTGTTGATTATTATGAAGAAATATTTGCTATAGGTAATGTACGTACTACGTTACTTTTACGTTTTTAATGGTTATTTCTCAGTTTTGTTTCCAAAGTACATTCTTAACTGCTACAAATTATGAAGATATAACATTACTGATTGGTAATCGACAACCCTGTATCGATGCATTTGCCGGCTGTGCAGTTTGCATTCAGTAAAGCTAGACAATAAGCTGCGAAGCGCGCGCGCAGGTAGATATAAAAACCAAAATTAATATACCGTCCAAAATTTAACGTAGCACAAATTTGAACTTTAATTACAAGTGATAAGGTCGGTGGTTATGTGATTTAAAGTTATGGAGGTAAAGTTAAGTTTGCACAGGTGTACTTATATTTTTTTTATCTTTCATTAGCTAAGTTCGCGCTTTATGGATCACGATCGAGGGTAGGATGGACGTGTCTTATTGTTTTGTCAAATACATGAGAAATTTTGTCAATAAAATCTGGGTGGTTCGAGTTTTTGTTGCGTTTTACTTTAGTTCACAATAGTAGCGCTGCCCTTACAAGTATTGATGAGAATTTGCCCGTGAACAATTTTTTTCATGTTCAAGTAGATATTGTACCAAATTTATAATTGCTACTATTAAGCCTAATATATTACAATTTTTAATCTAGCTTTAAAAGAAACAAACTATCTGAATAGTTAAAAAAGGTTGAATATAAGTTCCCGGAACTTCTTTGCGGTTACTAAAAACGAACCATAATTAATACGGGTCTCATTAAAAACTTTCCTGGCAGGTAAAGTATGCCTGCTAATTAGCAAAAACGCGGGCTTCGTCGCACGGTCTGTCTCAGGCCTAAGACCGCTCATTATCTACCACTTTCATAATTATACATTTTAAATTAATTTATTGCCCCGGTTTGCAAAAGAAAATAATTAAAACTTATCCTTCAAAGCCTTTTATGGAATCTAAGGACGAAAAATATTTAATTTTAACTTGAAGCTTGCCAAATCTATCGTTAAATTTTCATTTAAATAATTCTGTTACATAAAACTCATCCAGGCTAAATTGTTTTGCTATTTACAAAAAGAAAATTATATAAAAACAAATTAGCTTTAATAAGATGGTAATAAGGTAGCAAATTGAATGTTCGCAGGAACAATATTAAATCCCAGTCGGCATCCACAAAGGTAGCAACAGCTAGTTACGGTTTGTTTAACAGATGATTGTTAATTATACTTTGGGTAACATGAATTTTAATCTATGAGTTTTTGCTACCTTCTCCCCAATAAGGGAATAGTCAGCTCTATACGTTGTATGTTCTATGCACAATAACTGACAAGCATTCTTACAATTCTTTGGTTACGAGATCGTTTAACAAAATGAAGCCAGTGTGGAGATCGATTCGACGAATTCCGATAGCTGTATGAGTAATTCTTAAATCGATTAATTAACCGCATCAAAGGAGCAATCTCTATAATTTACATCGAAACATTCCTGAGATTTTAAACGTTAATGTGGTAAGGTGCTTGTTTTTGACCTATATTCTTAGTATAATTCAATAACGTTCAGGCAAAAAACGCTGTCTGAATAGTAATTTTATGATTCTGTTGTGTCTTGCAGTTTGACTACATTTGATTAGATTACCCACCTACTAAACATTTATCCTCGAGCGAAATCAATTTTAAACGTCTATTATTTGCCGAGTTTAATTACCTTTAAGTATTCGCGCTATCTCTCTAGCCGATCTATATAAAATAAATCAATTTAATCTAATTAAAAGCATTACATGTTTTTTGTTCGCTAACGAAACAAGACGAGGTATTAGGAGATGGAATCGTGGAGATTACGAGGTGAGGTTCGTATCAGCGGGTCACCGATCATATCTCGGGCGCACGTCAAACCGTCCATCCACTGTCGTGTCCTAACAATTATTTATATAATCTAATTTAATTTAAGTCTCCTGACCTTTCTTTGCACTTGGTTAGGAAAATGTATCTCGAAGATATAAGAACTCATGCAAGTTTCATAAAACTGATTGTATAACTGTAGCGAACACATTAGATTGCATTAGTCAGTGTTATGCGGACGTTTCTAGTTCGGTATTGCAAATCATCGCCGACTGTACGTACCTAATGAATTACAAATATTATTTCTAGTTGATTCCGATTTGAATTTCAATAAGGTTTTGATGAACGAGCGTCGGCGTCGCGGCGCCCGGTGGCGTCGGGTGTCGGGCGTGCGTCGCGCGCTGGCCTTGTGCTGGCGCGGGGCAGTGTGTGGAGTGGTGTGTGGTGCAGCGCGGCGTGGTGGCCACAGTTCGCAGCTCGCAGGGCTGGCGGCGCGCTCGGCCTTGCACCGCGTCTCGCCACGCAGTCTACGACGGAAGTTTACGACCGAACGCCAGCCACTTTTATTGGCTACCTCACATCGAAGCCTCCTCGCAGCCTCCCATTCACTCCATAAGAAATATACTTTTTTATTGCTCTGTCACTCGGGTAATTTATTGACAATGAACACACGTGCATTTCTATTAATATTTTATGTCGTAAGAGTTTTTATGCGGCCGCGTCCGTCCGGGCCATTGTTGGGCCCATCGGACAGTTTGTTTTATGTCAACTCTTAGAGGTCCACTTAATTGTTGTGCGATTGGTCGTGATAGGTCGCTTCGGATGATATTGAAAGTAATCGTCTATTTATGCAAAAGTGTTTGCGGTTTAATCTATATATATAAAAATGAAACCCGTTTTCCTTGGTCACGGCATCACGCGTGAATGGCTGGACCGATTTCACTAATTCTTTTTTTGTTGTATTTGTTATTATTAGGAGAAGGTTCTTACGGAAAAAAAAATATTAAGAAAAGACCTTGGTTTTTTTGTCCCTTTACCACGCGGGCGAAGCCGCGGGCAGAAGCTAGTCTACAATAAAAATTGAAAAGGGCAAGTAATTACGCAAGTATGAATTGAATTGGAATTTAGAACGACTTGAGCAAAGATATATATCAGTTATTATTCGTTTTTAGCGTTTTAATATCGAGGAATAGATGGCAGTGCTTAAAGGTTATTGATGGCTGGTCGAAGTGTTTGATTGCTGCGTTAAATACTGACAAAGAAAGCGTCTGAGCTAATTGCAGGTTTTGAATGTTAATCGAACGATCGGCTGACTGACAGTGGGACCATAAACAATCCTGGCTGTCGCCGTAAAAGTCGTGTGCGGTTTTTCATCGTCTGACGCGCAGCCTTTTGGAATTATACCCCAAATAATGACAATTCTTATGCTGTCTGCAGGGCACTGTTCCATTGGGAGTACGTGTGTCGATAAGCAATATATGTAGCCAACAATTTGGGTGGTATTTTTGGACTGACAATATTACTTTTTATGGAACGATGTGACTTCAAAATCGGGCAATGGTCATGACTCGAAATTGATGAAAACATAAAAATATTGTTTTCATCAACTCATGAACAAGCATCCACATTAGATCGTCATTTATTAATCGAAAAAATAAAACCTAATTTTAAAGCTTCCTTTAGTTATTAAGACTACGTTCTACATATCTTAGTAACAATGGACAACAACACGCTTCCTCGTAAATAATCCCGGACAAAGTACTCGGACGACCGCAGAATATGCGCTATATAATTAACAGTTATAGCAGAGAGGCCCTAACTCATGCGCATGCGCGGCAGAACAATGCGCGCGATGTTCGGCACCTAATGGACGCGTTGATTGAGCCGAGCAATAATGTTGCGGGCGCGTACACGTGGGATATACCGGCTTGCGTAAATCATATGCGAAAACTATAGGTATGTATGTGTTATAAGTAGGAAAAAATCACTCCTGAAGAAAGTTATTAACGTTAAACAAAAGACAAACAAATGAACGTAAGTTTGAAGCCCCCGTAATCGAAATGTAATACATCTTAATACTCTAATGACTTTAACTAATAATCGTATTGAATAGAATCGTAAGTACCCGAGTATTCCAAACGTATTCAGATGCAAGACAGTTATGGCATGATAGTCCACTCACTTAATAAGGAAGGCGCTCGTACTTACCTGTAACAGAAATATGAGATTAATATCAGTTAAATAAATCACAGCGAACAGTACAATCAAACAAATAGTTCAAGTAATTGTTTCGGTTTCAGTTTATTAAGCAATAAAGTTCGAGGCGTTGGAGCTGGAAATTCCCGACGCATACCAGATTTGATTGAGTCTTACTTTTAGAAGGTAAAGAAAAGTGAAAATGCGCTATCGACGGAATACAAATGGCTGTGGGGAGGGGGGAGGCATGCGCAGGAGTCGCCGCGTTCCGATCCACACGTCGCGGGCGTCGCGAGAGCATTCCGACGCTTTTTCAACAAATTCCCGCACGCCGTCTCGCTCCCCTAATTGCACTTAATTTCTGCTTCGTGCCTGTTTAAATACGGCCCAGCAACGTTTAAAATTGCTATGGAGAGCACTGAAGACACGAGTAAAGTTCTCTTCAATGGCCTGTGAAGTTCGATCCAATCGCCGATTAATGTTTATTTTTATTTTTGTTACCGCGAAGGCGAGGAATTAGCAATTACATTGTGTTTTTTAAATTTAGGGGCTTAAGTTTCATCATGATTTGAGGAGTTAAAAAGTCTTCGTTAATGAGTTTTTTATGAGATGTACGATAAGTAAAATATCACATATTTAAGACAGTAAATATTCTATTTAACAAGTAGTTGATTGTCCAAAGAGTCCAGACTTTTAATTTACGAACGATTGGCAGAAACTTTGCAGCAAGCATTGATTGAGACCTAATTGTAGTAGTCTCAGTTCCAGGCGCATGCCACAGCGGGCCACAAGCTCCGCCGCGCGCCGAACAAATGGAGATACCGCGAATCGTGATGATTGGCGTAAACACTCCATTCAATTGTATGATTGGATTTTTTATCCCACCAGTCTCGCTGATCACAGATAGTGCTAATGACTACTGTTTTTATACCTACCTACAGCTGCCTCATATCCAAAGACATCGTAAATCCAATTTACTCGCGTCGTAACATAAAAGAGTTTGTTTTGAAAATGTAGACAGCCAGAGAGCTTTTCCCTTTGTAAATATCAATGCAATGGTAATAATAACGGCGTGTAGACAACGAGAGCGCAGTCTTTATTACATTTGACATCGGAGCAGATAGCCTGTGTCATTTAGCTTGTTAGCGGGCGCATATCACTGATACTTAACTGCGGACTGCTATTACATAGTAGCGATGTAACTTAAATCACACCCAATTTAAAAGCAACAAGAAAAACAAGTGATACGAGTAAAGAAAGCATGGGAAACATGTAACGAGGCAAACCTATTAAAGAGGCGAAGCGTAGAGAAATATCTCACGATCCTTGCTCATTACAAATTATGAGCGCATTCCTATCGGACTCTATTAAATATGATGCTAGGAAATGACTTTTTGAGCATGATGCGACGCAATTAATATGATATAATTTTAACAAAAACTTGCCCAGAATAAATGACAAATTACACGTTGGTAAAAAGTGGGAGTCGTATGAGCTGAGCGGGATAATGACCGCCTATTGCGCACTCGTTTCAGCCTCATGGTCATTACTGCAATATCATATTAATTAAATAGTCCAGATAACAATCTAAATGCTGCAGGTTATTATCGTCCGGCTTATGTTTAACGTCTTAAACTTTTTGTGCAAATTGCTCTATTACTGATGTTATTACATTAAGATGATCGATATGTTTATAATGCATCATTTAAATTAGTACCTTAAGGTTCAGGTGACCGTGTGCCTCTGTACAACCAGTACCTAAATGTTACTATTGAAAAAATTCAACGACGAACCGATTGATATCAATCTATATTGATAACAACTTGAGAAAAAACCGCTCGTTCTACAAATGTTAAGTCAGTTGGCACTCAGCTGACACGACGTGGCACTTCATAACAACCTTTGTACTCTCGTTACCTCCGTAACGACCACCCGATAAGAATAGAAACAGAAATTCCTCAAGCGCGCGCCGATTAAACTCCTAGGTGAAAATAAAAGAGATTGTTTATAAAGCCGGAGTAGACGACATGACAATAGACGGCGGTGATGGACCGAGACTCCTCAGTGATCGGCACACGACGATACGCATCGATCCAAAATCGTATTTACTACAAAAGATTTAGAGTTCATTAATTTAAAGACGTGACCAAAACATGTGACTTTAAGAAGATGATTAGGAAAAGTGGGGGCGTGATGTGCGAGCGAGAGCGCGGATAGCGCGCGACGGAGAGGTCCGACCGCCGAGGGTCACAGGCGTGATGTCAGGTCAGCCACTTTTGCACCTCGCCATAACAACGCGTCTCAAATTATTATGGACGTTTGATAAGTGTTGGGAGATTGCACAGTCTTGGTACTTTATGATGCTAATTAAGTGTTTACGTTACTAGCCGCGGTACATTGTTGACACTCGGCGACGGGCGCCCAGGGTTTTTGTTTGAGGAAACGTCACTTACACTCGACTGCAGTGCTTTCTCCGGCCAAACGTTTACAAAGAGAGCATTGACATCCAAGTACACCGACGTGGAGAAAAAACAAGCATTCGTCTGGACGATATCTGTAGATACCACTCGGACGATACGTTATCAATCTCCGAAGAATTTCATCTGAGCTACTGATAAGATAGCAACATCTTACGATTTATTTAGGCTAAGAAACAACTTCAAAATAGCCATAATAAAATAATATTAGCGTAATAACGATTTGGAGCAATAAAAGCTGTTATGACTTTGGCCAATAAACTTGGTGGATCTCTCGGCGTTTTAAAATAACTGAAGATTAAGGGTGGCAGGCTTGAGCTGTCTGAATCTATAACGGCAGTCTCTTAATGCGTCTTAATGTGTATTTTACGATTGTTACACAAGACGCGAGCAGTTTTACATCGGTTTAAGCGATGTCTATCTGACGTTATTAAATCTTCTGATGTTCCAAAACATCAAATTATGAATGAGAAATAAATCAACAGTGGCGATCGTAAAATGCTTTATGTTTTTGTTCTGTTCGGTCGGTTCGATTACTCTACCAAATTGCCCCAGATGTGGGCACGCGCAAATCATAATGTTTTCATTCTGTCTGTATCGAAATTAAAAATAAAGTAATAGTCTATACTGACGTTTCTTTCAGCGAGCGCGCGTGATTTAGATATAGATGTTATTGTTCAGAAATGTGGATCAAATAAATGGATACTAAATATTGATTTAAATTCGGTAGGCTAAACATAAAATGAGAATAAATGTTATTGGTAACAAGAAGTAGCACGTAAGAACTTCAATTGGCACTGTCCGGTAGTAAAATAAAGAAAATATTATTTGTAAAGTATTGTGTGCGGAAAGAGCTAATATTTTATCCTCTAAATTCTAAAAACATTGAGCGGTTGGAAATAATGAAAAAATATTGTAAAGATAACGCAGATCAATACCTTTCGCGTATCATAAACGCATTACCACTTAATGAAACATTATGAATAGCTCACATATTAAGGGTGCAGCCGGTTATATGATAAATGCTTCGCGGATGACTGGCGGTATGTCCCGGCTTCGATTCCCGATTGGCATGACATTAAAGAAAGTATTTGCGGCCTCAGTTTACGGTCAGGGACATGCTATTAATCAATATTATATGAGTCAGGTGAACCCCTGTGTGATTTGTGGACCTAATGTAGATTATTGTAGATCGATTTGATATTGTGATTATGAAACGTTTTTTCTATTTAGGCTATCCTTTTCATGGGGGATTTTAGCTCTATTTTGTGATAAAAGCTTATGTTAAGTGTTTATTTATAGACTGGAATGGTCCTAGCAATATTGTGCTTATTAAACAATGAATACTACAATATTAAGTTGATGTAGATTGTCTTAAAGGAAGACCTTATTTAAAAAGTATTTTAAACTAATCAATGTTTTATATTCACTCATTTCATTTTCGTTCTACGTTCGTAAGTTTTAAAAAAGCAACGTTTTGTTATTCTTTCTCAGAATGCAAGTTCGAAAATTTAATTTAAAGGAACCTTTATAAGAACTTTAATATACACAGTAACGTCTGATTTAAAATTCATCAGATTGATTAAGAGCCTCACATTACCATACCGTTGAGGAAAAAAGACAACCCCGTCTCGGTTCTTTTAAACACACAAACAATTGAACGAACTTAGAAAAAAAGCCGTGATCAGAACCTGAACTTATACAATGACAGCAGCATGTTGATTCAATCACAAAAAACGGGAATTCGAACAAAAAACAACAATTAAATATCGAGGCCTCTCGGCCGCCCGAGAAATATTTAGAATACGTTGCCGAAGACACAATTTCTTTTTTTTTATCACCAAAAAGTCCGTACACGTGTCCAGAGATGTCGTCTTTATTGGTTTAGCCCAATTAATGGCGTCTAATGTTCCCAGAAACTGACTCTAGGACAATAAATTACTAATTTTCGTTTATTTGTGGTTGTATTTTGAATCTGTTATTCAAATTTCTCTCCAAAGAAACCTCCATTACTCATATAAAACGAAAATTGTGTTTTGAATTTTAAAACTCTCGAATACAAACAAGTTAATGATAACGAAATCAGTTCAGCTGAGTTTATTACGTTCTGAAGAAGTTTTCAATAAAAAATAAATAGAGAATCGTTAAGATATACGAATATGACTTTTCTATGGCTATTAAGGATCTTACACAATGGCAGCGATATTATCGTGGGTTTAATTTGCAAATGCTCGATCGATATAGCTGGCTGAGTGATTGAGACTGAGCGCTGAGACGCATTGATAGTGCACCGCATTCTATGTAAAATATGAAAGAGTCTCGCTCCCGGTCGCCGATGCCGGACAAATGACCCTCCAGATGGATGTGGTACTCGTGCTGAGAGCTTAACTAGGAATAGGAATGTACATCAACTATGTACGGAGCGCTCCGATGGAAATATTGGACGCTTCAAATACATTTCAAGCTGAGATTTTCTTGTGAATAGGAGAGGAGCTCTGTATTATGTTGAGCAGCTGCTCTGTGCCTATGTATTATTTATATTTATACTATGTAGTTAATGGTGACTACATTTTATGTACACAAGTTACACCTAGTTACCAGTATTTTTCCAAAAAAATAAACTAGATACATTGAATCGAGGATCGGATTTTTGGGCATTCGTTTCTGTCTCCTTTGTCGCTTAATTTGTTATAATTTAGGCGGTAGGTAATGTGCAATCTTATTACCTTACAACGAGACAGTGCTATTGAAGCAGGCTCATCCACCCAACATTCTCACATCTGACACATTGGTCATTCCACACATACATAAAGCAGGCGGTGACCGCGGCCGGTGCCTACCGCTGATTGAATTATGGTTGCACTACAACTGATTAATGCGACATCCACCACTGACGTACTATTGTCTGTTCCAATCTGCATCCACCAATAAGAGAGTAAAACGATCTCCGAGGATCCGGAATGTGTAAGTATCAGCATTTTGTCTCTGTGTGTTTCATTTTGTATTTCGCTACATTCGATGTTGCAGCGGCACACATTTGCAATTTTATATTTTGAATTCGAATATTTAAAATCATTTTTTTGTGATGGTTTTTGTTTTTAGATTTTTTTTTACTTAAACCAAATGGCAAACTTTAAGCTTAATAAGTAGGTTTTCAAAATGATTAGTTAACAGATAGAAAGCATCTAATGTTCTCTTCGTATAATTATAAAATAAATTTATTGATTAATAATTATATTAATCGATTACCTAACAAACATTGTATTATCCAATAATGAGATATTGTCTACAAAACAAGGTAAACCTAATCATAGGAATCAATAAAATGACTCGAGACCGAAAACACCGCGACGGACCTTTTCCTTAAACAAACAAAAATAAATGAAAATTCAAAGGCCAAAATATAAAACGATAAGAGGATTAGGTGGAACGGAGATGACATTGGAAATTAAGGCTGTTTTCTTTTGTAATTTTCCCCCGATTCACCCTCGGGTGGCGGGAGGTTGGGGCACGTTAAAAATGTATGTTTTCTCAAGTCCCCGGTCAGCGGGGAGGCTGCGCTCGGATAATTTTCAGGACATGTCGGTGTCCACACGCTTTATGACCTGAGACAAGCGGCCAAATCTAATTTGACGATGTAATATCCTCGCTCGATTCTTAGATTGTTGATACAGATTGATGGTGACGCGCAAAGTATCATACAGTTGACCGACAAGCACCGTATTTAGTTATTAAGAGCAATGCCGTCTCACGCATCTGATTTGCAAAACGTGGCATTTACATCAACTTAATCGCCATAAAGTATAACAAACGGCTGTATCTTAAACTGAACGCAAAGAAGCACGACAATGGCCGGTCTACACGGCGCGTTCCGAACGCCGTAATTAAAGCGATACGCGGACAAAAACGCGCGAGCGGTACGCGCGGTGTTCGCCCGACGCACGCGTTTTTGTCACGCCAAAAACACGCCGCGCGAACGCTCCGACCTGCAATAAATTAGGCCGAGTGACGAAAGCCGACACCGACTCAATACCCGAAGGCGTTAAATAAAAACATTAAAGGCTGGTTGAAATAATCGACGGGAAAAAGCTATATTGGACCGATTTGGTGGCGACAAGGGCTCAGGAACGTGAGTGGATGCGCCTCGTTTCAATCTGGCGCTCGAAGAGTATTTTACGAGTATTTGTATTGGCTTTTACTTCTTTCAGTGCTCGAGGAATGATAGTGTAAATATACGATTTCAGTTTGTGAACATTGCGATATTAAGACATACCTATTCGTGTTCACGAAACACGCTCGATCTTGAGTGCCCAATCTTTACTCGCTGTAATCGCGTACAAAGATGCAAACGATTTACATTCAAAGTATATCATGACACGAGACTTTTTTGTTTCTGCTACCGTAGATTTATTTTTATCGTTTAATGAGATCTTGAGGAAAAAATACAATGTGTAACTGCGCATTTACTTAGCTAAGTTTAAATCATAACAATAAGACAATTTGTGACGCAGCAGCGTCTGATAATATCCGTGGACTCGACAACTTGCCTGCGTAGGTATTAAGTAGGTAAACAGAATCATTGAAAGTACCTACTGTTTATGAAGGCAGCGATGTACCAATGTTGAGACAGACGTCACGAAAAGGGCGAATGTAACAGCGGGTTCTGAGAGCGCCGTACTTTAAATAATAAATTGATTTTGAAATAAGATTGAGGAGAAAACAAGAGCTAGCTGTAGCTACCACCTCTACTCTTGATAAATGGATAAAGATGGCGATAAATTATGTAGAGGGACTCCAAATCATTATCACCATTTTATACCGATATTAAAATGATTTTTCTTTTAATTGTAGAATTAATAGCATTAATGGAGGACACATTAATCTATCTAAGTTTCTTTTTATTAAGAAACAAAGAAACGAATTTTCTAATTTTAAATGTATTTTTGTTTTTATTCTCGGCACATTTCATGGTTACACTTATATCAAACTTTTGATCACGTCTGATGTGACGTAGCCAGGCAAACGTAACAGAGCCGTATTTACGTGAAAATGTAAATAACTTTATCGTACCTACGTATCGAGGAAATTTGCGTTTTAAATCCAAAGCTTTCGATTTGTAAAGACAGGATACTGGCTTCAAGTTTCTAGCAAATTCGTCGGTCTATGTAATAAATGTCTCTTTTAGATACAATTACCATCTTTGGTACATATAAGAAATTTTATTAACGTTACACATTGAGTAATTTTGTATTAAAGAAATCGTTTTACTACACATGAATCTGATATAAAAAGTAGATGTACTTAATTCCGAAAAAAGTTCGTAGAATTATTATTTTTTTTTTTTTTATTTATTTATTTAATTCAGGCAACTAAGGCCCATAGAAAATACAATACTTATATATTAAAACATAACAATATCTATAAACTAATACATATAATTATAAAACTAAAATTATAACTAATGAACACGAAGTGTCGGCGTCGTGTTACGCTGCTTTTATGATTTTTTGTTTAAAAGATAATTGGAAACTATTTTTCTTCTAAGCAAAATGGTGTTGAAACACCTTACACAATGCATTTATGCAAAAGAATGTAATTTGTATATTAATTAAGTATAAATTACAAATAACATTAAGCCACCATAAAATCTATTCCGCGTATAACTGACTGAAGTATTCTAGCAAAACAAATCTAAACTTAATTCTGATTACAGTTTATAACAAGAAATCCAAATATAATTTACACCAAGGAGTTTTTACGCGATGCTATTTCGATTAACGTAAACTTTTTTGAATTACAAGGAAACGGAATCGATCATCACAATTCAGAAGCAATTCAGCCTTCGCAGGTGGTATCCAACCTTCTTTCTCAGATTACTGTGCTTCCTCTCCAAAAGAGGGGGAGGCGTTATGCATGACATATCTGACATTCCATATTGATGTACGTGTGTGTACTTTATATGAATTATGGTGTCCGTTTATAGTGGACTTATTGGATTGATTACTGAGATATAAAAATGTTTACCTGTGGTAAGAGTACTTTTAATTCAATTTTCCTTTTTTTGGCTGAAATAAATAATAATTTTGATAAAAGATAATGTTGATGTCACTGACATATCTTGTCATAACAAACTGTTTTTATTTATTCTGTATTCCTATTCAGCCAGTACTTTTTTAAATGGTTTGCATGAAGGTTGCAGTGCTGATGTAACAAAAAGTATTTATTATAATTCTTGGTATGGAAGACTCAAGCGTGAGTCAGTTTTATACGATAATATTGTGAAGTGAGCTTTTAGCTACATTCGTTGGGTTATGACTGAGGTAATGTAGCAGATAGAGTTTAATAATCATGATACTGCCACTATAAACTGTTGCAAATGTTTTGTGTATAAATAAATGCCTCACATTTGTTGCTCTACTTTAGGATAGCTAGTACAAATGCACAGCTGTATTCACTTCTATTAAGGATATACCAACTACTAAGGATCTTTTCTCTAAGTGGTAAAATGTATCACAGAAATTTACGCGCATTAATGCTGAAGATGGAAAACTCAGCTATCGTCAATTCACGTGAAAGGCACAAAAGTAAAATCGCTTTTCCAACAAACCAGACGCAAAATGAACAAACATCGACATTTAAATACCCACTCAAACAAGTACTATTCCTAAAAGGCTGGAAACGAAAAGGAATTAGTATTCGAAAATGCAATTTCGGTGCAACGCTGAGAGCTGTCGTATCTACATAGGGGGCGGTCCGAAAGGGGTAGGGTGGGCCTGAGTACATATCCATCTTGTTAGGTATGCGCCCGGATGCGCCAGCTTCTGCAAACACAATAAGAGCCTTGCCTTCGTACCCCCCCTGTCTCCCCCCCTCCCCCGGCCGCCTCTCTTATGGAAAACTTATTAGAGCGCGGCCCGCCGGGGAATCCTTTTTCCTTCGGTAAATATTTGAGGGAGAAATTAAAATTTGACAGCGGACGTTCTTGCGAGTTACGAAGGACGATAGAGTCTATTCTATATGCTCGTACGTGATACTTGAGGCGTAAAATGAAATTTAGATTGAGTTTGGACTGTATTGCTTCGTGGCTCTTTGTGGATGGTAATACGTTTGTAGCTCGTCTAAGTGTTTACACGTTATTTATGCATGGCTTGTAATGTTTATTTATATTTAAATTGATTATTTGATTTTATAGTGTATTTAAATTTATAAATTGTGATTGAGGACGTATCCAGCTTTCAATAAGCTATTACTCGTCGATGTTTTACGACTACATTTTCTTTAGTCTGTGAATGCCTATTAAAATCTTGGGTTTAATCTGAATATTTGATATGTTCATACATAACTTTCTGAGAAAATGGATAACGAAGAATTTATCATACATTATGTAAGCCTGGTTATTTATTTTTTCTTTGCTACGGGTTAACTTAAAGATTACTATAAAATTATGTATCTTGTTATACAACAAGATGGGTTTTTAAATTAAGAATCTTTACAATTGGGTGAAATTACCGTGATAATTAATTACACATTCCCTATAATCAAAAAATACACGTAAAATGCGTCGTAGCAATCGACGTTAAAACTCGCTCAGCACCGTCCCTACCTGTTCATGGTTCATTAAGCTTTTAGCGGATTCCTGAGTTTCTTGCTGCCTCTGATTCTCCCGAAACAGTAGCAATAAACAAACAGGGTGCGGTAAAAAACAATAATTCACACGCGAAAGCAATGTTGTGAAAAATGAGAGAGGTGTGGGACGTGAGCCGAATAGTAACGTGCTAAGTTACAAATGAGAACATTTGCCAACGCATATTAGATAGGCCTGCCATCTTGGTATTTGTCGCTACCTAACGTGTTTGAGGTAAAGGATATAAATATCTTAATACATGACACACGTGTGAAGATATCTTGAGACGATTTGTTGCAATTTTTTCATGTGTTTAACATTCACAGTGGTTGATAGACTAAATTATGTAGACTAGACATTATTTTGGTTATTAAGTGTAGAGAGGAATTTACCCTTCATTTGTACCTAGTGACGTGCTTCCCGACCTTTTTTGGTTAAGTAGATATATCGTTATTTCATATCAACAAAACAAATTCTTTGTCCTCTACACATAAGCGGTATAAATCAGAGAAAACATTGCGACACAAAACCTCATGATTTGAACCCTCGTACAATCAACTTAGAGGTTATATAAAAGCATTAAGGGGTAATGTCTTGGCAGTAATTAAAGGCCGGGTAGTGAGGGTGGCTCGGAGGCTGCGCGGCGGGGCGTGGCCCGCGCATGCGCACAACTGTTTAATTACAGAGGAACAACAGCTCATCGACGCCTCGCGTTCATTAAGCTCTATGTACCTACAACACCAACCACGCCGAAGGAAGGGATGGGCGTGCGAAGTAAATACACCCTTAATTAGATAGCCGTAAGATCGAAATAAAGATGAGGAAATTCTTGCATTTTCTCTGTTAGGGTCTTACTGAAATGGGAAACTTAGTCCTATGTGCTGCGTTAGGTGTTGGCTTTATGTAATAGGTGCTTAGAGACTTAGAGCTTAATAGTTGTATGAAAATGTAGTAAAGAAAGAATGGAACGGGAACTGTTCTTTATTACCTCGAGAATTAAAAACAAAAACAATTCAGAGAACCATATCATTTATGTGATTCTGAATACCCTAAGATATATGCATCAAAACATTAGAAGATACAGACGTAACTCCGTAACATTCAAATGAAATGGGCTCGAAATTGTAGATAAGGGGGCTTTATGAACGAAATAGGGGGTGGGGGCGGGGGGCCGGGGGGAAACCTTTCATATATGTGGAGGAATGGGGGCTTAATATGTGAGAGAAACGGGCGTTTTGATAATGTCGGTTTAATAAGCCGCTATTGTATATAGAACCCAATAGAATTATACTTAAGTAGCTTTTTACTTTTATGTTAGAGAAAATACAATAAATAATGGTAATTAATTACTTTTCCTTTTTTAATTTCTGTTTTTAGTCCCGTGGGTGTAAAATTGAAAGAAACTTTGACTAAGGAGTACGTATACTATGATAGTACGTGTTTCTAAGAGAAACCTTTTAGGGGTTAGAAATAACCTCTTTTAAGACTTTCTTCCTAGAATAGTTATGAAAAAGTTTTTAATACAATTATTTAATACTACGAAACAGAGGTTCATGTCAAAAGAGTTCACCACAGGTCGAATTATGATGGTAGTGTAAAAATTCTAAAGGTTTCTCTAAACTTAATAACAAAACGTACATAGATACATTACATTTCCAATATTCATGTGGGGACGTTAATAAAGCTTACAACTCGGGAGACTGCAAATTTAATATTCTGCGACATTTTTATTTGATTTTAATACAAGTCTAGGACTCATAAGTCACGAGTTCAGTGACCTTTGAACCCGAATACTTCAACCAATGTAATTCTTAATAAAATAATCACTTTTTGTAATTGTCTTTGAACAAATAATACTGAAAGTAAGTTGACCTGATTCCTTTGTGATATTAGGAAAAAATCGTGATTGGTGTAACAAAGTGGAACAATGATATTGATTACAGAATCTTGTCCGCAATATTAATTAAGTAACCGTAAGTTCTTGTCTGAAAAAGATTAGAAGATTGACAGTTTAATTAGCGGCTTACGTGATCAGCCTAACGATATGCTAAATACTGTTGACACATCAGCAACTATGCCAGTGACATTATATTTTTTAAGTAGTAATAAATCAGTCAAATTAAAAGTCAATTCATTTATTTATTTATGCATCGACGCGTTAATTTAGTGTTACCAAATGTTTTATAGACACTTAATCATTCGTCTGTTGATTAGATTGATTAGTACGAACCTTCACATTTTAGCTCGGAACACCATAAAACAGAACCATTAACATACGCCATATGACGTAACACTCGACCCGAATGCCCCGAAAACAGTTCACCAAAAATTCTAATCTCAACAACAAAATCTGAAACCCGAATTAAGTCCGTTTTATTCGAAAAATGTTTTTGTGTTAACTTTATGAGTCAATGTCTTTCATAACAATGCACCAAATCACGTGAGCCGCCATTCAATACCCAATGAAATACGTTTGTATTCGGAATTGTACGCCTTCAAATATACAGGTCGGACGAAAAGTTTTAAAACGTTATTTTATTGTTGGCTGGTGTACGAAGGAGAAATGTCTTGGCATATCTAAATAGTATGATTTAAATAAAAAATGTGGGCACGCGACGAGGTGACGGTACTCATGTAAATCGTTTCAGAACCGCGTCACGTAGGGTGGAAGGGTGCATATATTTTTGATTTGTTCTACGGCAGGCATTTTTTTTACATACTTCATCTATCTATGATGTGGGGCCATAATCCAGGGAGTAATTGAAATGGTTTTTTGCGTTGTCAAGGTTTTTATTTCTCGTATTTCCTTACTTACACAATACAGCCCGTGCGCGCGGCTTCTCTTTAGAATTTCTTGGTTTTGATAATAGAAAAGCTTTGTATATTAAAATGAAATATTTTGAGTAACACGTCACACAACAATAGACTGAATACCTAATATATTTTGCATAGTAATAGAGCATATCAAAGAAAGCTAGTCAACTGGACAAAAGAGTTCTTAAACGCGTAATACATGGCCGTTTCACAAAAAAACATCCGAAGATTAAGAAACACTTCTAAATTCGAATCGAGGAATGATGATCATAATTTAAATAACTCAGAGAGGCTATAACCCGAAAATGCGATACAATATAAAATAAGTGTAGGTGTGCCGTTAGATATTATATAGTGTAAATAACGTGGAATTATACGTCTTATACGCTGTATTAAAAAGTTAGTTTATCTTTGGAAGCTTGAACATTGTTTATTTTTCTTTTATAGGGTAAACAGGGGCGATATTACAGCGTATCAGGTTTTGGTTGGGTGCCAAGTGTAGAAATAACGTAATGAGTTTTAAAATTGGCAACTATCGTTAAGTTTATGTTATTAACATCGTAATTTTACAGTTATTTTGTGTTTTTAAGTGTTTACTTTACATCATATTTTAACTAGTTAAGTATAAAGACTCTATTACGGAATATAAGACTTATAAACTTTAGGTTTTGATAGATATTTGTTGGTAACTATTTATTTATGATCACATTTGGTAATTAATAAATTGTATTAGTATTTTAAACACACTTCTCCTAGCATATTTAATTAAAAAGCACATAAATAACCTAAATCTTGATCAACCAAAATCAGTCTTACAAATAGTAAACAAAGCTACCCTCTATGTTAAAACAACAGCGACACATTTCCCAAGGTTCGATACGGAGGGGTTGAAATGGGAAGGCCGGGGTTGTGGGGGGGGGGGGGTTGAAACACACCATCCCTGCATACATCCCTCGAGTCCTTCATTTATCTCGATGTCGCCCGACTCTGAATTACAGCCAGAGATGTTCGATTTCCACCGAGATATGTATCTGGGTTGAAATTTTTCTTAACCATGTTAGTATTCAAGGCACAAATGTGGCCACGCGATATGCCTAATGCCTTTATATTTCACTGTACGTGAGTTACTTGCCTCGTTTGGGGTTAAAGATAGGTAGAGACAAATGTACGGCGATGAATTTTTGGAGTTTTACATAATTTAGATTTATATTTCTAAAATGATTGGGAATTACATCGGATTGAGCATTTTCTAAGTCCCTTTAAAAATACTTATATCTGAGATTACTTTATATCAACACAACTCTATTTCAATAATTGAGTCTGTGACTAACAGTTATAAAAGAGTTGAAGGTTTTAATCATTAAACGTGGAAATAAGTAACGTTTACTCAGTTGGAGAGTAGGTATGTTTGTGAATATTGATTACAAGTGAAACTAGGTCGATTAATAAATCAAATGATTTGATTTAGTCGACCTAGATTTACGTCAACTTTTAACCGAAAGAGTTACTTTGTAATGGATCATTGTCGTTCAAGAAATAAATTTGGAACTCGAGTAATCGGTGAAACCAATTTTGAAGGGTTTAACATAATAATACAGTCTTCCGTAGCAATCAAAACACGTTCAATATGATCCATACGTACCACTTATGTAGGTAAGGAAAAATCGTCGGAGGGAAAATGAAAAAACTCAATGATTGAGCGTCATACCTACGGGAATAAATTTCGTATGGGGTGGGCGGGAGGCACGTGTCACCCAGTTGAATTGACAATTTGATTCCACGGAGCTACCGACATTATAAGTCATTGTTCATGAAACACTTACAGGCTGTATGTCGTTTTAAAACCTTGAGCTGACGAATAGAGAGATGAAATATATCTTACTACGAAAGTATGAAAGCAATAGAGCTTAAAACTTACATAATTAATCCGGTTGACATAATTTTAGATGGATATGAATTGTCAAATGTAGAGTCGGTTCCTGTCCCTATAACTAACTTATATTTAAGATGACTATCTACCCACTACCTACCCATCAGTATCTTAAAAATGTACTCAGAAAAATGATGCAAAAACCCACCCAGCACAACTCTAAACCTTCTGAAAATAGATTAAAGCGAACATTGAATAGAAACTCTTTAGTTTTCCGGACAATGCCTGGTTTTTCCCAGATCTGAAATAATTACGCTTTACAAACTACCCCCTTTATCTCTTCCCGGCCGTTTCCTATGCTCGTTTGCCCCATTTATCCTCGGACCGAGCAGATCTTGCACGTCTACCCTCCTATAGCATGTCTCTGTGCATGTGTATTATGTTTGTTTATTTTCTTTTCTAAATCTGTGTTTCATTTTAAGACTTTAGGTGGTAACCAATGTTGTTTAGGTTTTTTTACAGGTATAAAATTGATTCCGATTTTGTGTTTAGCTAAAATAAATAATGTAAGTGTTTTTATGTCGTGAAGATAGTAGAAAACTTTAAAAGCTATTTATTTACATTTTTATGTCTAAATGTATCTTCTCTATTTACCTAAATAAATAGTAAATTGAGGATGGTTACGATTGTATTCAAGACTTCCAAAAATAGGTAGGCATAGTTAAGTGTAACCATATTGCTAACATTTACAACGCTTAATCTTTTATCGATATTTTAGGAGGAGGTTTGATTCTGCTTTTTTAAACTATTAATTATAAAAGCATTTACTTAATAGCTTTAGTAGGAAATGAAAACATTTTCTTAAGTCTCTTCAAATAATTTGTAAACAATATATTTCGTTTCCATTTACTTTGTATCTGTTTTTTCAACAAAACATATTGGTATCTTCAATTTAATAATAATACATAAGAGCGGCTTGTGTCGTACCCACATACAAAATGAAAATCTAATACAGATAAACAGAAAATTACTTGAGTATTATTCGTCCCATTTTATAGGTATGTTATAAATAATTGGACTCCACGTCGCACTGGTAACAAGCACTCGTAAGTTCACCCGAGTATTTTATCTTAACATGTTTACGTTCTTTCTCATAACGAAATTAATTTCGTGTTTCCATCGGCATTATTTATGAGTTCGAATAAGCAATAAACGTATACCGATAACATGTATTTGCTTACGGTCGTTAAGACCGTGGATTTATCTAAAAAGGAGAACAAAAATGTCCCGGGTTAACCCTGCGCCCGACGTCGTAAAAGACGCAAGAAGTACTGCGGGCAGAGCGACGCAACAAAAATACTTTATTTATATGCTAATGTAATTTATATGACGCTTAATGTCTCGTGGCTGGTAACGCACGATTCTGTTCCATTATTTCAGCGGGTATCGGTTACACGAATGCGACTGTATGTTGTAGGCGGTAAGGTGGTGTTTAGCGTGTGCCAAGTGTCGTGTGTGTCGATGCGATTATGAATGCGCGGTAGGAGGCAGCTTCCAACCCAGCTTCCTCCTGTGGAGGGGGGAGGGAGCGCTCTGGGTGAATCAATAAAAATACGCGAGAAAAGCGTTGATTATACAACGGGAATTCGGTAGGAAACTGCTCTTTCAATAATGCCCGCCTACTATGAGACGTAAATTGAAATAAAGAAACGTTTATAGGCTTACCAAAATCAAATATCGAAATGTTGAAATCTGTTTATATTAAATGTCTTTGCGAGCGATACGTTCGACTTTTTTACGTCTAAACGTTCTAGTAAGTACGGGGGATCTTCGTGTTTGTATGGGACCTATTTAATGGGTGAGCCAGGCTTGCAGCCAAGCGTACAGACGCCAACATAACAGGTTTGGGGGCTCAAACTTCTCCGAGCGACTTTTGCTTCTGTCCGTATCTGTACGCATATCATTTGGCCATATTTGTAAATGATAAGGAGTTACGTGCATTAGACATTCAAATTAGACTAAAACAAACGATAGCGGGCGAGTGATGGACATTCCATCTGCGTATTGTATGGTATTTGCATAAAAATCCTGCGTATCCGACCGGTGGACGTACCGCTTGTAATGCAGATTCAGTATCGCAATGAGATAAATACGCCCGAGCAAATATAAAGTTAAAACCAAAGTATTGGTACAGTGAATAACTTGACGGTTCTCTACTGGCTAAAGATTGTGGATTAAGACTTGAATTTGGTTCTATAATTTACTTGCCGGTTGCAAACAATTGGGGAATGTAATAATAACGATAAAGTGCAGCTGGCTATTTAAATCATGATTATAAGTCAACGCTAAAAACGTATTAATCAAATGTAGGGCAATTAAGCTTCGTAGTTTTAATGTCAATTAATCTAGATTTATAAATATTAATAAGCATAAATTACGGTTATTATTACACCTTAGTCTTCCGATTTTTCTAATGATTTTAACCTCTTACTAAAGCTATCTATTGGGTATCTTAATGTGTCGATAAAAACAGGATATATTAAAAATTTCATGTAAGAACTTTTTACTCAAATAAAAGTCGAAGCACAATTCCGATTTAAAAAATGAATGAATTCAAATCTCTGAATCAAAAGATGGCGTCTCTCGTGCGGTGACCGTAACCCGCCCACTGCGCGTGCGCCGTGTTCCAATATACCTAACGCGATAACTACCTAATTGTAACATAAACACACTAAATAAAGACCTCACAATAACACGCCTGACACTACTTAAAAACCTTTTTTCTGAAACCTGAATCGATAAATAAATTAGATTTTTCTCTCGATAAAAGTTAAATTAAGAATACCTACCTACCATAACTTAATTGATAATTACCCTAAGTTATATGTATTTATACGATAAGGTCCGATAAATATTATGAAGATTGAAGGAAAAACATTTAAGAGTGTTAAGAGTGTATAGAAACGTCCCGTTTTCACCTGCGGTAATTTATCGCGCACATTAATTTGTGGTATTACTCGTCCATAGTTTGCGAAAGCGGTAAAGTGTTAATTTATACGCAAGAAGAAGTGACGTGTTGATAGTTTATTTTTAAATGATTCTCTGTAATTTATTAGTTGGAGGCGGTCATTTGGTGTCTTATTTAGTCATGGACTATCAACATATGGGGCCCCAAGTCTCCTTAAATGATGATATCCTTATTTGAATATTGTGTTTTAATCGACTTTTTTACAGAATTAAATAGATTACTTGGCATGATCATGTATAATGTATATGGCACATCCATTACATCAAGCCGTCACTTAAGTGAAGAACTTTAGTATCTAATGTCGCGATACAAACTCGATTAAACTTGATACCGGAAACATTTCCATACCTCCGTCATAAAAACACACGTGTGCTAATAACAAAAATATTGATGATACATTTTTATAACAGTTCAATTACATCGCGGCCGCAACATTTTACAGCCGGACTGAATGAACAAAAGCCGGGCCCACAGATATAAACGTCGCATCATACAGCGTACCTCCCAATACGACGGCCCGGCCGAACCTTCTCATTTCCCTTCGTAAAAAAGAACTTTAATATTTGCAGCACGGCGAATTTAAGGAGCTATAAATTTTTGTCATTAGGCTAATAATAACAGTCGAAGTGGTGTCGCGGGAACAGGATGTTATAATGTCTTTTGTTCGACTCTTCGTAATTCGCATACCAATGATCTCAGAGCTGAATACATACCTACATTTTTTCCGATTGCAGTATCATCCAGCGGTTTAATAAGGATTTTTTTCATTACGACATAAAACAAGATACTTAGCAGCACCTGCGATACTTTTAAATTTTAAATTGTATCGTTAAATATCACGTGTGCAAACAACATATTTACCCTGATAATTTTCGTCTTGTTTTATGGAAAAAGATATAAAAACGATTTTGTTGTCAATTCCAATTAAGGCTGTCCCTCTTAATGACGGTTTTATGAACAGAGCCGAGCGAAGTGACGATGCAAGTTGTGACATGCGCGGGATTAAAGATACGTCCGATGTTATTTTATCACTGATATTAGAAAATACCTGCGCGAAGGTCGGCCATGAGAGATTGAGTTATCTGCTATAAAGTGAAATGTGCAGTACAGTAATGGAGGCACACATTGTAGAGTTCATGATGGCCGGTATTACGGAGATGAGTCCACACGTTAATGCCTCACCGGGAACTTGAAACCCATCATTACATATTAGCATAACCACGGCAAACAAAAAGCTGGCAAAACGTCAGTAACGCGCCGCGTGAGTCGGCGTAGAGAATCGTAACGACGCACGAGGGAAAGTCCCACAGCCACTGATTTATTGTCGCGTTTGATAACTTATTTGATCACCTTATGATGGCGAAAACTGCCAGGAAAGCTCATAAGGCACGCCGATGCAAATTGCATGTATTAAGGCGGATATAGCGGGCAGCTGCTGTTACATGCGCGTGACGAAACGATGCGCTCCCGCATCTTCATAACGGAATAGAAATCATATAACAACCGTGCATACGACAAAACATCACATGAACTCGGTTGAAAGGTAAACGACTTTTTAACGTGTCACTTATGTATATGACAAATCAGTCGATAAGTAATGAATCGATGCCAAGTGTAAAGAACCCATTCAAAGATCCCACATGACTCATTTAAACGTAAAAATAGCATTATAAATTTTAACAGCAGTTGGACATAGGACACGTTTATAATAAGAATAAGTTTATTTAAATAAAATGTTGGAATTAGCATGCCAGTGTGTGCGCGGATCTTTCCATTGTTTTCGCTAAATGACTTCAAAGTTGTGGCGGCGATGTGTATTTAGCATGTGAAATAAAAATTGTTTGCTGTTCTAGGAATTATGTAGGAGTTAGCAGGTGTAGGGGCCGGAGCCGGCCGGACCGGCGCGCCCTGTCTCATGACTCGCCTTCGTACTACGTATTCAGCTAACATTTCCTCTTAGAATCCGAATCGTTCCCGACGACCCCGATCCTTTGAAACTTATATAACGTGGACTTATAAAACGGTTACAGCATAATCTTATCGAGTCATTCGAGTTAAGAACATTCTATTACAATCTACTGGCATTCCCTCAGCGAGAACGTTTTAGTATAATTCGACTCAGGATTTATTATGTCAAGCTAAATCTCTGTGTATTAAAGAAACAGCAAAATACTCTATGTTTTGAATTTACTGTGTCAAAATATTCAAATGCAAATATACACTACCAGTGTGTGAATGTGTGCGTAATAAATAAATAAATTATACCTACTCATACTATTAATGGCATCATGGAACAGTACATGAAACAAAAACATTAAAAATTAAGATATCATTCAGAAACACCTATATATCTAAGTATTATACTAAACATAAAGTAAGAACAATATTCATGAACTTTCAGGGGCTTATTCAATAGATAAACAAACACACATATATGCGCGAGTCCCGGAGATATTAAAATATCAAATAAGCGAAGCTCTACAAAATTAAATGGAACTCACATTAATCATAAGATCCCTCCAAACATACGTAATTTCTAACCAGAAACTCAATTATGAACACACAAAGAAGTTTTTCTATCAAGGGGTTACCGTACACGTGGACGATTATTAAAGTTACCCGTACAACATGCTTTGTTTACGTGATTTCGCAAGTTCTCCCCGATGCGATGTAGATCACAAGGACTTATGGTAATCAAATCCATGTAGCCGGGCATTCCGAACTGCCTGAATTTGTCAATATACGTGAAAAATCCGTTAAAGGTGTCACGTTGTCAGAACAAAAAGTCGATATGAAAAACATAATATTGACGGAAAAGAGTAAAAAATCAGGGTGATATTAAAATAAACGAGACATGCGTGGCACCGGCGCGGGCGCGCTGTTTGGCTTACAGTCACGTTCGACAGTAATGACAAATTCGCGACCATTGTTGCTGTTGACTGAGGATTTTTTCATCGTTCAAGGTTTTCATTTTGAGTAACAATACGAACGTGCCAATAGCACATTTTATAGGAATTAATTATGCAAAAAAAGTCTTTTATAAAGAGTTTATCGGCGACAAGACGTTGTGACGAGGTCGCGGCGCCCGCGGCACTCTCGGCTCAGACAATGGGTTAATTTCCAATTACATTTCTAGCTTCGGTCAGAAGAGAAATCTGTTATCACGGCGCACTCGCCCTCAAACCATGGATGCGTGTAATTGCGATAAATACGTCAATTAAATGTTTGCTCGATCCGACGGCCATTAGCTGAGAGACGTACAGAGCCCACTGTTATTAAGCGCCTCTGTAGTCCCACTTTGTATACGCTTCACGCGGTATACAAAACAGTTAAGGAATAGATTTTCATTTACAATAAATAGCCTATGTTGTGACATTAAAAGCAAAACTATTTTGTTTTTTAAGAAAACATCGAGTTTCGTTTTTTTAATATGATTTTTCATATGCTTTAGAATCAAAAATACTGATTCATCTCTATGATGATAGCAAAACTGCTTTGAAACTCTCGTATTTTTGAAACAAATCTACTTGTTTACAATTTCACATAATGAGACAGGATTATTCTAAGACCAGCCAAATTAATTACAAGCCGCGTACATCGCACGCACTGTACCAATTTCACATAATTGTAGAGTAAGACCGGGTAATTTATCCTGAACGTTTCAAATTACGTAGCCAGCAATGATTTGAGCCTGTGAGCATTAATTACTGCGTCACGCAGTAACATTAGCGTGCTCATTAGCTGCATAATGCTTGTGTAAACAATGTAGTGATGGGGGAATCACGCGACGGTGACTTGCACGGACCAGCGTTCCTTGGACGCGATTGTCTGTCCCATATCCGCTTATGAAAGTGAAAACGTAATTTGCAATTGTTTTTTTAATTAATGACGTATTTTTAACGGCCTTTTGATTACAAAAATGAGGAAAAATAATTAAAATTGAAAGCGACTTTTTTGACATTACGAGAGTTGGTTAACCACCTGTTGAGCTAAGTCATGTCAAGCAGTCATTAGTTTTTAGTTTTTTACACTACAAATCACAAATTACATTTGACAACTGTTAAAATTGATTAGGTTTTTTGCACCGAGCTAGACCGATGAAAAGTGTAAGATTAGAGCGACATTTCACCGAAAAACATTACGAGTTGACAAAAAGTAGCAATAAAACGTACCTATTTCAATACAATGTAAAGAACAGAGATAAATAACTGAGAATTTCAGTCGTATCAAAATGATAATAGGTACTAAATATTACAATATGAAATAGCTCTTAAAATATGTGTTTTCAAAGTACCTTATTATCTTAAATATAATAAAATTCCGTACGTCCGCTTGTTGCAGAATACAGCTACGAACCGTTAATAACAGAACGCAAATTATTGTTAATTAAAGTCCTGTGCAATTACAGCGTCAGCGGTTTGTGTGACAGTTATTGTACAGGCGGTAACAAAAGTTGTTGTACATTCACGAGCAAATATATGATTACGTGACCAAATAGTTGTAGTAGATTTCTTATGAGCTAAAGCTGTTATGGAATATTCCTAAAATTGTTAGTTAACATAATTTTTTAATTGAAAGAAAATATCAAGATTTTATTAATCATTAATTGATTAGGACTCAAACTTCAATTGTTTAATCGTTTATACATGTATCTGCTTGTGACCGTACTCATCATACATCATTACAAAATTCGAACACAAGTATTCTGAAAGTCATTGAACATTTTTGGTTGTCGCACAAAATTTGATTGATAAAGAAGGTGTGTCAATGTTGTGATCTGGTTGTTAAGTCTCCTTCTGATTTCGGTTATACTATTAGATTGTTTTATATCGGTAAACGTTGGATAATAAATAAAAATACTTGAAATATTTAATTAACTCGCCATTAGGAGAATTGTTTTTAACTGGCTCAAAATCTCGTGTTGACTGAGTGCTTATACAGATATTTTCGCAACTATGACTTGTGTAATGTTAGCCTGTACAAGCATATTCTAATTACATATACTTAATTGTATTTAGCAGCTTGTGTTGCTGACTGTAGGAACATTCTCATTGTTTACACTGTGGCTTTGTTAATTTAACGCATAGCTAACCTACCTACCTACATCGAGAGAATTCAAAGCGAATTTTGTGTTTGTTTTTCCACAATTTCACGATATCGCCGATCAATATACTTCGGATCTCGCTTAAACAGAGCAAAATATTAATTCAAAAATAACGTAAAACTTATAAATCAATGTTATTATATTATTTTTATAGCCGTTACTGACAATAAAATCGTAGGCGAGCTTGATTCCAAGAAACTGTTTATGTCCTATTGTGTTTTTAATTTATTTAATATGTAAATGTAAATAAAATCATTGGGCGTTCAGTTTCATTTTATTAAAAGTGTTAACGCTCTACATTGTTTTGTTTACCTGTCATTTCTATTATTAAGTTCGGAAAAGCAGAATGGTTTAGGGAGAATATTAAAATATAGCGAGAAAGTGCCAAACACAATAGAACATTACTGGATACATAATCTCAAAGAAATTCCACGCTGCTCATTGAACTACGCATATTATTGACTACCAATAGCTAGCCGAAAAATTGAACCCCTTACAAATATATCACCACTTACTACCACTACTCTTTTCGAATTTTACTATTAACTAAGTACATAAATTAACAAAAATCTCGAACTCAGCACAATATTTTAAGTTCAGCATTACAATTTAGTTCGTCCGTGATCGCTTGTTAGAGTAATGAAAGGGTGGTATAATCTGCGTCGTGGGTGCGGGTCGTGAGTAAGGAACACCTGATAATTAACCAGCCTCCGAGGTGCTTACAACCTAGGCTACCTAGTACCTAGGTATGCCCTAAGTTTAGCTAGCGATGCTGGGAAATTCTTGCCATGTGATTATTAGAATACTTGGGGTTAGAAAGTATGATTTTTTTGTTTTGTGTGCCTAAAAAGGAGAGTCACAGAATTAGAAAGAAATCGTTTGTGCTTTTTGGATTTAAAATAATATGAATTGCACCGGTATTGACTGCACGGATAGCCAAGTGGTATAGGCTACCACGCCAATGACCACTGTACGCAACGTGTCGTGGGTTCGATCCCCGCGCAGGACAAGAATTTGTGCGATCCACAAAGGCTTGTTCTGAGTCTGGCTGTCTTTGTGCATGTAAATTGAATGTCTGTGAAACCTCCCACGATACAAGGATTAAATTCCTTAGTGCGGAAGTCATTTTTTTAATATCAATTGATTGGAAGTATAGAACTGATTAGATACGTGTTTTTTTAATTAGTATCGTACAAATACTTAAAACAAAAATTAAATTAGTCAATACAGGTTAAAGGTAAAGATGGTTTTATTTAGAATGTAAAACATGAAGTTGTTACAATGTTTATAGTACCTAGTAAGTTCATAGACCTGACTAAGATAAAGAACAAGGGCACTGCGTTTGTAAGAAAATTGTTTTAAGTTAATCTGCCAGATGGGATATGTATGTCGTATATTGATAATGCATAGCAAAGTGTTTCTACTGAATACTGTTAACGTTACTCACTTTTGTTAAACAACCACAATGACGGTCAAATAGAAGTCCAGTTCAAAGACAATAGTCCAAATTTTTTACAAAGTTCACACGAAATTATTTGAAGGTATGAAATAATATTAATATCAAGGGTGACTTTAAACCACTTGGAAATCTGACGTAACAAGGACAAAAGTGCCACAATACAAAGACAATCCCTTTAATTAAAACTAAAGTTAAGACGCAAGGGCGACACATGAAGTGGTCATGAATAAAGAAACATGTGAGGGGCTCGATCATTTGATACATTTATTGTAAAGCTTTGCCAAGAACTGGTCCTTAGTACAAAGGGCCCTTATAATGAGGCCAGCATACTGCATGAAGAGCCCTCAAAATCAAGTCCGATTTCGACAATATGCTTTTTTATAATGGGAGCGAAATTTTTGAGACTTGTTACACTTCGCTGATCGTACGAGATCATGTTTAACTGATAGAATGTTTCTTTGTTTGCCGTTTTTAATTTGAGCTCTTTGTTACAAAAGATTGGGTGACTTTTTGAGTGATGGGAAAGTTGGGAAATATTGATTATGATCTACGTCATTATGCACAGTATTGTTAAAGGTTCTGATTGCGTTAAATGCATGTATCTATATAATCATGTAGATAGGCAGTAAAATCGATTGAAAATCACTCTGAAGAAATAAAATTCCTCAAAAGGCAATGCACTAGACAGTCCACAAAATACAATTGTATCGCTTTTACGATTCTCACACAAAGACAAAATAGATACACAAATATTTTTCCTTAATCCCGAACGATCGTAACAAAAACACTTACAGAGAAAATCGTTTGAAACCAAATCGTCGAACGACAACGAATTAGAAAAAGGAAATTGAATCTAAATCCCACAATGTCCACTTAAATTCTAAATCAGTGCCGGCGTGAACACGACACTTCGTCATTAAATAATAGACAATAATATCATTCTAATATCCAATATCCCGTGTTAGGAACAAATGTAGACGTGGACATCCTTATTGCATTAGCGATCGCTCGTGGAATCGTTGAATCAGATAACAATCTGTGGGGACCAATCTGGACTATTTAGCGCGACGGAATGGGCTCAATTAGGGTATGGCGGATATGCGGGCCCCTTCCTACGGGGCGCTCGCGACGCTAAAATGTTATGCTTGGCTTTAACGAGATTTGTAGCAATTAAACTGATACAATTTGGGTACTTCTTAGTTTAGTATGTGTTTGTAAATTTAGTTGTTAAAATGAAATTTTCATAGTCTGCGTAGATCATTTATATAGCAAATACGAATCAAATAATTAATTATTGTCAGATAGGCCACCAAACTGTTTGCGGTTAATAAAGGTATAAAATCTATAACATTTTTTAATAATTTGCCAATTAATCTACCAACAACAAAACGCTCTACCATAATTTTCCGATTATTAAAATTGTACAGTTTTCCAATAATTCACGCTTAATTACTCGTGAAGCGCCAAAAAGTGGGTCGTAATTGAAATATTAATTGAACGCAGCAGCATTTTAGGCGTTCGGACACTGTCACAGTGATTCCCTCTCCGATTAGTGTAGGAACGTTTCGGACAATCAACAGCGGACAACCGTTAATACATCACTTGAGATTTTGGCTCAGATTTAATACTACACTTTAGTATGCACTCATTTTTAACTATCATTTCTTTAATTTTACGATCATATTATTGTTTTTTGACAGATTTCGTTAATTTAGTACCAATTTCAAAGGTGTTAGTAATGTAAGATACATGTCCCTAAGTTGTAGAGTCCCTACCGAATTATATAGACCCAGTATTCACGTATTCATGTTTTGTCACGTAAACAAAGCCTCCCGATGATTAGTAAGCTCTATTGAGATTCAGACAGTAATTATTCTCATGAAAATTACGTATACTATGGTAATGTTAATCTATTTATCTATTCAGAAATTGTGTCGCAACTCGCTCGTACTCACCCCAACTAATCTAATCACGTACTGGTTTATGCATGTGGAAAATTACATGTATTTGTGTAAAACTATACGATTAGTTAATAGATGGATGTTCTAGCACAATTTCTCATATTTATACAGACGTAGTGATAATATGCAAAGCGATCAGGACAATGTACCTACTTGAAAACTTTCCACTACGAATTTAAGTAAATGCCCGTCTCCGAAGTTGACCCGTCATAAATTCATCTCACAGTCAAATCTTAAGGTAATTTGTGACGATTTTGTAACTCATTTAATGTGCAAGGAATATAAAGTATACCTAGAGTCTGCCTGCTACACACTTCTCGGATTGGTGTCGAAACCGAAATTCATTCATTTTTTAAGTTACTTTGTTCCAGTTGAGCCCTTCGCAACGAGTTTCTCTCGTTTACTTTTATGGATCATATTATTTGTTAATACATTTGTATTGTTTATGGTTTTCTTCAATATAAAGCGAACAGCACCCTAATTGGTAACATTGTGTATTGGAATTGCTTGATACGACGCACTGTAATAACATGTTGTGTTTAAATATTCTAATAAAATTGAAAATGGCTATCGCTGAGGTTGTATTTTGATACCATAATGTTTTGTGTTTATGGTTTAACGTGTTAGCCTGCCTAAAGATGCATTTAGGCGTGCTTTGAGCTGATGTTTGACTAGTTTCGCTTGTACTTTGGACTGTTTTTATTATGTTGATATTTGTTAAAAGTAGAGCGTAGAGAATGAGTGTTATAGTTAGCAGTGTAGCTGCAAATCAGGAAGATCTGACTATCAAAGTGCGGCGGAGTGTCGGCGCGATGGCGTCGCGCCGCCGACCAGAGCTTATTCATTATTATAATATGATATAGGTACGGACGTCGACTCTCGTCCGTTTTCTCTTATTATGCACGTAACTTTGCGTTATCTATAAAATTATCATCGTCAAGTGTGTTGTTTACATAACAGATGTGACAGGCACCGTATGTTATAATAGATACGAAATTGATTCTCTCATTGCACGTACGCCAAATGGCGGCTTTGGGAACGAAACTCTCCAACTTCTGCCTATTTGCGTATGACAGCGGAAGTTAATGGCATACCGATAGTTATTTTGTTTATTGTAAAAGCTTTTAATACAAATCCAACTTACAAATACTTATTTAGTAGAAACTACCTTCCTGCCTACATACATTTCTACGTATCAGTGGTTTGCTCTACGCCGAAGTTCAATTCCCGCGCTATGTTAATTCCTTTGAACAATTTTGATATGTGTTAAGTTAGAATAATAGCAGATACATTACGTAAGTGGAATAATTTGCGTGAATACCTAAAGATCAGTATACTGGCGCCGACTACCGGTAAGGTTACATGGAAATATTTTTTATTAAGCATAATTTATTATCAGTTATACAATTTTGTAGTAGAACTTTCTATGTTGTTTCGGTTGATCGGTTTTGATACTTGAAAGCTTCAAAGAATGTTATTATTTTTCAATGAATTACTGTAACAGCATTTCTGCGGGTATGAGACGCAAATTTTAATTTATTTTCTTTAACAAGAACTATAATGTGCTTGTGGCAGCTTGTGGTAATTAATATAAAAAAGATTCTCAGATAGTCGACTGCCAAAGTTTGTAAGTAATCTTTGAGATAGAAATTACTCCATTTTTTGAAACTTCTAAAATGTAGAGAAAAAAGACTTCTACCACTTTCTGAAATCTAGGAAATATTTATTCAAACGCAGCTTCAGACGGGTGTAGTAATAGTTTATACCGCAGTCACCTTCTGTCGGCTGCAGTGATGGTTCTGCGCCGATCTAATAACCGACAAGTCACCGTCTGCCAAAGATTTCCCATTAAATGCCTGGCAGGAAGCAATAATTCCGCTAAATTTGTTTCCCAGCTCATAGGTAGAGAAAACTCCTTATAGATAGTAAATTAGATTGGAGAGCTACTTATCTATCTGCATATAACAACCGCTAGCTTTTGAATGAAAAAAAAAACCGTAACGTAACGTGACTTATGGATGTTTGACAGACGAATAAAAAAACGGTTTTTCTCAAAATTGAGATGGAATTTTCTAGGATTCAAAATTGATTTTATGTGCTATAAATTAAATAATATAATCATTGATTATGCCACCCTTGTTCAGACAATATAATTCAGTCATTTGCATAGATAAATATGATAGAGGCGTCATCCGATCAAGACTGTTGGAACGGCTCCCATTGTGTGAACGTGACACCAATCATTAGCATCAGATCATAGCTTTTCGATCACGTTTCGATTATTTTTGCATCGTATGTGAATAACGTGTCATGTTGTTTGTCACAGATTTTGTGAGTAGGTAAGTATTATACCTACTTGACAGTCTGTTACTTATTTATGTACTTATTGAGGTCATGTATGTTCAACAGATACAGTGTGATAAAATGTAGTGCGAGATATACCTATTAAACAAATGAAATGAGACAACCGTTTTGTTTGTGGAAGTTTCTTGTTTAACCCGTTGAGCGTGGTTATCGCGAAATATAATTAAGGTAGAACCTCAATAAGCGGCAATGCGAAGACTTCATTCCTAGGTATTTATAGTGGTAATGAAAATATCGGGGCGGGGCGGCACGAGCTCCGTAACCACCGCCGTGATAGAATATACCACTTGCTACCTACCGCTTTGTACCACTTTTAAAGTTATATTTATAAAAAACTGGTTTCTTCGACATGTATTAATAGTTTTTGTTTTAAAGATCATTTACATATTAAAGGCACTAGTGTTTTACGTAGTATTTATTCTTAGGATCTTAAATTGAAATCGGCGGGAATAAGAATTAAGTCGTGTTTTTGTTTGGCTAACTAAATAATAACAACATAATGAGTTGATTTCTGTTAATTAACGAATTTAATTGATGCGACTATAATTATTAAAATATTCCACTAAAAAAAATATATAAGTTTAATTAAGCTCTACCTTTTAACACGAATTGAAAGTAGTTTGTAAAACAATTATTAAAATTTTTAAAAGTGATTTTCACGCTCGTAATTCATTTATTACTTACCTATTAGATTTATAATTGACTAAAGGGTACTCTTAGTTATTAAATTATGATCAACAAAAGTGGTTTTCGTAATTATGATACGCTTTTCTTGCTAGTTTTTAGACAATTAGATACAGTCTGAAGTAACCTAAAATATAAATTAGTTCAAGTAGATACGTTGTTACTTTATGATGAAACCGTTTCCTAAGGTTTATTTAATATACCTACTTAACTTTTCTAAAGTTTTAAGCTTAAGTTTTTGCTTTTTTAAACTCTATATATAGCATCTAAACCTACCAGCCAGTTGTAAAAATGAAAAACGAAGGTCGCTTTTGACAGTTCATTTCTCGAAGGAGGTTTGTCATCACGTTACTGGCCTTAAGAGAAAAGCCAACAAGTGAAGCCTCTAGCCACGGCTAGCTTAAACATAAAGTTAAGTAAACTCTCATATTAATTAATCTTCGTTTAATGATAACCTATTTTCGACCCTGAGCTCGCAATCTTAGCCTCATCTTATATGATAGCTTAAGTGGAAGATAATTTATGGCAGTATTTACGACAAAGCAATTATAATAGATATAGTAGCCATAACATAGTACATAAAATTACAGATATCTTATTTTGCGAAACATATAACATTGTATTACGACAAGATAATTACTAAACCATAATGGCTGTATGTGTCTTCCTATAATTTATTTAGTGACTACAAAAAGAAGTTGACATTTACATTGTAATATATTTTACTTTTAATCGCGGTTCGTTAACTTTTGTTTATCTAAGAAGTAAGATAAAACCGTTTTAAAATGTGTGATGTTACAGGTGTTCATTAAAGGCAATCCATACTAATGTCATGACAGTTACTATTTCTAACTATTTGTCATTTCATCAAGAGTTTTACTTTCACAGCAAAAACTCTTAACCAATTTTAATAATATTTGACATGGGAACAGCTTAAACCCCAGAAAAGGAAATAGGCAACTTTTTACCGCAATAACCAACATAACCGAAAGGGAATTCGTTGTCAAACGCTAGTTCCTTAGTATAACATCTTCAAAAAGTGAATTCAAATTGTGTAAAACAAAAGTCAGTACCACAGTCACAAAGCGGAACAAACCAGCTCACGACGGTACCGCGCAGATAATTACCGCTAATCCGCAGTTGTTTCCCTTTGTTAGCCAAACGATTAAAATAATAATCACGACTTTAATACACTGAAATGAGACGTTTTCTTCCCCATTCTGTTGTTAGTAATAACCGCGTAAAAGTTGCTACATTGTCACTAACTGTTGGCTCGACTCAGCAATAAATCTGTTCCTGGTACCTATTTATTAAGCCGTTTTGTAGCCTTGTTAAATATAGGCTTGAATAATTAGACATTGATTGTAGCCGTTTGCAAGTTAATTAGCTGGGTATCGTAGAGGTAAGTAGTGGTTTCCTTTAGTTTGTATTTGCTCGTTATTTTTAGAAGATAGGGTATCTTAATGGTTTACCGTTTTTAATAAGTTGTAGGATAGTAAGGCCAACGGCTAAAGGCCTGAGGCCAGATACCTTTGATTTTAGACTGAATCATGAATGAAAATTAACGTTTGTTTTTTCAAAGACATTTTTATTTAAAGTGGGGTCCTTAAGGTCTTAGGTTTTGTGATGATATTGACCTTAGTCTAATCTACGCATAAAATTAAAATGACCATAAAGGGCTTTATAAGAGTACTATTTATCCTCTTTTCGTGTGTAAACAGTTACCTTATTAACAAGCGTGTGACTTTTTTTGTAAAACAACAACAATAGGAGGGCGTGCCTTAAGTTTTTACTTACTAGGCTTAGAGTAAAGTTATAAACAAGTAAATTCAGTACAGAAGGTGGGTTACACGAGGTATTTAACTTGCAGTCCAGTTACCGTGGAAATGGTAATTGTTGTATGTAACTATGTAAGAACAATTTGCGGTGAGGTACGAGGATACTTTAAGTGTAATATAGTTTTATACTTTTGAACTGTCAAGATGATACATTTGTATTAAATTTTTGGAGTATGTGTGAAGTAAAGTTAATACCCGACTATAGAGAAGACAATGATTTTGGCTGTCTATGTATAGGTATGTTCCGTCGTGTATATTCCTAATTAAGTGTAGGGAATAATGTAGAGCAAATGTTCAATCGTTTTTTTAAAACAAAACATACATTAGTCTATGTAAAATAAAAGACTTTCGCGACAGAGAAATAGAAGGATTTGCTACGGTAATGTTTCAACAATTTACGAAAAAGGCCTGAAGATTTTATGGAATTTTCTCCAAAACAATATTATTAAGTATAGTTGTTGTTTTTACCTTTATCAAAGTTCGTTGACTTTTAAAAACATATGTGTAAAATCGATTGATAGGAAAGATAAACAAATGTAAAACTAAATTAAGGAAATATAAAGACTAAGAAAACGTCCTGGAATAACAGTTGCGAAAGTAGTGTAGCATATACTCATATACGGATATAAATGAATGCATGTCACCAGATATTCGTCATTAGAGCGAACCCGTATGTCAACCCTAATAGGAGACATCAGATGAATTAGTATACATTCACAAATGAACTCACTTCTTACATCAATCATTTCACATAAGACTATTATTCCAAAGAAAAAAGCGTCATTACATATGTGTTGTTTATATACAAGCGAATAAATGAGCTCCAAATGACGTCTGATGATGAAATGACTTGACAAGAACCATCTATTGTTATCGATGCGTCGTGATGTCGCGTTGATTAGAAAACTAACTATATAATATATAAGTACCGAATGTGATCACATCACAAATCAATTTCACAAATTGAAACATGACTGTAGATACAATGCTTGTTTTTTTCGTTTCAGCTGGGCCCATTGACGCCGGTGATTGAACTTCTAATTGGCAATGAGAACTGTCATCGGACACGGTGTTTCTGGCAGTCACGATCCTGACCGCCCGATGCGGCTGCGGCATAGGTGACAACTCTGTACGGATCGGAACGGAACGAACTGACCGGTACGCGACAATTCCGAACTAGTTTTCCTCATGAAGCATTTTTGTTTGGTCAGATTAGAGAGTGTAACTGTATCCTTTTCAAAAGAGGTTTCACTCAGTGATGTATTGTCGTTACAGTTGTTTGAAAGACATTGTACGACGGAAATAGTCGATGTGAAAATTATTATTGATACGCTAACAATCGAATAAGGGATTTCCTAGAATCGATGTCAGTAAGATGAACTTAGTCTTAATACATAAGTACTTGTATTACATAACATCAGTAACCGTTTTCTCGCAAGAACATTATTAAGAAACTAAAACTAAAAGGATTTATTTTAATAACCTTTAGTACGAGACAAATAGTAATATACAAATGACGAATTAAATATGAAACATGTACGTAGGTATTGATTATTGCATGTTCACATAATGGCATTCCTCCACATTGTTTAGCGGCAGTATGCAGCAGATCGTGTCGCCAACACAGAACATTTCCTACGTCGTATGTTAACGGTGTTAACTCATTACCGCCTCGCGGGCCTTGTCTCAGCCATTTGAGGAGACAAAATGGCGTCCGTCGTAAATTACCATATTTTTAGTAAAATTTACACTTTGCCATTATCTACCGGTCGGGCACCGCAGTCGAGTCAACGCCCTCAAACCATCCGGATCTAATTACGTAGTGTCATTAACATTGCGGAGGCGGCACGTCGGCCTAGGAAATGGAATCGAATCATTAGTAGTTTGATTACAAAAAAGGCTTAATAGAAATATAATAACGTCCGACGGAGAAGAAATTGTAAAAAGATTGTAGAGCGATCCAATAATTGGCGGTTATTTGTCGATACGGTTTGGAGCGGATAATGGGTTGGGACGCCTCGACGTGACTCCAGGCGTACTGCACGACCCGCCCGCATACTCCTCACACTCGCTCTGCCGGCTAGATTAGCAGTAAGCAGATCGATTTGTATGATACGAATCAATCAGATATACTAACAAGCGCTTGAACTATGCTACCGGGTAGCTCTATCATGATTAGATCAGTGTTACAACCAGCACAGATCATACACAACATTATGATTGGACTGCTCATTGTTAGCCTCTAATCTCATCAATATTTTTTTCCAATTCTGACATATTTGACGTTACTCGTAAATGTCTTTTCGGTATTATCATTCATGTTTCATCCTTTTATTAAAGCGACATACCGAACAATGAAGTACCATATTCTATTCAGTAAATCTTTACACCAAGTGAAAACACGATTTGCCGTGAAGATTTCGTGTTAACAAAGCATTTTGTGATCATTTATCGGCGGCTGCAACGGTTACTTACGAAATTCGCGTAAAACCGACGCCATTGAACGTTTACGAGTGAAGCTGGGCCGCGAATACAGCGTGACGGAGGTAGCGCGAGGATATGTCTGCTTGCAGCTCGGGAGCTCACTGTTATATAGGCAAGGAGCTTTGTGGAAGCACTGTTTGACATCGTTCATAGAAATACTGTTTGGAATATAGAGTGAAAATGCATGAAAGGTAAAACAATTGTGTTATTTTCTTTGTCACATTGTGAATGATTTCCATACGTAGATCATAAATCATCTTTTTGCTTCGAAACTACCAATGATTTTTAAGTTTAATTAAAATATCGAGTGCGTGCGTTTTGACTACGAGTCATTCGCTTTAAGTAGCGTCTAAAAGGAATCTGTGCCACGCGGATGTAAATAATTTCGACTTGAGCAACAGATTGCTAATAACAATATAATTTATGTGTATCATTTGCATCTATTGTATTTAAGTGCGATCTTTTGTTTGGCATTTGAATTTTAACATCCGTATCAAATCATTTTGGGTACCTACCGAATCCTATCCGCCCACCTGCTTCGTAATATGACACCCAAACTTCATCTTAAACGATCTCCTTAAGACAGTTGTTCGCAACCTTCGGATCAACGTTCGATTTCGGTCGCTTGTTCTAAGGCCCAACCTAACGCTCACAATGAATTTTCTATACACTATTTTTATAAATCAAGTATATAATAATACTCGTGCGAGCGTGACGTATCTAAAGAGTTACGTGATAACCTGATTTGTGGACTTTTTATAAAATTATTTTGTCACGTCAAAGGCCGCGGAATGTTTATGCAGAGTTACTTTCTGCAAGATAATACTAAGGCTTAAAAAATACCTACGTGCGTCTTTATTTTGACGATTGATACGACCTTGCCCCATTTATCTTTGTTAGGGTCTATTTGATCCAAAGAACTGTATTCAATATCACTTGTATAACAGATAAGTGACTCTACAGGGTGTTTTGTGCATGTGATTAGATCGAGTTTGCGTTATTAGAGCTAATAGCAATTTCTTGTTGAACCTTATCTTGAGAAACGCCTCTAATAGATGATGTTGTCACGTGGAATATTAATATAACACTTGACAGTTCAATAAGTGAGGTAGGTAGGGCGTAAACACTGGGTTTTTCTTGAAAGACCTAGGCGTACAAGTAAATCGACCATTTTTTTGTAAGTAATGGTATTACTGTAAGTGATGTTGCAAGAAGCTGTTTGTTACAAGCTACTTAAACATAATAGGTTTATTAATTAGCCTTTTTGTACGTGACATTTTAAAATTAGCTACGTCACGATAACATTGCACCATGATTTCGTTTATTTTCCTCAGTCGAGGTACGTAGCAAGGAGGTAAAAGTGTTGACTAATAAACTAAAGCATTGTGTAGATACTAATTAAAATAAAACTCGGAAATCCCCATTAATTTTAAGAACAAACATCACTACAAAATATTACGCCCATAATACAATTAAAAGATTAGTTTTATTAAATGTTTTCCTCGTTTGCCACTTTTGTTCAAATTGATTCGGTTCAATTAATTTCTTCGTTTTAAAACTAGTAAACTAAACTATATTTATGTGGCTCTCCGTGTGCGCAGACTTATTTTTTTAGGTAAAATAAGTCCCTCTACCTATGTATGCATGAATCTACCTAATTAAAAGTATTAAAACCTACCTACGCATGATAGAGTTACCATTACACTCTAGTAGATAATTTTAAGAATATCTAAGTGAAGTTTGCCTTTTGACAACATCAAGCCTGACAAACGTTCAACCAAAACAAATGAAAACAGGCAACCTTACTTATGATTTTTATATCGATAACTATTGGCCTAATGTCGTGGTGGCGGTTCTATGTGTAGATTTGCATGCACGAGGTGCAGGTTCGATCCCCAACACAGGTAAGTACCAATGTGATTTTTTCAAAGTTATATGTACTTTCTTGATTATTCTAAGATACTACCGATAAACGGTGAAGGAAAACACAGTGAGGAATCATTTCAAATATTGGAATCTGACATCGCCAATCCGTGAGCTAGCGTGGTGATCAATGGTCAAACCTTCCCTATATTAGAAGAGGCCTATGCCCAGCAGTGGTGCGTATATAGGCTGGTTTATTTAATTACTTATATTGGCGAGTATCAAGCTGTCTGTGGCATATCATTTTCTATGTGTTACTCTTTATTTAGGTATGTGTATAGCATATTATGACGTAGTTTCCCGAAACTTACAGGAACAAGAGATAAGCATTAACAGTTTAGTTACCTACTACAATTAATTATCATGTTAGGTTAAATTAATAAGTTTTTCTCTTATTTTAATAATATACCTATACCTACTTGTATCATATTATTATATCGTTACCTACACGTTGTTATAGACTAATAATAATGAAACAACGTAAAAATGATTGAGTAAAATCATCTGGCGAATGCCTAATAAACATTTTGACATCAATCGAATACGTAGTTCAAGTAAATTGTTTAAGAAGCTTTCATTTATTATAAAAACGGTGATCATAGCTGTCTCTATAAACTTTATTTTTTATTTATGGGCGAGTCTCCCAAAATTACCTTTGTAGGCCATTTGACTATGTAGGTACGTAAAGGATATAAGTATATCTGTTTATTTAGGCCATTTTAAAAACACCCTGCCGAATACAAAATAATTAGGTAAGGTTGAGGAATTAATGTATTTTTTCACAATAACCTCTCAATAAATATAATCATCACTTTAGTATTTAGAGGATGCCTATCTAGTATTATTATATGACAGGCATTAACTAAAATAGTCCTACTATCCATCAGTTTTAAACTGTACCAAAATGCATATCAATGGTGTTCTTATTCAGTACAGATTCATCTGACATCTGCTTACGTTTTCTATTATGGAAAGCTTCGATGACGGGTACTTTTTGTAAGTGATCACCCACAATCCAGCATCACTGCTCCAATGATCTGCCTACTTACCGACATGATATCGATTCCATAAAAAATCTATTGTATTATAACAAAAAGCCTTATTTTCTGAGCACGTCCTATATATTGTGTTTTACAATGAAATAATTAGCCAGTTCACTAACGGGAACATTTTTTATTTAACTTTTTTCCTCTTGTTTGTAATTCAATATTTTTTTGAGTGGGAGTTACGCATTTTAAGTAGACCAAGGTGTAGGGATAGGTATTGTTGAGTGAGGCGGGTTATTCTATTATACTGTATTGTAAAAAACAGTTATTACCTTTTAAATTAAAATATAGTACCTAAACATTCAAATGTTGTATGTGAAACACCCTGTAATGTATTTTTTCACAATCTGACGATAGCAGGTCTGCATCTAGTTTAGCCGTTAAAAAGCATAATAATAATAATGTAAAAAAATAATAATAAATATATATGAAAAAAAAAAACATTTATAGGTAAAGCCAATGTGTCCTCTAATTGTGTGCTTTTTTAACTTTATTTGTGTGTTTATATTAAGTATCTGCTATAAATTAGGTCTGTTTATTTCAAGAGTGGTGTTGTGTTAGTAGGTTTGAAGTAGAACACAGACCCTTAGAGAAATATAATTACAAATAGTATGAAGCTGAGAACTGTCTTAAATTACAGTGAACCAGGTAGCAATGTGCCGTCACGATCGTTTTCAAGTAATTATATTTGAGTACTCATTACTTAGAAACTGTAAACTAGCAATCTGTTCCTCTCGTTGCTCTTAGAGGCTTAAAAAACTAAGTGACAAGTTCAAATGCCTCCCACGAAGTTGGGAAGTACACCTTAGTTAATAAAAACTTCAGCCAACATCTTTTGTAGCAATCTATCTTTGTAGAAAAATAAAACAAAAGAGACTTCTTTGTTTTAAGGCGCAGGTACAAGGTTTACTACGCCATTGTATCTACCAGCGTGCAATACTTTACATTTTCAATTATCTCCAATGTTCACCTGTCCCTTAATAATTCGTTAATTCACCAAGTCTTAGCACGAGACTTTCTAGCGTAAAGTAATAGCATTGTTTAAACTCATTGTTACCTCACATTGCATTCCACATAAATGTTCTCGAACAAAAGAAAACAAAAAAATCAAACTCAGGATAAAGGAACCAAGGAAACAAAAACAAAAAAAAAACATAATTCAATAATATAAATATTGCATTTATTTCAACGAATTCTGCAAATATAATAACTGTAGATAATAATTATAATAATACTATTCAGTTTACAAGACTTTCAATCTTTTCCTAGGCGACGAGTGATCGCCGCGATATACCAAAGAACTCTTTCACTGGCTGGCACAGGACTTTGTTTCAAATAACTATTTAGAATAACGTCATCTGAATAACAGTAAATGCAGAGCGCATAAAATTAGGTTAAACATTAAATTATACAAATTAAAATTAAATTATTGGAAGTCGTATTGGAGGCAAATTCAATATCAAGGAGTACGTCAGTCGCCTTGACGTAAATACGTTTAGGTATCTACATGACAAACAAAAATAATAGTAAAACTAAAGAACAAAAATAAATACAAACATAACAAAACCAAAAAATAACAAAAAGCGATATGCAAATAAACATGCTTTAAATCCAAACTAAAACCATAATGCCGTTGTATGTATTCGAGAAGTAGTAAATAATACGATATTATGTTCTTTACGAGTCACTGGGATATTTGCATTTGAAAGATCAATAGAGACGTATCAAGGTGTTTAGGAGACGGTAGCGAAAATTTCCACGTAATAAATAAGGGTATAGCGCGGCTCCCGCGGCGCGTGCGCAGGGCGCGGGCGCATGCCGCAGCGCTCGCGCGCCCCGCGTACGCAACGTTCTACTCTGAAGAAAATATTTGCATATCGCCTAACGCCCCAATCGAGGCCCACTTTTATGTAAATCTCACGAAAGAATAGAAAATCCGCGAGCGGGACCCCACACGACCGCGACTCATTATTATGTTAAAACCGACAACTTCTAATGTTATGTCTGTATGTATTTTTGTACTTTTAGGCTCGCGCCCTTAGCCGAGACCCTTCCGAAAGATATGCGAAGTAAACTAATTAGATACATTTATATCACAAGTTCTTAAGATGCCTCTACGAAACAAATAATATATTTATATCTACCTATAGATAAGAACTATCGAAATACACAATACGAACAGCGGTCGGAGATAATTTTACAATGCACATCGTTACATCTAGTAGTATACTTTTAACTATTTACAGTGGAGCTCAAGAGAAAATAATTTACAAAACACTTGGATCCTACAAGGCACCTTATTTTAAATAATTATAGACTTCAGGCTTCGCTATGACTTTACATAATAACAACTAAAACATTTAAATTCTCTAAAATATATAATTTGGTTTTCATTACAATCCTACAACAATCGACATGTCGCTAATACCTAATAGGAGTTTTAAATACGAACAACTAGGAAGAATAATATTATGCAACAGATTACTAGTCTATATCTCTCCGTGGTGTTGGCTTTCAATATGTAGAGCAAACTCAATATAATAATAAGGTAATAAAAACAAAGAAAACAATGGACACTGATGTGCCGTTTCCGAGAAAGTCTTTTGATTGGCATCATTTAAATAATTGATTATTCATGTGGAGCGAAATGCATGTGCGCCAGATCGGTCCCATTAGATATACGACGTCCTTCACGCGTCCTAACTCCTACCATTGTTGTGTATCGTTTGCATTTGTATAGTGCTTAGAGCGGCCGCCCACCGCACCGGCCGGCCCGCCTCTCGCGCCGCGCAACACGTGCCGGCCCGGCCGCCCGGCCCGACACCGGCACTACTCCTAACACCCGGGCCACGGAAAAAATTATCTATTTCACACTAATTTTAGATTTATATTATCATTTGAACATTGAGTAATGCTTTTTTACTGTTGCCACGCTCCGAACTAAAGGTGCTCAGTAATTATTTGAATTACGAAATAATTTCTGAGATTGAATCGGCTGCGTACGTGCCGACATTACCTTTCGCATCTAACCGACTGACTTGGCGCTTATTTAACTCAGTACTGTTTTGATTATGTACTTTATTTATTGGGATCTGATACTCTTTGTTTATTTCTGAAAGAATTTACTACCTATTGAAATACTAACACTACGGAGAGATAACTTTAAACTATTTCAGTTACACCTAAATTTTATTTACAAAAGGACTCACTAGTAGGAAAATAGCAACGACCGTCACGGCACGAATTGAGCTTCGCTCGAACCGCATGCCCACTTCGTCTAGCAGCGGCACAGATCAACCGAATGAACGTCCGAGCGAAGCTCGCCGCTGCGAGGTTCTACGTAAGAAAATGCGTGATCGCCTAGTACTGGTAGGCACTGGGCGACTCGCTCCGCGGTCAAGTAGTACACTCACCGTTTCCGGCGAGCTGAGGTCGCAGGAACGCGTTGTGCAGGTCGCCGCCCATGCCGCTCTCGAGCCGCGCCGCCATCTGCATGAGCGCGAGCGTGCTGTCGTCGCCGGCGCCCGCGCCGCTCTCCAGCCGCGCGCGCACGGCTGCGATGTGACCGCGCGTGAACACGTGGTCCTGCACCGAGTACTTGTGACTGTACTTGAAGTCACACACCCGGCACTCCTCCGGCGGAGGCGCGTCGGACACCTCCATCAACCCGGCGGCTAAGCGCGCCTTCTTCTCTTTGGCACGTGCGTTTTGGAACCAAACTTGCACTACGCGTTTAGGCAGCCCGATCTCTCGCCCGAGCGCCTCGCACTCGGCCATAGTAGGAGTTTTGTAGTCACCGAATAGTGATTTCATAATCTTCACTTGCAAGGATGACATTTGTGTGCGGTAACGTTTGCCGGGGGGCCGCGCCGATTGCTGGCCGGTCAATGGCGATGTCGGCTCGTCTTCCTCGTAGAACTCCATAGTCTCGGAAGCGGTGTCGGAACGCTCGTCAGCATCCGACCCGGGTCGCGACAGGTCTACAGGTTTGCTGAGATCTAAAGGTATCTCTGATTTTCCATGTTCAGGGCGTCTCTCAGAAGATTCATTGTTTCCACCACCGTTTTGTTGGGCGGCGGCGTGCGCTTGTAGTTCACTTACATAGCGTTTCATTGACTCCTCACTGTACTGCTTGATAAATTTCTCCATGTCTGAGTGAAAAGGTGGAAAAATAGGGGGCAACATGGGAGCCCCCGCTTGGGAAAAATTTTGCTGCCGGTCACTTTGTTGGGAGCCAAAACTGGGTGTTGATTCTGTACTTAATTCTTCATCCGGCAACGCGTCGACATTAATTTCCCCTCTCGCACATTGATCTGCATGTTTCGTGCTTAGATGACTTTCTAGTGCGCTCTTTACTTTGAACAAAGCTGGACAAAACGGACATCGTTTGTTTATCACTTGTGCATGCGCACGAAACTGTCCTTTCCTCTCACGTGCTCGTGTATTTTGGAACCAAACTTGTACCACTCTTTTTTTTAGTCCTACTTCGCGTGCGATGTTTTCAAGCATTTTTCGCGAAGGATTAGATTCGATTTGGTATTTTTGGTAGAGGTAATCCAGTTGTTCTGGTAAAATGGTTGTTCTCAAGCGCTTATCTTTCGGCTGCTCCCCAGTATCCACTTCTTCATACTCATCGAATTTCCTCTTGGCGACTTGTTGGTTTAGGGCCGCTACTAAAGGATGGCGAGCCTCATCATTTCCAAGGGTTGCGTTTAGTTGTTGCAGCTGCGCATGCTGCTGCAAGATCCCAAAAGGGGAATCTGGTGGATAAGTGGGAAAAAGGTTTGGGTTCATTATGTGAACAAGTTGATGTTCCCGCCACAAATCAAACCGAGGGAAGACTAGGTTGCATTTATCACATTGAAAATTTCCATCCTTTTCTTCACGAGGTGTATGCGATAGAGGTGTGACAGGCGTAAGAGGCGCTGGGGGCGCAGGAGATACGGGGTAGTTAGGCGCAGCCGGCGTCGGCGTGCGTGGCGGGGCGGGCGAGACCGGTACGTGAGGAGTGTGATGTTCAACATTGCTTGAGTTCGAATCTTCGCTGCTTAAAGTGGCCGCTACCTGAGCAGCCGCTGCCTGTGCTTGTGCTGATCTTTTAGCATCCTCTTCTTTAAAACAATGAGTCTTCTGATGTCTTATTAGTTCATAGTATCTTTGGAATACTAATTGGCACTTTTTGCACTGATAGTTGAGGCCTGGTGTGCGCTGAAATCTATTGGCATCATCTGTGGCACTTGCAGGTGGGTCTGCGGCTGGTTGATTTTCGTACACCTTCCTTGCTTTTTGGCGTGCGTTTTGAAACCATACAACAATCACTCTTGGACTTAATCCCAGTAACTTCGATAAATATTCGAGATCATCATCTTTGGGATATGCGTTATTTTCAAAGAATTCTTGTAATACTTTTATTTGATAGTCAGTGAATCTAGTTCTGTTGGCGCGTTTGCCAGAAGACCCCGTTGAGCTGTTGGATCCGTTCGAATTGCCCCCGGAAAGTCCGAAATCGGCCGGTCCCCTGCCAGGACTGAGGCTGCGATTCGGGGTCAGAGTTAGGACGTTCGGGGGCGCGGAGTTTGGGGACGTGAAACTTGGATTCAGCTTAGGTGGTAGCATTGATGGATGAGGCGGCTGAGGTATACTCGTGGCCGGAATAGAATCCAACTGAGATTGAATCAGTGAATTTAGAGACATATGCGTGGGTGTCTGCGGTCGTGATTTGCTTTGCAAAAGGTGGTCGTCTCTTTGCATTGGAGCAGGACTCTGTGATGGTGCCTGAGGGAATATGAAGCTCTTATCTTCCTGATGACGATCATCGTATGAGTGATACTTCTCTTCAATTGAAGGCTCATCACTAGGCTCCGATTTCACCTCCTGCTGCATCATGATACTATTATCTTCAGTTTTGGCCTTTTTTTCAGGAGGGGGCTTACCTTCATCTGAACTTGCTGATGAATCTAATGGAGTCACCTTGGCTTCTCCCGTCTTCTCGTACTCTTCCAAGTTGAGCGTCGTGGAAGGAGGATTGTTGAAATTATAGGGCGAGTCTTTGTTGCGCTGACGTTCTTTGAAAAGGGTGTTTCTGAACCAATGTTTGATTACCTTTGTTGCAAGTCCAGATTGTTGAGCCATCTTCGCGATAGCCTCGTCACTAGGCGAGTTGTTAATGTCAAAGTGAGCTCGCAAAATCTTTAATTGTTCATCAGTGATGCGAGTGCGAGCTCGCTTTTGTCCAGCTGCAGCGTTAGCCTGCAAACAAAAGAAATCTTTGTTAAATCAAATCTTTTAAACCAAAGAAACGAAACGAGTTTTAAGTTGTCAAAGGGTTCACTTATTTATGTATAACGATATTAAGCAGGTAAGTCCGAATACTACGGGAAGTCGTTACTAATAATAATGGTCGGACCCTTCATACAACAATAGATTCTCTGTCGCCTTGTGCAAACAGATAGCTAACGTAAATCGTCGGGCTAAACTCACAATACGTCGTAGTTATCCTTATTGCCCACGATCGAATTTACACAGCAACTGACGAAAATAATCAATGCCAAGCCTTGTGTTTGTATAAGTAAATACATGTTATTTGTACCTCTCGACTGAATTTAACAGCTGAGGTAATTGAGTGTTGCTAAATGATTGCGCAGTAATATACGACTTGAAATTGATTTTTAATTATTTTAAGTTTATAAATAGGTTTTGGTTGGCCTATGATTTCATAGCAAATGCGTGGTAAGGTGTAATTGTACATACGAAAGACGAACTATAGGAGTGAACTTGTAATGAAATACGTGAGGCAAGTTTTCTGTTTATGATCAAATAAGGATGTTTCAGATATTTGACATACAAAATAATTATAACTATCAATTTTGGTTTACTAGCTTTGATTTATAAGAGTTTGCCCTGCGTAAACAATTGTCTATAATTTTAAATATCGATTTATGCTAATATTTATCTACAACGAATAAGCTTATTCACTTAACTTTATAAGTTGTAGTTATTACAGTAATGTAATTCTATAATGACTTTAATGTGACATCACATTATACACTACAATAATTTGTTTAATTTACTTTACTTCACTTAACCTTAAACTGTAGTTTATCACATCATTTATGGTCGCTAGGTTAATCATCGATTTAATACAACTATCACTAACGTGCTTAATGCTTAACTATGTAAATATAGATTGTTAATTAGTTTGAGTGAGACACTAACCTGCTGCTGTTGCTGTAACAGTTGTTGTTGTTTCATTTGTGCATCGTGAGCGAAGGGCATCGCGTCGAATGGCGGTGGAGGCAACATCAGTGGCACTAGTGGTGGCTGAAGGTTCATGGCAGCCAGCGCACCAACGTTCAGGCCGAGAGGCAGGCCCAGCGAGAGCATCTGCGCCACCATCGGGTGCAGCTGCCCCAACTGCTGCTGGAGCTGGATCATGTTCAACGCAGCCTGCATCTCCTGCACTTGCGCGGCCAACAGGGCACCAGCCTGCGCATCGCCTTGCGCATTCCCATTCTCATTGAAGTTTCCACTGTTGTCACCACGCGGAGATGGCGACCGCTCACCTGGCGGCGCGGGAGACGCAGCGCGAGGCGAGTTTGGTGCTCCAGACTTCCTTTCATATTCCGATTTGAACTGTTCGGCAAACTGCTCGAGAAACTCGAGCGGTACTTTGTCCTTATGCACTTCCTCACAATGAGTTTTTAGAACGAACACACTTGAAAACTCCTTGTTGCAATGTTGACACGTTGATTTTGTTACACCATCCGGGGGTTTCTCTTCAGGAGGCGGTGGTGGCGGACTGGGCACACGCGCCATCTCACGTTCTTCTTGCAATTTTCTTCGCTGATTTTCATTGTATTGCATGACGAGATCGAAGCCGAAAGTTTCCAACAGTTGTTTATACATTTGTGAATTGCGTTTGGGCGGATTGCCCTTTGCGACCATCTCGTCAAGTGCCGCTGTTTCGGCTTCACCTAGCGGCGAATGCGCCCGCGCATCGCCAAACGGACATGAGGTCGCTCGATGTGCGTCGAGTAGCTCCCCGGTCGGGAATGACGCGTGACAGCGATCGCACGAGGCGCTACCTGCGCGCGGGGAACGCGGGCTACCTGGGCGCGCAGGGGGCGAGGAACGCGGGCCCCCACTGCTTGTAGACGAAGGGGATGTATTTTTTGGCGACAACACGTCTTGTAAAATTTTAGCGGGGTCGGTACGGTCCGGCTGCTCTACTAAAGGCCGCGACAAGTCCACGTGACCCGCTGCGGCGAGCTCTTGCAACTTGCCCGCACGAGTTTGATGCAAAACTGACCTCATGTGTATGTCTAGCGTACTGCCCTGTGTATAAGCCACCTTGCAAATGTTACATTTGTAACGTTTCCGGTCATCCTCCTCACTCGAAGTGCTCTTAGGAGTGAGTGTTAGGTTAGAGGGCGCAGAGCCCGCCCCGGGTGATACGGGCGGGTTATTATTATTCTGTTGTTCTTGCATAGCTCGTTTCAATTTATGCAAATGACTTACGCTATTGTAGTGAACCAATAAGATGTTCTTTTGCGTAAATGATTCTTTGCATACATCGCATTTGAACGGTCTGTTTGGGTCAAGGTATTTTTCCATGGGGTAGGTCAGTTTTTCACCTTTTCTATGCAAAAGAGTTTTGTTATGTGCTGTCAAGTACGATTGGCGGGTAAACGCTACCTTGCATCGATGGCATTTGTACTTCCTGTTAGGGTCATTATAAGAATCTTCCGCCATAGCTTGCGAGTTTAGGTAATCTTCCAAGAATTGTTGATCTTTGTAAATGATTGAGTCATCGGAGTTTTCAGCGTCATTATGTCCGGACTCATCAGCGACAGTGGCGCTTGAATCGCGATCTTCCATATCAGCTAGGTCATCATCAGGCGTTCTCAAGGCTTCTTTGCGTAGAAGTTCTGCGGTAGCAGCGTCCAGTGCTGTACCTTGGCTAGCTTGCAGCAGAGGGTTTGATGCTAGGCTACGTTTGAATGCACCTAACTCTTCCTCAGACAACTCCGGGTGGGATGTCTCAACATGCTTCTGAAGAGCTAATACAGATCTAAAGCTCCTTCCGCATAGTACGCACTTAGTAGCATCTCTAATAACGTGGTATTGTGAGTGCAACTGTAGCTTTTCGATTGTTTTGAACGCAAGACTGCATTGATTGCAACGGTACTTGTACACATGTTTTTCAGATACTGACATGTTTGCGATTGAGTTACGAGCGTGCGCTTCTCTGAAGTGATTCTGTAGAGCATGAGCTGCATCAAAATACCGGTTGCAACCTTTTTTCCAGCAAACATATCCCGGACCTTGAGGCGTTTGTTTGAGTTCAAGATGGCCTGACTCATTCTGATGTTGACATAACTCATCAACGTTGCGGAACGTACGGTTACAGGTTGAGCACCTTTCTGTTTCGCCATCAGCGCTGCCTTCCGATCGAGGCGAAGAAATCTCCCTCTCATCGTCGCCTTGTCGAGATTCGTCTCTCTGAGGTTGAGCTCCACCGTTTAGCCAATGGCTTTGGTCTACAAGCAATAATAGCCTCTGTAGTCCTTCAGAGTTGACAGAATGGATTTGCATAACATGTCGTTCCAGGGCAGGTCGTTCTTTAAAACCGTCTTGGCACAGAGGGCATATGAAATGCCGAGAAGGATCGCCATGTACGGAGGTGACATGTGAGTGTAGGCGAGACTCGTTTGTGCAACTAAAGTTACAATAGGGGCACGTGTGTGGTCCCGGAGTGTCTCGCTCCTCCTCCCTCTCGCTAGGTCCTTGCTGAGACTGTTGCTGAGCCTGCTGCTGTTGTTGTTGTTGCTGTTGTTGTTGTTGTTGTTGCTGATGTTGCTCCAAAAATCTCATCATCTTCTGTTCTTGAGTTAACTCAGGCTTCTGATCGATTGGCTCCTTATTGTCTGTTAACAAAAGCGAGCAATGTAATTGTTTGTTTACATAACGAAGATTGATTAAACAAATAGTACACGACGAACCTCCCGCTATGGAATCTGCGAGCGGAATGGATACAGATCTGTATGCCGTAAATCCACAACGTCTACCTACGTCTACGTGAGATTTATCTACAAAAAAGATTATTTCTATAAATGAAGCTCACTATTGTTCGGCGCGAGCGTTTGTTACTTTTCTGAATTGAAGTTAAAAATAAAATTCTTCTCTTTTATATTATTAGTAGGACTCGTTTTGTTTGCGACGTCCCGGCAAGACAAAGGTATCGCTCTATCCATCCCGTACGCACACATTCACAAATGTATTAATGCTAACGTAACAAGTATATTGTAATTTCGCACACAAAGAAGATACAGGACGAGCAAACAATCATTGTTCATTATTACAAAAGGTTTCGAATATTTCGTTTCGCATCGGATCAAATGCATCGGGATAGTTGACGTGTGACTGTGGGTGTGAGCGAGACAAACGTATGTGAGTGTGCAATTATTATTTTGACCAAGGATAAGTCCGCGGCAGCGTGTGAAAGACGCTGGGCCGCATTGTTTACGCTCAAATAAGGAAGGTGAAAGAAACGGCCGGGGGGATAGCAGATTCGCTAATGTAATGGTTTATTAGACGGACAACGGTCCAAGTATCAATTTTACTAGCAAGTGCTAAAATGTACAGTTTTTTTTTAAATCTCAAAAATAAAAACATTCCAAACAACAATCAAGCTATGTCTTTATAGTGTAAATGAGAGGTTACTTGGCTCACATTAAAACACCCACCTCACACGCAAGCATCACCTTGTACATTTAATATGTCATTACAACTTCATGTTCAAAAGTATAATACTCGTAGATAAACAAGATCGACTTGCATAATGCAAAGCATGAATTTTCACTTAATTAAAACTGGAAATTATCTCACAGCCGAGCGGAGCTGAAACCAGTAGCCCCCTGCGCGGGAACCCGTTCTATAGTTTTAAGTTAAAACCGTTACATCTAATGAAGGGGAGACGGATAAGTAAATCCGAGTACGTAATAATAACGATACGCAACTGACCCTAATTCCAGAGTGACCAGTAAATGTAATTATTTATGATGTAAACCCGCCGTCCCACAGTCTGGTAGGAGCATAGAACAATGGCCAGGTAAAAGGACCTTGTCTGCATAAACGCGATCTCCGAAACTTTTTGTCAATGGACAAAGGGTCTTTTCTAAGGAAACACCACATCGTTATAGCGTCGTAAAGTAAGTATTGTGCAGTGTGAGTTTTGTTTTGCGAGATTTAGGTCAGGATTTTTACAATGTGGCGTCAGGGACACAATGGGAGCTGGACGTTTTACTGTCTTTGCGCACCGGTGTTGCCAGTTCGAGTTTCAAGCCGGAGCCTGCAATGTGCCAATGTATTTAACTCTTTCAAGTTGATTTTGAATACGTTAATGTGCTCGCAACTGGCCATTAGGGTACCGACTGTGTTTACAAGTCTTGATGTATTGCCAAGCCAGTTTATTGACTTTGTTTAATTTTTTTGAATTGAAAAGATTGTAAATTCGTCTTCAAACTTTTCGTAAGTTATATCTCAGACGTCTTTATTGATCTTAGCTCGTCAAAGCAAAAACTACTCTCCGAACAGGGTGCTGGTCGTGTATAACGAATTAAATTATAAACCGGTTCTTATTCTGGTTTAATCATATTGGTGATAGGGACAGTAACTAATGAATCAGTAGCCGAGGGGTAAAACAGTGACAGTCTCAAAGGAAGCCATACAAATAACGTCGTGAAACATAAAGAATGATATTTTTTGTTGCTATGCGAGTATTTCGAGAGCGTGTGAATTTAAATGAATGTAATCTTCCTTTACAATGCATTCAGTTCTTCGTCGTGTTTTACAATGAACTGTAAGCAATTCGAAAACCTAAAATTTATATCAAAATCGATCGTTTAAACGGCTCTCTCAATAAGGTGAAAATAAGTAATAAGCATAAACATGAGGCGCACAATGGTGTAAGGCGGATTTCTTTCGCCTCCACATTTCTCTCGGAGTTTATCGTATTTCACCGTGGCCATAAACATGTGCGGGGCGATGCGGCCGGCGACATTGTGAGATGATGTAGCAGCCTCATCACAAGGGGGCAATCATCCTTAATGCGCGACCGCCACATACGTAATGCGAGTCATTGTCCCGTGTGCGGTACTTATGGAAAATTCGCGTTCTCAATTCAAATCTTCTTTCCGTCTCTCTCGCGCGCGGGGCGGAGCCGCCTCCGACCAATGACGGCATCCGACTGTGGCGACACCGTGTAAGGCGTACGTTATTAAAGAAACCTGTTCTAATGTTGCGCGCTTTAAATTAAATTTTGTTCGTGTGTAATTATCTCATTATTGTGATTACGAATTCTTCGCTAAATGCTCATCGCTTAAAATGGAGATTGCCTCTCAGATTGAACACGGAGTGACGGTCACGCGATAAACGATAATGAAGCCTGTGCTGACGAAAACGGATCGCACGATGTGCTCTCGTATCATGCTCACAATACTCACAAATTAACATCAAACAAATCGTTATGTTTGTTGACACGATCCACAGAAAGAAGTTCACTTTAAAAAACGCAGAACAAAATTGATTAAGGAACGAATCGGTTTAAATTGGAAACCGATAGTGACGTTTCGAAATCACATTCATAAGTCGACTCAGTATTACTTTATCGATACGAACGCCGGTAATGGTTTTGGTTGAATTAATTTTAATGGGATTTTTACGCTTTATAGAATAAAAATGTTACGAAATGTGTTTAGCACAGGAGTAATAAATAATAATATATTTCGTTGTGTCGCATTGGTTTATTGATTGAATAAAGGTTGTCACGAGCGACATCTAGCGCTAAGCAGAAAAACTGAACAGAATGCGCACGCGCATCTAATCGGTTTTCGATCGTGAATGGTTTTTATGTTGGCCGTCGAAGAGATACTCGCAAACACTGTGTCCTAAACACTTTTACATTGTTAGTGGAGCCGCTTGTTATGTAACTAACTAATTATCATTAACTTGTAACTTAGTGAGACAACGCCTTGAGGAAGTTAACGTGCAATAACAATAGACTAGTCACGGTTGGAAAATTATTAGCTGACAAATAAGCAATTTCCTTATTACCACTCTAGTGAACATGAAAAGACAAACGAGCACGAAAAATACAAAAAATACAATTAAATTAAACGGTTGATTATAATTTTAGTTTAAGTGAATTATACTGATTTTAGGAGGTTCGCCAATTAAAAATAATATTTATAAATAAGTACGTACCGTTTTCTTGTTGATCATAGGGGCTCGGCAGCTCAGTTGGTTGCGGAATAACTTGGAAGAGTTCAGCAACGTCAGGCGTCGGGTCTTTGCCCTCAGACCTGCGTTGCAACTGATGGATCTGTTCCATCTGCAAGTGCTTGACAGATCGAACGTGCTGGAGCAGCGGTAAACGGTGAGGCGCTCCGAAACCGCATAAAGCACAGCGGTAGACACGCGGCCTCTCGCGAGGTATCCTTGACGCACATTCACGAAGATGTCTCAGCAGTAAGGCGGCGGCTTCATGCCTCGCACCAGCTGCGTGGAGCTGCAGCTTGTGCGCAGAGTTAGTATAGTAATCACATGCGCAGCAGCGAACTTGAACACCACCTACGCTAGCGCCACCAGTCCCAACTCCTCCACAGAACTTTAATTTCCATTCGTTCCTTGGCCCTCCTTCCTTCACGTGATTCACATGTTGCAGCCTTTGCAAATGCTTGTCAGTTTTGCAATGCAATTGGAAATTAGCTTTTAGGTTCGTCTTATAAGTGCAAAGCTTGCAAACATAATGGCCGGCTACTAATGCCAGGATCTCTTGTTCTCTGATCTTTGTGCGATCTTGGGCCAAATGATGACCCAAAGCCTCTAAGGAGTCTGTTGAGAAACAGTTGCAGATGCAGCAGTGGTATGTTCTCTCTGGCTCAGGGTCAGCGGGCTCTGGTGGTGGCTCCATTGCCTCAGGATTTAAGCCGACGTCTAAGTGGGCGCCTAGCTCAGGTGGTGAAGGTCCTGGCCCTCCGGTCATTAGTTGTATCATCAGTGCTTGGTTGTATGCCATGTCAGCAAGGGCAGCTTCAGGGTTAGGTGGCGGAGCATCGCCGCCATGGAAATGTAGTAAGCTCTCAAGCTGCTGCTGGCTTTGTTGTCTGTGATGTAGAGCTGATAAGGTTTGCATGTGCTTTACATTCTGTTGCAATACCAGCATGTTGTGAGTATGCTTCTCAGAAGTCATGTGTATTCTTAGGTTGCGTGCGACATTTGTTTCATAATTACAGACATCGCATCGGAAAGTAGGCTTTGGCTTTTGACCTAAGGGGGAATGATGTGGTAGAGGTGGCTTGTGTGGACCTGGCGGAGTATGTTGTGGTGCAGGAGGTAAAGTTCCTTCTCCAGGGTTGCCACCATTTTGAAGCTCTTGCATGTTATTTAAATGCTTATCTGATTGCATGTGTATACTTAGGTTACCTTTAGTTGTAGTAGAGTAATTGCACACTTCACATCTGTATGGTTTGTAGCCACAAGTGTAAGTTTCACCTCGTGCCAGCCGAGGATGTGGTTGCCCCGCTATGCAATAAATGCAACTTGTCTCAGCTTCAGGATGTTTCTCTTTCATATGAATTTCTAACGTCTCTTGGTATTTATAATGCCAGTTGCATTTCGGGCATTTCAAGGTTTTGCAGGAATTTCGGCTGTGCATACCTGCGAGCGGGCCGCCTAATCTTCCAGAGTTCAAAATCAGTTCACATTTTGGGCAGTCAGCACCAGATGGTCGTCCTCCAAGGTGATCTGGGCAGACACCTATCGTCGTACCAGAGAGGAAAGCTGGTGGAGTTGCTTGGAACGGTGGGGATGAATTAGGGCTCGCCCGTGGTTGTACTGAAGCATTTATTGTGTGTGGATGAGCGACTGAGATCAAGGAATGTTGTGGCATCAACGACTCAGCTATCGACCGTGGTGGCCTCCACGCTGTCGTTGGGCTTGGCTTCCTGTCGTCACAGGTTCCGTTGAGTAACATTGACTCGTCTCTATCGACCGACATCAAATCCTGTCGCTTCATATCTACCGATGGGCTCGGTAATTCCGTCATGTTCGAGGGGCTGCCTGAGGATGATAACCGCGGAGGCGCCGCGGCACCAACAGGTTCAAGAAAGGAGACTAGCGGTTCTTTATCTTTGCCTACGCATTGAATGATTGCCGAAGCGTTCTCTCTTGATAAGGCGTCTCTTTCAGAGTCCAGTAATGATAAACTATGATCTGATTGGGCATGCGCTACAAATGATTTCGCATAACCAAAACTCAATTTACATATAAAACACATAAGAATCGGTTTAACTGGCACGCTGACTGGGCACTCAACAGGCGGAGAGTGCGGTCTAGGAGCGTCCTTTCCTCCGCGAAAACTGAAAACTCGATAGCTGTGCATGACAGGCGCGTCGGGTCTTGCTCGCGCCCGCTCAGCTGCCAGTCTTCCATAAAGCGCACCATACAGCGAAGGGTTCCTCGACACGTAGAACGCGCTCGCTATCTGTGGGAAATCGAGCTGTCTCTCAACGACGTTGTTGTCGCGACTGTCGACGATGCACCCGGGTTCTATTTTAGGTAGGTCGGGTATGCTCGTTTCGCCTTCGGACAGTTCAGGGTCTTCGATGATGTAGGCAGATCCATCGGGGTTGTAAACAATTTTCCCATCGAATCGTTCGACGTCAGAGGATAGCGGCGGAGAGTCTCGGTGCGAGGTGAGATCTACAGCGTCGGGCGCAGCAGGGGGTGAGGTGGGCGCGGGCGCGGAGGAGGGCGCAGGAGTGGGCGCCGCGGGGGCCGCGGGCGCGTTGCGCGGTTCTTCCTCGGGGCTCATGTTGCCGTCGTCGTCGTCGGGCTCGAGCGCGGCTGAACTCTGCGGATCGTCGCGCTTGCGGCGCCGCTTGCGCTCGGGGGGCGGGCCGCTAGCGGGGCCGCCGGCCTGCAGCGGCGTGGGCATGGCGCCGGGCGTCAAAGGCCGGCATCACATGCTCTCCTGCAACAAATTATAACCAACATTAGTAACTCGTCTGGTTAGACCATTGTAACAACGGTTAGTAAAAGGGGCAATCCATTGTCTTAGTCATGTAAAAAAATGTAAAACAGAGATAAAACTGACTCGGAAGTGAGTACACATAGCCTGGACAAATAACCCGGTATCCAGTCAAATATGTGAGGGGTACCGGACCGCTACTAAACGGTAAACTATCCGCAATCAATCACCTATTTCTCACGGACCAGTTTCACACAACTGAAGGTGACTGTTGAATACATTTGTGTCGGGCGCGCTACCGGAAGTAGGTAGGGTCGTCGTTGTGTCACTCCGCGTTGTTTTTCAAAGACAGATCATTCAGTAGGTGCCCTATTTAAATTACGTATGTATTTCTAATTCTGGTTATCGTGAGCATATCTCATAAGAAATACTACAAGAAATATAAATTCGAAGATTACAATAAGACTCTATCCACATAAAGTCGTATAAGTCCACTTATTAACACCGTCTTCACGATAACAGATAAGCAATGAGTTCCCATAGGTACCTATCACGTATACCTACATTAAATTAAAATACATGGTAATCGTTATCTAACTGACATTTGCGCAAACAACCGCGATCAATTTATCCGTATGACAGCCTGTCAACGTTGTCAATGCTGACACTATTACAATTAAACAACCAACAAACTTAGATCTTGACATGTTTAAAATTTATTGCCGTGAGTATATAATCTCGGGAAAATGAACTTTATTCCGCAGGCATAAGATTCACTAAATTATGAAATGAAGCAATGTATTATGAACGAGCAATCTAGAATAAAAATTCGTTAAAAGTGAGATTAAGCCGTCATCTGCGTTATCTAACGTTATCAAAGATACTTGTCCTACAAATACCTAACGAGGACTAAAATAATATATTTACTTATTTGACAGACGAGATAATCAATACCCAACGTCACATGACTAAGAGAACAAATGATTCTAGCTATTCAAACATTATGTAGGTTACGTGTTTCCAAATGATTATCATTCGCAGTTATCTTAACTAGCCTGAATCTTAAAAGATTTGTCATCTCTGGGTTTTTTCAAAAGACAATAACATCAATATATTAAAAAAATCTTCTCACACCAATATTTTTCGTACTAAATACCTTTACAAACACTTTCGTATAACAATTTCCCAATAAGTTTTCAAATGATAAATGACTAAATGGACTCTACTAAGTATTATACCATTTTCCTCATTCCCATTCACTAGATAGGCACCCATCAAACAAGGATAACATCATTCAATATTAATGAAACTGACTAATTAATTGTTCATAATTTCGCAACACTAATCAAGTACCGAGTAGCGTATGATTAAGGCAGGATGAGATAACGTTACCACATCACCACAAAATAGAATCCCGAAGCTTACACCGGATATTCACATAGATAGTGATTATATAAATATATTTCAAACATCATTCCAAGAAAACAATATTTTTTTTACCTATTTCAGTGAAAAAAGCAACTTAAAAGCGCTTCTGCTTATCCTTTTACCAAACTATAAGATCGACTTTATTTTTTTCGGTTCTTATTGAAAGTGAGTGCATGCAGCAAACGTCAATTTAGGTCATAACATCCTTTTTACTAGATAAAAGAATGTGTCAAAAAGCGAGTCAATATTTTTTATTTTGAGATCAGTATTCAGGTAGTGCAGCAATTTACTTTTTTAAGAGTTAACTTTTCATAAGAAAAACATTTCTTTCTAAAACGTAGAGTAAGTAAAATCGAATGGCAGTTTTCAATAGGTATAAGATAAATAATAGACAATTAAAATTAAGATACTCCAAATTACATTTATCAAATATAGAGGAATAAAAATGACGAAATGAATGAAAAGAGAAGAAAAAAAACTTCAAGTGGAGAGATTTACACAGATTGAACCTGTTGAGGCGAACAGACTGACAATAAGAGTCAATAAACGGCTTAAGGTCATTTTCACATATTTTCGAGGGGAAGAAAAGCTCCTGCAAAGATCTTTTACCATCTCGTCCTTCTATGTTTTGTAGATTCATAAATAAACTTCTTGCTTTTTAAGAAGGTTTCTAAATACTAGTTTAAAGGGAATTACGAAAATGATAAATACCTAATCCAAACGATTGTTCTATAAGAAATAAAGACAGGAAAAACGTCAATGATTCTTCATTAAATGTTTTAGATCCATGCTTATACGAATGGCATCAAATTACTCGTATCTATTATTTGACATTTTTATCACCAATCATTTGTCATTTGTCTGATTGATGTATTTTGATAGCTGACCAAGGTATTTGTGTTTTCAGTAAGTACTGTATATTATTAAGAAGTATTCTAGGTAAGTTCTAAATGGGATTTAGTACGATAAAAACTAGTCTCTTGTTTTTAGGGTTCTGTTGCCAAATGACAAAAAATTTAACCTTTATACATAGATTCGTCATGGCTGTCTGTCCGTCCGTATGTCACAGCCACTTTTCTTAAAGAGCTACCATAGCCAGCCAGTAAGAAAACGGGCCTAATTTTTAGATGCGTAATAAATTAAACAGCAAGATATAAGCTGATGTATAAAAGAATGTGTCATAAATGCAATAATACTTTTTCATCATTGATTAACTTAGTCATCGTTAACCTTGTGCAAGTAAAAAAATAATTGTGTAACTGATAATCAAAATTACATTCCTCTACACTTTCTGCTACCCACACGCAAAAGATACAAATAAATATACTACAGGAAGTTTCACCGCAATTTCAAATGTAACATCCTAATCGACATATGTAATGTCAACATTTTTTTTTATATCTGGGTTTATTTTAGCGAGACCTTGGTTTTCCTATAAATTATTATGTGGACCACACCTTCATTTGTTTGCTTTACAACGGTCGAGTGTGGCCCTCGAGATTCTCATTTGATAATTGATATCAAGCATTGATAATACCAATATTTGAAGAGACGATATAGGTTATTTGGACGTATGAAGGAATTTCCTTGTTCTGTGAGATTCCGTAGTATCAGACAGACATGTAAATTGATAAGTGTATACCTAAATGCAACCTTTGGGATTAAATGTAAAACAAATGAAACTCGATTTTTTAAATATCGTACGTTTCACAGTTTTACTTTTTTTGTTGTTGAGTGTTTTTAATAGATTTTTTTCTAATAGAACTGGCTGACTATAAATAGTTTTAAAGTTAAACAATGATTAAATCAGTTACGAAAAATGACGTAAGACAACGATTATAATTTGATTCAACGTTTTCTGTGAATGCGAGTCATAAATTAATTAGTAAATTATAGATTAATAAGATAATGTACAGAAATACTGACTCATATTCTTAACAACACTTATTGTGTTGGTTTCTAAGAAGTTAAGTGAATATAAGTGAGTTAATGTAATGTTTTTACAACTACAAGGAAATTATTGATTTTGTAAATAAAAATTCTAGCATTAATTCCCTTCTTCGCTTATAGGATACATTGTAATCACATGGAAACGAATCATGGCCTACAAATTAATCAAACAAAATTAGATCTTATTCTCTTAAACATAAAACACAATATAACTTTCCACAACTTGCTCCAGTTAAGAATATGCTAATCTGGTACAAATCTAACAGGATTCTTTCAACTGCTTAGAAATGCAACACTTGTTATTATATGAAACTATCAAGTGACAAAGTAAAAAAGACTAATTACACGTAATAATTATTATGGTAGTTCTCAGCAATAGCAATTTGTAGATCATTTCGCAGTGCTAATGTGTATGGAAATTATGCAAAGAGCCGGTAATTAGAGTCGAGGTGAATGGTCCATAATGCTATAATTTGCTCCTATCTTTATTTTTACATACACAGAACAAACTATCCGAAATAATGTGAGCTGAAATATTATTAGATTTTAGATTATTTAAGCGGGCTTTTGATTCAGATCTATGTTTACTTTTGTTCGCCAGTTTAACAGGTAAATACCTCAACGCGCGAAAGTATTATTAGCAAGTATGGTAACACAAAATCACAAGGCTCGTGTGTAAAATGCAACTATAATTTGTGTTTCGCAAGTGTTCTAGAGTGGCACTCAGTGAAGTAAATGTTTAATGTGGGCACACGTGCACAGATTCCCATCGTTACAATCAGTGGTGTTGTCAATTTCCACCGATACCCCGATGCTTGCAGCAGAACTAATTTCCGATAAACACGCACACAAACGTACTACATAGCTACGTTCGAGTGCAAATTACACGTACACATGAGTGTGTGAGCGTGAGAAAACTACGGCGGATACAATGGCGCGTGTGTGCGTGGATACTGACGCAATTTGCTCGTACGTATTTGCCATACAGTCGCACGGCGGACGCTGCGCACGCGCACCGCTACACCGCCCGCATCTGACTCTCCTACAATAGTTATCGGGCTCGTCATAATGAAGATGCGCGCCTTTCAAAACATTAATGAGGCTCCCACAATGTAATTGATAGTCACTATTCAATAAAGTTTGTCAGTGTCCAATTTACGTACACCAGCGAGCAGCGCATGATCACCGGCTAATCTCACTTGTTTATCTAAAGAGAAAGCCAATCGAAAAGAAATTTAACGAGGAAAATTCAATGGAAGTGAAATTAACAATGATATAATACTCGGATACCATTAAATCCTATAATTAGCAGAGGCAATGGCATGAAAAGTCAATCAACACACTCATTACCGTATCCGCGGAATGGGAGTTCGTGAGCCATGTATCACTTTCGAACTACAATTTACTAGTTGGAAACTGTGACATTTGCGGTTCGTACCATATTACCTTGTCTGAGCGCCATAACGAATGTAAACTGAGCTCATTTAATTAGAGATTCATAAGCGGCTTGGAATTGCGGATTTAAAATTAGACGTAGGTACTAGTTGGAATGAGAGTGGTAAAATTTAAACGTCTGAGGCAATTATTGACGCGAATATGCGTGAAGCGTCGAGCGCACAGCGTAGAGTAAATAGCGTAGAGGCAGAGATGTGTCGGTAACGAGAGAGACGCGGTAAACTACGTCGATATTCATAATTGTGGGTTATTACGAGGGCCCTCATTAACTCGGCGGCCGCTCGCCCCACGAAACCACAGAACACTGCTAAATAATTACCCTCACACTGCTTTCTTCACGAAAACATCGTAAAAGCATTTTAAAGTACATCTACTAAGTCGGCGCGAGGAATTACAATAAATAAGGTATTAAGCCGACGTTGTCAGGCCGCGCACCAAAATATAAGAAGTAGCTATTACATGCGGGTGGGGCTCAAGGTACGACCAGTCAACGTAGAGCTGTTGGGGCATATGCACCTAGTGGTGAATCCATCTTTACAATATTTTCGGGGCAACAATATCGAATTGATCAGGTAGTCAATATCAAACAATAGAAAGAAAATTGATTGTCAACTCCTATCAAAACATTATTAATAAAATAAGATAACAAACGAATAATTTACGTGTAGGCATTGTTTCGTTATCACTGAGCCCACAGCTTACATGGGAATACCGCGAACACTTACTCATGTAGCGCTCATGGTTATCAGTTAAACATAAATGGAATAATTAATTGCTACTTATCAGGCTATCTCTACAAATGTGACTCGTGTGACAAGTATCAAATATCAAGACCACAATATCACTTAAAAAGAAAAACATTTAACATAAGTTTTCCCAGGTTAAGACTCGGTCGTGGGAAATTTTTATTTGTCCAACATATCTTGATCCCTCTAATACTAACACTGACCTATAAGAAAGAGCTCAAGTTGTATAAGTTTGCCACCTCTTAAACCTGCCATCATACACATTCCCCCACAACAGAAGCTCAAGTTATACTGTTTTCCAATTCTTGATCCGACATTCAGAAGCATTTCTTAGCAGACTGGGGTCAACTTTTGCCGGTAACCGTAAATCAGAGCCCGCATACAACTAATGTCGAAAAGCTATTAATGGAAATAAAATTGAGCGGAGTCCAGAGGAACGATTTACTTAATACATTGATAATAAGTGGGGGAATGTATGTAAAATGTTGTCCGTAATGACGGTAGCCTTGTTAGACGTGGGAAAGCAGGAGCAGGCTCGCTGGTACATGGTAAGGTACGCCTCGAACAATGTCCACCGTTAGGGCAACTTTAAACCTTCATTAATGGTAATGGGCCTGAACTTGATGGGAATACCTCTTTTTACACCAACAGACGTTACTGTAATGGTTGTTCGACAAGAGCTTCGGCGGCAGCAGACTTTAGGGTTTATATCAGGTGCTTTGACAACACGATTGGCGTCGATGGTCTTTTAGTACTTTAAAAAAGATTTTAGGGTTGCAGGTAAGGAAGCAAGCGCATTTTTAGAGTAAAAAGAGATTGCTCCCTGTTCTCAGCGTACATAATTCTAACAAGAAAAATCTCGTAGTCAAATGGAAGTCACGTAAACGTATTTAAGCGAATCCAATAAGATGTTAATACGAATTTATTAAACCTGATATGCCTGATAATACAATGTCATATGAGAATCAAATTATTTAATTACTAACCAGTTTGAAATCTCTGTTTATTAAATAAAATACATGATTTATTTCAATCTATTCTTTTAACAGAGATTCATATTTTTTATACCTATAATACCGAGATCAGGTGTTAAGTAAATATTACTAAAGCGTTTTTATTAGTTTTGGAATAGTATGACGTCAGCGTCTGTTTTACACAATTACAACGAGTGCGTTAAAATCAAGGAGAAAGCTATTAATTAAAAACGCTCTCTCGTTTCACACGATAATAAAGTGACAACGCAAATTCGTAGGAGCCACAAGGTAAGTGTGTTTGTAATTACAAAGCGTTTTCGACGCGTGAAATGCGAAACTTTTGATGATTAACGTACATCAAACACTTTCCCATTAATTTGTCAAGTTAATTAATCGAGAAACAATGTGAGACAACAAAATGTAAATACATAGAAGCGAGTGAGTATTTGAAAGCACAAAGTAATCTTCGGAATGAGATCGGATCATAAAGCAGATGATTTTATGATTTATTTGCTTTCGAAGCTAATTGTGTTAGGCGCCCGCCGGCTGTCGTCATTGTGAAGCGAAGCTTTGATCGCCCCACTCAAAGGCTTGTGAGTTTGTTAGAAGTTTTCATTCAACAATGTCGATAGACGAGAACTTTGTTGTCCAATAGAAATCTAGTTAAAACGATAAAATATCTATTTTTATCGAGAAATGACAGAGATCGAATTGATAGTTGTTATTTAAATGAAAGCTTCTAGGAATGATAGACTAGACCGTTATGAGTGGGTTGTAATTTGGCACATAGTTCGGGTGTCCGTGAGGTCCGGCAGAGGGCGCGCATCGCGTGCGCTGCAGGTAACCTGGCAGGCGCCATTCGACCGATGGCTCTTACGAACCGTCAATTTGCGCCTGTAATTATTGCGGACCCTTCGATACTTATTTCTATTTTTTCCCTGGCTTAATTGTTGCAACAGATGACTTTTTTGTCGAACAAACTCAAAGAGAGCGGAAAGGCATCAAACGCAGCGTCGAATTTGGAAATAATTATACATAAATAGTCCCTTGAGCGGCCGATTAAGACAATTTCCGAGGCAAATTGCCGCAGACGAGCATAATAGCACACGCGCTCTTCTCCGTCATAAATAAATCTGGATTACGTTTCTGTACGAGATTAAGATTGATTCGATCTCGATGCTTTCTGCTATTAATGCCTACGCGGCATAATGCCTCGGTCGTGTTAAAATTTTAAATCATTATTCGTTTTTGTGAGCGCGTGTGATTTGTGAGATAATTACGATCGACAAATTGCTGGCCGTCATTGTGTAGATAACGTGTGGATGCTATCGCCGTTCGTAATTAATGATCGATACATGTGAAATAATTAATTAGCGGCGAGGCTCACATCGGTTCGGAAGGTGCCGGGGGCCTCTCCACAAAAAACAATGACGTGCGGTTTTGGTGCGCCGGCGCCGCTCCCGCCACGGCGACATCCGCCGCGCTGTACGTCTATAATTTGGGAGACCTCGAATTAGTTTTAATCTCGTGGATGAGCGTGACGCTGACTTAACGTTCTCGAGAAATGTGTCATTAACGTTAATTTGAATGATTGTTACCTTTTTTGTCATAATTTCTGGGGCAATATAAACAAAAGACCGTGCCGAGCAATTCGTACGTCCAGTAAACAAAAGGAAATAAAGTTGAGTACGTTTAACAACTTGCTACAAAGTTTCCCATCGGCTCAAAAGTTTAGTGTTGTCGTCGATAATTACCGACGCCGATGGAATGTAGTGTCGAAACAATTAAGTAGCCAAGATCTAGGGCGGGGGTCACACCGCAGGCGGCCTGAATTATAGCCGCAACCAGTTTCTGTTGGTTAAATATTTACCAGACAATTTCATACATCGTAAATTTGAATGTGATTCTTCGTCTTTATCAGAACTTTAAATTCTTATGTATTCATAGCAGCTGCATTAATACAGGTAGTAGCGTCGCTACTCGCGTGCAGTGTCACCTCGGTCTAATAAGTTACGGTCCCGTCGCGTAATGTGGCCGCCCGGTAATGGCTAACGAATTTACTTCAGAGGAGAGAGGGCAAACTTAATGTCCACGGTAAAATTAACTTACTTTAACTATTATTTAATGTCATTTTGGGATGGGAACGGGGTGAGAGTGACAATTGTGGGAACGACTAAATCGTTGACAGACAGAATTTGAATAGATAATTATATCGTAAATTCACTGGTTGTCACGTTTCGAGATAATGATTAAATTGCTGAACATAATAGGTGTTGCTTTTACTCGTTATAAATTGCGTGTCAAAATGTAGTGTGTTAAGGTAAGAGCAATGACCAGTGTAAGTAGACCTACTCAAACAAATTCCAAATAAATTAACGGTAATTATTTTAATTTAACTACATGTTTGTATTTGGTTTTAAGTGCCGGGATTGGTCTACCTATCGTTCCAAAATCAATAATTAAGCAAAGTTCTCACGATACCCAGATACATCACGTTGGATTCAGTGAGAGACCTCTAACTCGGTATCGCGATGCGTGTGCGCAATTAAAACGAAACCCACAATCAGCCGCCATGTTTGTACACGGCCGATGTTAATAGCCTTTAGTAATTACATACCAGTATCATGCTAACGTTGCTTCTCGGAAGGCTGATCAAATTAATAGAACCTATTTTGGCTACATAATGTACCATCCAAATATTCGATATAATTATAGAAGTCTTTATTGCATTCCGAGCAGACCTATACAACCTTGTTACAGAAAATAAATAAAAAGTAAGCAATAATAAGCCACGCCACCGTCACCGCGTCTCGACTCGAGAATTTCATATCGCCACATTTACATATATTGTATACGAAGAACTAGCGGTCCGACCTCCCTGTCGTTATATCCGGGAAAAGAATATCTAAATTCAATTACAAAAAGGCTTCTCGGCGAGGTGTGCCGTTGCACCCGTGCCTCCTCCGAAAAGGGTGTATAACAACTCAATTTCTCCATATTATTAAGACGGTGGGGTGTGCGGGTAGAGTAGGGGTGGCGTGGAACACAAAAAGAATGCTAATTTAAAATTCTTATTGCTGTGTTTGTATGCGCGCGCGCTTTATGTATCATTCGCGTAACAAAAGGCGGAGGAGAGAGCCGCCCGAGCGCGTAATTTCAATCTAATATTCAATTTGAGAAGTATCGCGAGCTCCACCCACCATCTTTTATTTATTTCACTCGATGCCAAGTGTTTTCCTTGGATTCACAGATCATAGAAATAAACAGAGATATGTTATTATGTGACTTCTATAAGTCGAGTCAGCGCAAAACTCTACATACCTACTTACAATGCTAAGTCGACAAAGGCATTTGGAAGTCTCGTGTATATTTGTTTAGGCTCAACAATCGTCGGTGTTTGCATGCCTTCGACGATTGTTAATTGACGTCTTCATAGCAGGCAATTCGATGAGCCTTATCTTGACAAAGAGCACTAAATTCGATTCGATATCTCAATCTAACGGCCGAAGATAATTGCTTCATTCCCACGACGCGAAGAAAATAAATTTCACCGGTCACAATGGGTGCTTTCCACAGACAATTCGCGGCTAAACGGGGGGCGATAGACGCGTAATGCCCGAGTCGTGATATATTAGCGAAGGAGCTAATGGTGACCCCTCACCACACCTCAAGCATACACAACCGAGTGCTGACGGACATTACCGCTTAACGAAGTGATTGCTACACTTTCTAAACAAAATGTCGAAGCTAGAACACTATTTAAAACACACCGAATGTCAAGGATGACAGTAGATTCCTCAATTCAAATTTGTCACGATCACGAATTCGCATAAACTGAAATAGGTTCTATAAGGTCATAGTTCTGTTTCGCACAACCGGGATGTCAAGGTGAGCTATTAAAAGTATTGTTTTGTAGTTGGTAAAAATAATGTTTTATTTGTAGACACGCAAGTAATAAAATGCAAGTGTTAAACGCGACCGCATGGGGGCTCTATCGAAGCACCACCATGCACCGACTCCTGTTGCTACATCGGTAGTTACCAAAACTAAAAGCTATAGGTAACACATTTGAATTCACATAACGTTCAAATTTAAATATAATTTAAGCTTCGAAACGGCGAGCATAACAAGAAAACCGTTTCATAACATGTCAATATGTAAACTAGAAAATGATTGGCTGTCGTTCCTAGTGACCGTACAATTGGTTTAATGGAATATTAAAGATCAATATGCGTCTTGCTCAATTACTTGGCATGTAATATTGTCTAAGTATTGTTGCAGACGGCCATCGCGGACTTGTTAACAATGATTCTTAATGTCAGTTAGTGTGTGCAGAAAGCGTGTGCAGGAGTTCCTGATAATTTGCTTGACGACGCTACAAGTGGCGGCTACTTACCGTAAAACCCCTCATTCAATGCTGTCGCGGAATAAAAATGTTATTATTGGTACAGAACAGTGAAACGATTACTGTCAAAGGCTTTTACATTCGAAGAAAACATGTTATAATGTCAGTGATAATTGTGGGGATGTGTAGCAATGTAGTTTGCGAATCACTCTAGCATTTTGTGGGGTTTTATGCAATTACTAACAGGTTGTTATGCAATAATAACTACAGACTTTAACGATACAATTTAAATAAGCCCTATGTCTATACGGAATACTGAATGAATGAAATGTCGAAGTAATACAACTTTATCGTTTATCAAAATATATTTGACTAATCGTAAGCTTTACCTAATTTTAATAACTTTACGGTATGTTCATATTTTATACGATTTAGTTTTATCTCCTCATAAACTTCCAAAACCATTAAATCATATGGTCCTAAGTCTCAAGTCAGTGAGAAAAAACAATAAATTTTAAAAACACAATATCAAGATAAACCCGACATTGTCGCATGACAAACGATCAGATTTAAATTTTAAAAGCAAAACTTTACGAGAGCACCTTATAACGAACACGACGAGCTACGTTTATAATTATAATTAATATTCTCACTGTATTAGAGTGGTCGATGGTAAAAAAACAAGATTCGACGCGAGAATTAATAACAAACAAATGGGCTACCTGCGGAGTTTTTTGTGAGCCCCCACAGGTAAGCTCGCAATGATGAAAGAAACTCATATGTGTCTGTCTTACATTTTAAACAATATTGTTCGATTTTGACACGGTTGCACCTTTTTATGAGGATCAGGCTTCCATTCATAGGAAGTAGCGTTAGTGTGAAAAAATACTCAGCCCGCGAATTCCGCTACTGGGCAACAGATGGCAGCGTGGTGACAATTACCTGCAACAACAAAAAAACAAACATTACGGACTGCAGGTTAACTCTAATAATATAAATATACAATATGGCAGTTAAAGACGAAACACGAACAACTGAACTCTACCTCTGCAGGTTTCACATTACTTTACCGCTGAGGCTGATTAAAAAAACAAGTCAAAGCTGCATTGGAAACAAGAAACCAACGAATCGAAATGTTGGACAAAAGAGGAACTCTAAACGTGATACCATAATGACAAAACAGAAATATGATTTCGATTAAACTGTGCGACGGAGACAGCTCCATAGGGCCCTTTATGGGTGCAAAAAGGACAGGATGCTAGTTAATAATAAAAATATTTTATTTGTATAGTGGGGTAAAACACCCCCGCTGCGGGCTGTTTGGTTGGGACGGCATCCATCATCATTATATTAACCGATTTAACACTTTTGAACAGATTCCTCGGCGGCTGGCGATGAGGGGACAATGTGCAAGTCTCGCCTCAGCTTAGTGGGAATTAGTGCGGCGGCTCTAATTTATTTGGTGTACAATTACTTACTCCTTATCGAGTGAACGCTATGGAATTGATGATGCATCGAGTCGAGAGCGTTATCGATTGAAGTCAATCTAGGTCCGTACCGTCCATGTTAGGAGTCAGTTTCTGACCTAGCCTATAGAATTCCCTGTTTGGTCACGTCGTGAGGATTATTAATTACAGGAGCCGTGGAAACCGGGTCGCGATATTTTATCAGATTTCTAATTACGGCGCCTTCAAGTTCACTCTGCTCATTGTCGACAAAAATTGCGTTAGTGTGACGATTTGATACAAGTAAACAAATTGTAACTAAACTCGTTCGAAGTGAACAAAAAATCAGCTGCGCTACTTTTGGTTGCGGGCGGGTTTGTGCCCGATTGTAGCTTATAAGGCAAACCTCCAGCATTATTTTATTGCATAATTGTAAACGTTTTTACGTCAATTATTTTCCAGCGTAACATTAATTGACATGTAACATGTTCATGTGATTATAAATATTTAACAGTACCTAAGCAGTCTATTTAAATAAAATGTGGAGCTATCTGTCAATCTATATATTATATGGAGGAAATGCAATTAGATGAAATGATGCATGTCGATATTAAAATAGGCATTGATATGCAAAGTCGGCTCGTTACCGATGCGGGCGGTGGCCGCCGCGCCGGTCCCATGGCTTGTTCACAAATTTTTGTTCGCTAATCAATAAGATTGACCCTAATACCAATTACTATTCAGCAGTAACAATGACGATGGCTTACAATAGAGCCGGTATTGTTTATTCACTGGCCATTCTATCTAGATGTACTCGCCATAGGTAACAGATACCTAGTGCTCGTTACTCAACTCGTAAAAGTCAATAACGACAAAAAACTTGGAAGTCAGTGAACTGAGTCACGGCTAACCGAAAGGGCGCGTGCGAGTGTGGTCCGAATCTTACCCAATAATTACAGGCAGTGATTAAATCTTACGATAAGACTCATTCCGCTAATTACTCCCTAAAGCTAAACACGGTTTTTGCCATCGACATAATTTAATAAGCATATTAACCGGACCGATGCCATAGATAGGTGGCGAGCCTCGAGCGTTTCTTGCTAATACCTTTATAATGTTGCTAATACTGGATACATTTTAAAGGAAATCACGCCAGACAGCGACGTCTCATCGTGGGGTCAAAGATGAATGACCAAGGCGATAAAACCGTGGATGTGTACGAGCGCTATGACATTGCGTCTGGGCAAGTTTCCTTCGCGTGTGGCGCAGCCAGCGACCGTCTGCCCAACGGTTAATTCAATCAAACGGGAAACACTGCGCTGGTTTGATATGTCGATATTGAACTTCTAAATGAGCCTACACATTCAGATCATGTATTCTAAACAAGTGTTGGTGGCTACAATGCATTCTTATGTATATCGACAATAAAAGTGATTTCGAGCGTCTGAGCCCGAGAAGCGATCTGACCTCGCGATGAATGACTCCTATTAGCATCTCATAGGTTTAATTAGGGTTCCACGCATCAGCCGGTCGCCCACGTCAACGCGTACCGTGTGTGGGCAATCAAATTAGTGACGACCAGACAATGGGACCGAGTGGAGCGTACAACCCCACGACAAAACGTTTCCTCGCAATCTTCGATCACCGGATTAAGGGAGTCCCGTCTCGCACGTTTTATCTCCGATTGTCCGCACTTAACGCGCACTTTACGCCGAGTGCCCCTCGAGAGGAAATTGAAAGCGATCGCTTTCCCGACTATCTTATCTGTAGTGTTGTACTAATTAATCGATGTAGCGCGAAGAGGTCGTCGTTAGAGGTAAATAATGCTGGCATTGTGGCCGCGGGCTGTGATTTATCGGTGTGAATAGACAAAAGTGTCGCGGGCGGAGCGGGCCGGTACAATGGTGTGGAATGTCGTCGCGGGCCGGTCGCTCGCCGCGCTCGTGCGACGTGAATGCGGATTATTAATAACCCGCTCCGGTTCGGCACGACGCGCGACGGCTCCGCTCCGGCCGACTCCCATCCACTCCTCGCCCGCAGCGCCCGGAGCGGCTCCACCTGTACCATATGACCGCGCCTTCATTTATTCACGATACTTTTTAATGACCGCATTGATGCATGCATTCCGCGTACGATTTGCAACGCTGCCGGACGCTTCAAACCGAATAACAATGTTTGCTAATAATATTTAAGATCGATCACTGTTTTTAAAATATCCTTCAATTATTATATTCATCAGGGACCCCTGTGTTCTCCCCTAAGTTATCATCCCCGCGACCGTGGTAACAATGTATAACAATGGAGTCAACGCGGATTATAACAAATTCCCCAAATTGTGTGGGTTCATATTTGCGCTTAACAATAAGACAGAATAGTGATATTGTCACATGTGTGTAGTTTACCGCATTTGGAACTAATTGAGAATATTTCATAATGTTTCGATTATATTGTACGTAACATCTGCCTAATGCTAAATAACCACGGGTCCAAAATTCACAAATCTATGCACCTTTTGTTTGCTTTTAATCTCTACACTAAGCTTTTATAAATCATTCATCGAATTTCTAGGATTTTGCCTCAAAACACACTGACGGGGATTTAGACTAGTTTAGTAAATAACGGAATACATTGTCAATCATGAACATTCTTAAATGGAACACGATGACAAAAAATCAAGCAAAAGCATACCGCTCGGAAAGCTATGATACTTAATTTAAAGTAACGACAAAAACAAGGAAAGTGGAAAGGGCAAAGTGCTCAGAGGCGTGTTAAAATGAAAATGCACTATGAAATTACCTTTCACGTTTTGTTGATATCGGTGAAGCTAAATGAGAACAGTTTTTGTCAAGTACAGGCCCTGCGTTGCCTCTGGCACGAAGCAATATCCATTACATAGAAAGTACAACCACCTGTTACCACCGAAATGTATAAGGAATAATTCCATTCAAAGGTTTAGTGATTTAAAAAATGAGGAGTGGCATCCAATACGTTAAAAGTTGAATGATGTCATATTTTATTTATCACGTCAAATAAATTAGCGAAAATCATAATGCAATACCATATTTGGTCCACAACCTTTTGTGTATACCCGTTAACGTCAACTGCTAACTATAGAACACTTAATAAACCTGATAAAGTATTTTTGTTCTAACAAAAAATAATGTATTGTTTTCAGCACATTGGTTTTCTAAAAGAATTCCTCAGTCCCGTATTACGCCTACCACACAGAAGCTAAATCACAGAAAAGTTAATTACATTAATATAATAAATCATTTCTATATTTTTTAATTTATGGCGAGAACTCAGTCATAATTCAGTAGCATTATTAAAAACACTGATTGAACAATCTAAATTTAAATTGATTTCGCCATAGATGATTGTGCTAACGTCTCCATTAAAATCTTCAGTACTTAAGAGCACTGTTTGACACTAGTCCATATTATCGTTTTTTAGCACCGTTTCCTAAGATTTTGAATGTGTTGAACTCACGATTTATTTTTTGCGTCATTTTCAACGTCCACTAAGTAAGTAGCCATGTCGTGAGTGACTCGATTCGTTACCGAAACTATAATTAGTTTTACCGTTACCGAATACTTTACATTTTCAATGTATATCGAGCATCGAGCTTATTTATTGATAGCCGTTGCAACAAAGACAAGCGTGACCACTCATTGTTTATTTTCTCGGTGCCTACATCGTCGACTCTTATTGTCCACTGCTTGTCTTCCGGGTTGACGCAAAAACGTATAATTACGTACACTTAAAACACTCCGAGTGTTTTTATCGCTTCATCTGAAATGCTAACAATTTGATTAACATTGGGATTTCCAAACTGTGCCGTCCATTAGTTAGATCTCCGCTTACTTATTAGCCGAGTGCGTTGTACTTCTATATTTCCATATTTCAAATTTGTATCATTAACACGTTTTAATGCTAATTGTCAGAAGTTGCGACATGAAGTGTTCGTTTCGTGTAACACTTATTAAGTGACGTCGCTTTTTTTCTCAAAATTTAATTATCGACATTAGGTTGACACCAAAAACGGTGGCGAGAAAATTAGGCTTCACAGACATGGTCGCGCCGAATTGTTTGCAAAACTGTTTATCGATGAACAGAAATTTTGTTTTAATTTGCAGAAAGTTTACTCGATATTGTACAGAACGTATGACTTTAGAATGGAAATAACAATAGTCCGAGCAACGTTGAAGTGATTGATAGGATTTCACATTAATGACTGCTACGACAATAATAGTGCATGGTATCGCTAAATGGATGACATTATGTCTGAGCGTCGCCACGTCAAATATGAAGGATGATCTCCAACATTTGTCCTGCACACGTATTCTAAATGAATTCAATGGCCGCGACTCGGCCCTTTGAGACCATAACATCAGTTAATATCCGTTATTAACTCAGTCATTTCTAACTTCATCGGTTTGACATATTATAAACAGCATTATTTACAACCACACTGGCTTTCATAAACCAAAAAACATTATTAATGTGACGTAAAATATTAGTTATAATAGATAAAAGTCATTGTAATAATACATTTGAAGAAAGCCTTGAGAATTGTGTAAATATTGTTTGTAATAACTTAAATTTGGAAACATAATACATGTACACGAATCTCTAACATCATTCGTGATATTTAAACATGATGAAACCGTTAAACCTAAAAAATAAATTAGCATCAGTGTTCAAAGACAAATAATAAAAGCCAATTTACAAGTCAGCACCGAAGTAAATACTATCAAATTATAGTTACAACTATTTGAAAATGTACCAGACGTGATACTTGCATTAGCACGCCATCAGCCAATAGTATCGCACTGAAAACTTTGCCTCTTCATAAACTCGCTCTAAGACAACCGCTTCGTCTCTAATTTGCACTTTATCATCGAACCCTAAGATTTAAATCCGTGTGCAGACAACCGTTAAGGCGACACTGCTAATAAGTCAAATAGCTTTTACCAGGTGTCCGACAAATGGAAAACTACTAATTAAAGTAGGTACTTGTGTGCCGAGACTTAAATGGAATAACGCACACTGAGTCGTAAGGAGTTTAATTAATCTGGCTGCTGACGCAACGTACGAATCGTTTTCTTTCTATTAGTGTCCGAAAGCAGTTTGTTCAATTGATTCGCTGTATAGCAATAAACATGCTCAGTCTCTCTCGTGTTTGTGCTAAGAGTTTGAATAGTTAACGTTTCTAAAGATCAAAGAGACGGGTGATTAGCGAATCCCTTGTAGATATTGTTGTTACATAAGCGCATACTAATAGTGCTATGTTCGTGTATCCAGTAATTGTGATCTACGATTTAGCACTTCTTTATCTCCAAGGACTACAAACACTAGGCAATTAAGATCACTCCTACGATCTTCGTCGTCAACAAAACATGTTTAAAATAATTATTACAATTAGAAATTCGACAATAAAGATTAATAATACCAAAAGCTCCTAATTTACATCGTTAGAAGATAATTGCAACAAATTGTCGTAATAAAATTTGGAAGGTAGCGCCATTAAAATGTGTTCGAATGTGAGACAATGTGCCCCTAATGAATGTTGGGACAAGCCAGATAAATTATTTACGCCACACACTGCGACGACATTGCTACAAATTTGGATAGACATAAAAGATGTAGAAATCTGGGTAACGACATAAAGTGAATGAACAACAGTAATTACCGTGGGCCGCGAGACTCCGTGGTGCGTATCGTCACATCACTAATTTCCAAATTCGAGGGCACCACGCTATGTTATTTATCTGTATTGAGCTCTTTTCGTTTTAAAGGCCTTTTTGGTATGACATTCTTATATTATTCATACAATAGATCCAGTTCAGTAAGGCTCCTATTGTAATAAAGAAGACGACATTTGGAAGACATTAAAATTCCCTGGATCGTATAATTACATATGACACATTTTAACATTAAGTCACACCCACGCATGGTCTATGTTGTGGCTCTAAATTTGTATAATTTGTGTTAAAGCCGTAATATATGAGAGTTTAGAGGCTCGCGTTCGGCGTTCCATGCATTCGATCGTTAATAAAATTATCAAAATCTAAACAGGTTTTATGAGTGTCGCTCGTGCGTTCGAAAGAGTTCGTTTCGGTTCGTCTTATGAATGGAAATGGTTTTTGGTATTTTAAGTGTTTATAAAGGTCGTAAATAATTTATCGCCGCGTGATACTTCCGTCGGTCGAATTTAAATGTTTAAATCGATAAACTCGCTAACTCGTACGGCTACCGGATTTTAATTCGCATAGGTACACATAATAAACGACTAAAGATTTGATTTATTCTTCACTGTTTAATTACGTGAGTAATTTAGATCGTATTGATTTAATTAACAGTATCGTTTTGTGATTGATATCTGTAGGTGTGTGAACCGAGTTTGGACAGTGAGATTGGTAATAGAAAAGTTGAGCGTAATTGAAACGTTAAGAAAAAAAGCACCTGCTTTATTTGACGGATACGAAAGTAAAATAAAAAAAAAATAAGCTTTAATAAATCGTTTGAGAAAATCTTAACAAAAGATTTTGCACACGCACACGCACGAGAATTTTATGTAAATACAGTAGGTCGTGTATGTGTTGCGTCAGTAATCGTGATTCAGCCTAAACCACTTCTGTGCTAGCCGGTAATTATTCCGATCACACGTGGACATGGTTTACGGCTGGCCTTAAACGTAATATTGTTCGACTATTGAAAATGTAACAAGTACTACATTATAGTAACATTGGTCCAAAGATTTCGTTCTTTACGTCGATTTTTAGAACATCCTCTTACTAAAAACAAGACTCCAGATCTTTGTGGCACCAACACCTTTATTACTACACCTTAAAGTCTATTTTCGTGTACCAGCTACCTCTCATACTTTATCTGTCTAAGAAACATGTAGGTTGTGATCACTGATTGACTAATTGTTCGTTTGTACATCCTTAAGTTGTTTTGCGTTACATAATTTGTCTACCAATTTACAGAAATAATTAGCGATTGGATTGTGGTTACTTCATGTAAGAAATCAAGTACATATTTGTAATCTTAGAATTGATGAGCTCACTAATTTTTATGTACCAGTCTCCATAGATCCATTTTACAGTAGGAAGTAAGAAGGATAAAGTGTCAAGAAATAATTGTTGTTTTACCAAAATATTTTACGAAGAAAGTCAGACTATGATCAGTTCCGATTGTCTCTGCTGACCCTTTAAAATTGTTTAAGCGTGAAGATATCTCGAAATTTATGTCTTCACTCCGTTCAATAAATATTTGGGTGTTGCGTAACTGTTTTACGTACGTCTTAAGTGTTTGGTGGCAAAAGTCAATTGGCAATCTCATCGGATTCACTATGCGTAAGGCGGATCGTCTGTGTGTTGTGTCGTCAATCACGAGAATGACTGCACCGGTTTTAATGGGGTTTTCCCCATTCGAAAGTTTTTGTGTTAATTAAGGAGAAATTGAAGATTACTGTTTACTTACCTGATTATTAATCAAAAGATGAGTAATTGATGTTTTATTCACCATTCGTATGTACTTCTTTTTTTTTAACTTTAATCTGTAGGTCCTTCCGTACCTTCCGTAAGTTAAGATTTTTAAAAAAGTTCTTTACCATCTCCAGTTAAATAATGTCGAATTTTAAACGGTTTTCCGTTGCAATAATCCTATTAGCGGTGTTGCAATACGGTGAATCATATCCTTAATATAATCAAGGCCAGTTCAGATTGAGTTATGACAAATGATTTCGCCAGTGCGATACAAATACCTATAGTAACAAAGGGCAAATATAATGGTCCTTATTAACTTCGGTTGTTCAAATCGTGCCATGTTAAATAAATATTACGCAACACAATTGTCAAACGGTTTGTTTGTCGACAATTCGGTAATTATATCACGGTTTTTGAGTACCTAGTTAACATTAAAAACTATTATTTGCGACATGTAAGGCCATATACATTGTTTCCTCAATATAGAACAAGGAAAATTAGCATAAAAATTAGGTACTGGCTGATAAATGATAATCACAAAATGGGTCATGACGAAAAAATCCCAAAGGAAGTTAATTATCGTCTAATAAAAAATCTGGCATCAATCTCTACAATTCAGTCGATATAAATACTCCTTTTATAGGTACGGGATACTCCGCTCATAACTTCCTTCCGTCACTCCGATAAGCGTAGTAAATCGTAGGACGACATACCTACAAACAAACGTTATTACAAAATAAAAAAGGAAGTCACGGATACACCTCCGCCAGATCCCTAAAAACTTCCAAAAGATATCGGATTGCAGAAACACCAGAGACATAAATAACTCCTTTTTGTCGGACATAAAAAATAGTGTTGTGACAACTGCTTCACCTGTAGATAATGTTTTGGCCGTAAAACCGGTAGCAACAACCAAAGGAGGTTATTCATGTATTGGTACAGATACAAGATCTAACCTTGGGATTGGCCACATGCTTAAAATTTTATGAATGGATTAACAGTTGAATATGAATGGACGTTGGTCAATGCCTAAACGCGAGTGGAATCGAATTGAATGACGTTTTTTAGGCAATTTTAGCTTTATCTGTGGATGTCGTAGGTTGGTACACCTGCTCATTCAATGATAAAATCTCATTCACTATTTAAATGTGTCAACTGTAGAGTTTGAATATTCTATTTAAAAATAAATAGGTTTCTACCTGCCAGTATTTTCAGAACATTTTAAATTTAAACAGGTGAGCTCTAAATCTAAACCGTTGACTTTTCAGTAGGTGCCTGAGTGTAGTCCACTAACAGATTAAAATACAGTAATAATCCTTTTATTTTGTAAAATTCTCGTAAATCATTAATTTAACGACAAATTAAATTCCAAAATGTTTAGCAGGTGGGCTGCTTAGTAAAACTTATCAGTCAACAATTGTCATAATCTTAACACCCACGGATTTTTTTACGACCGGACAAGTTAATGATGTTAAGTCATCTTATGTGACGTGATAATAGGTCATAATAAAAGGAATGGTATTTTTAATTAAAAAATTAAAAGCTAAGAATTTTAGATTTAGACATAAAGTTTAAACTTGTCTAGAATGTTACGTAATGTTTTAAGATGACGTTTAGTTACCTCTCGTTGATTAATCGACCTATTGCTTCAGGCGAAATGCTCTTAGGCAAGGAAAACGATTACGCTTAAATAACTAATATTAAAAACGGAAATATAAATCATTATCAACGGAAGGAAGTATTTTTAAAATAAATATGAATGAAAAAATATATATTTTAAACAAAATTATCAGCGAGAAGGAAACCGCATGGGAAACAGGGAGAAATGCGTTTATTGTGTAAAGAGTACGGTAGCACCGACTTACAAACACGGTCATTACTTAGTAAAAGCTAACAAAGGAAGTTACAAAAACAACCATCAAATCAAAAGGCCAAGTCGGATGATTTTCGACAAAGCCTCGGACGAGACTAGGAGCGGTAATGAGTGCGCCCGCGCCGCGCCGGGTAAAACCGGTAGTATACAACCATCTCTCACCGTTACCTAGCACTTTCTGCCTTATAAACGATGTGGTAACTGTGATTTCAAACGAAACCTCTTTTAATTAATTTTTACTGCATTATGATCATCATTCGATTCGTCTATCCACAGAGTCATAATAATCCAGAAGATTGACTCGATAATTATGATTGGTTAAGTTATGGAATAGTTTTACAGCGATATTTAAATTTTCACCGAATTAATATGTAGGTAAATCATTCGGTGTTGATTGAATTATGTTTATGTTGCTAAACCAGGTTAGACGAGAGTTATGGGTGAAGACAGCGTGGGCATAACACATTACTTTTGTAATAAAAAGAAACAATTTTGACCTTCCTCGACAAACGACGCACGCGTACAGACTAGACTACATTTGTTTAGAACTTTTTACCTCCTGGCTTTATAAGCGTCGTTATGAGGGAGATTTATTGTCGGATCCACTTGAGAATTTAAACAAAGCTGCTATCAGGAAAACACTTGTTTTTCCTCTTAACAAATTAAGTGGTGCTTAAGTACTCAGCCTTAGGGCGCCGAATGAGCCGGATTCGTGAGCACTCCACACAACACCGCACTAAGCTTCAAGTCACGTCATTGTTATCTATAAAATGTTAATTCAGTTTAGATTAACCAGCCACTTATTTCCATTCGAAACTAATTAATAAACATCTCATAATAAGCCTTGAACTTTTGATTACGGAGAACTGGACAATGGATCTCGTTATATTACAAATGTCTTTACTTACACAAACGGGCCACAACAATCAGACGGACGGACGGACGCGCCTATCTAAGTAATTAATCGTAACTTATGATTGATTAAACACATTAAATGCGAGCACGATTCCTATTTGAATATTAAATCTATTACTGAGGGTGACATAATACTTAATACAATTTTAATCTGAGTTATTGCATAAAAGATACGACACATTTAAGTTTTGGAAACAATATGGGCGTCTCATCCATAATGCATGAAATGACGGTAAGTCTAATGGAAAACATATTGGGAATTTATGTTAAATAATTACAATAGTTTAATTGTTGAATAAAATGTTCTTCTGCGCTTAAAAAGTAAAATAAATTATGTTGTCACGTATCTACGTTTTTTTGTAAAAGAAACGAGCAAGCAAAGGAAATACCACAGAGGACTGGTTAGGTGAACCATTGAAAATATTTTGTTAGTGCAAACGAGGTAAACATGTGTATTTACTATTTATCGACAAGGTTGTCGAGTGGGCAACCCTTTACACGTTGGCACCCGCGCACAACGCAACGCTCGCGCACTTCGACAAACAAGATCTAGTGATGCGGAACGCAAACTCTGATGTCGATATTTACTCTACTACCGCAAACACTGACACTTGATATTTGTCCAACTCCTAGCTAATGGCGGCATCTGTATTATTTACTGTTGTAAAATTCACACCACGCAGCTACTGTAATGAACGGCCATTGAACAGAAAAAACACGGTAAGATATTTTTACGACGCGTTTATTTAAGGTTAGAAAGATCAGAATTAATATTAACAAATTAGGTACCGGTTTACATAAACTGTAGGTACGAAACGGTCATAACTCCACCAGGATTATATTTAAAATAAAATAAAAACGTTTAAAACGAGAGAAAAAAAGGAATGTAAAGCCATAACTTCATTTTGAATTCCGTTCGGTTTGTTCCCGTCTCACTGTGAACGCGCCCAGCAGGGGGCGCTATCGTTCTCACCTCACGACGCGAGTGGTAGCCGGTCTTTAATAAGTATCGATAAAATATGTCGATAAAATATGAATATTTATAAATATTTTCGATACATGTCCAAGTCGCCTACTTCTAAAGCATGTTGCCTTACGAGCCAGTACTCGACTGGACCGCCGAGAAGTTGCTGTTTTTAACACGTAATCATATGGAACTCTTATTTAAACGTGATAAATGACCATTACCTAATTTAAGTCGGACGTTCCCACTACGTATTTCTATTAGAAACTATAAATCTTGGCATCATTATAACATTATGGTCAAGCTGCTTTTGATGTCAGTATTTACGCGAAAATGGCGATAAATCTGCATTGAATGTGTAAGCTCATGCAGTGTCAAAAACGAACGCACTACAGAAACGAGTTCTCATACATTCAATTTGTAAGTGGAATTATTCGGCTTTAAATTAATAGCCGGCAAAGTGTATGGGGGACAGAACTAATTAATCTTTTGATGGTATTTCACATTAATTAAACATCTGGAATCATTTGTTGTCAAAAATAGATCTTAGGATTTGAAGATAAAGACCATTATCGCCTGTGTCGGTCAGTAATCAGTACACAAACGATATCGTTGAAGGCTATCATAGTGTGAGGTCTATTTTATTATTACAAAACTTTATTTTTCTTTATAAAAGCCTACGCTTATCCATGAGAAGATTCATGAAAATTAAATGTCTCATAACAATAGGATATAGTCGTGGTCACCGAGATTATAAAGCGAAGTTTACACGATACGATCTGGCGCGGCGAGGCCTTCCGTGAGAAGGACGGAATTATATTTTTTCAACACCAATTACGTAACGCCTAAATGTGACCGAAAACAAAATTTAAACGTAACGAGCATTAGTAGATAAATACGTTTAAATTGTCGTACGCGTTTAGTATGGACGTGGCAACCGCTGGACCGATTAAATAAAAACTCTATGAGAATAACAATAATGATAGCTTTCAAATCTTTAGCAATAAATCATACAATCTATTTTTTATGTTTAATAGTTAATCAAGCAACTGTTGCGAGTAAGTGCTATGGTTTTTTTGTTACTCAGTAATTTTTGCAAGTTATACATATAAGTTTATGTAGTTTTAATCTGTTGGACTGTTATGACGAAGGTGCTGAGAATTAAACATAAAAAATCAACGACAATTATTTATAAAAATTACACCACTTATTCAAAGATGTGGGGACATGAGGTTGACTATGGTTAATCGTTATTTAGTGACAGTGTAGCCATGTCCACGTTTTTACGACCGTAATCAAAACGTGATTGTCGCGCATCCAAAAAAACTGACTTAATTGTGGCGAGCGAGTGTTGATGACATAAACAGTAATTACTTACCTCCGCATCCAAAATGTTATTAAAATCCGCTTAACGTCGTAAGTACGAACCGCAAGCTCTCAACCAGGCTCTTTGAAGGGACAACCAGGTGACAATTTCTATGAAACGCCATTACCGCACGTAATGACTAACAATAAAATTATTATCGTACCACTCTTGTACGAAGGTAATTATAATCAATGTTAAATTTATTTCTGTAATAAAATATCAATAAGAACATTTATTGTACATTATCTCAAAGATATACTGAACTAATTTTACTTCACACATAAAATTTTATATATATCTACATGGTTACCTATTTATTTAATGTGCCTATTTGAAGGTTTTTTCAGTCTGGTAACACGTCTTTACAGCTGAACAAAAGTTCTAGCGGCTTTCAGAACGCAATAAAAATACATTCATCTTTTGTAATGATTTTTCGAGACGTAACTGACCAATATTTTATATTTACGTATTAAGCCACACCTGTAAGTCCAAGGAGCGTTTAAGGCGGTGCATTTTCTAAAATAATTATCATGAACATCTTTTGCGGCAGTCGACGCCCGGGGGTGCTATTGTTTTAAGGGATTTTTTTATTGCTTTTGGCAACCCAACAATGGGAGCGGCGGAGAGGGTAATTTCGTCCGTCCGACGCAGTTTAGCTCGTGGCGTTCCGACGACAGTGTGCACACCGCCTTATTTTGTGCCTTTTTTAGGCTTTAATAATCCATTCAATTTATAAATGTTACTGCTTTCGAGCTCCAGTATGCTGGCTGTACGTGATATTTTTAGATTCATTCAAAGCTTTTACTCTTCAACAACAGAACGAAATGATAACACGAAACGCCAACGTGTCGATATAAAATTAATTACACACCAGTTAATTGGAGGCGAAATATAAAATTGTTTTCACGGCCACTCCTTTTATTGCTAAGGATAATAGTGTGTATTAAATTTTACACCTTTCGACTCGATACGAAATAACGAGGCCTAATATTAACGTGTAATTAAATCATAAACTAAGATAAAGATCGATGTTTAAAAACACCGCAGCGACGGACTAATCCCTTGATTTACAATTACTTGTAATTATTACTTAGCCTAATTGCGGGCAATTTTAATTATCAATAAAATTGGAATTTGTAAGTGAGTCGATTTATAGCCGCACTCACATGACAAATTAATGCTGATTACATTTTATTATTCTTTAAATTAAACGATTGTAAATATATTTGGGAACTAGATTTTATGGTGCACCCATACGATATCGACTTTTTAAGTTTATACGAACGGTAATGACGTGATGGAAACATTTGTTTGTTGTAATCAGTGTTAATTAATGGGATTGTAATTGACTTTATTTATAATCTACATAGTTTGTTATAATAAATTCAAAGATTTACTTTACAGTCTAAGAAAATGTATATCCTGATTCGCAATAGTAATAATACATTTGATAGATTCGTGTTTGTATTATAAATACAAGAACGAGTAGTACCTAAAGAGCTAAGCATAGTGCAAGGTAAGTGTCTCAATCAAAATCCATCCTGCCCTTGAATTCGGGTTTCACTTGCTCACAAAAATGATATCACAATTCTTATCGAAAATGTCAATCGTGTATTCGTGAGCCTCTACATTAAGGTTAATAAAAGGACAACGTAAGTAGATTGCACATCCTGTTCACATTCATAATTAATCAAAACTTAAACCACAAATCACGTCTCAGAGCCATGATTATTATAAATTCTCCGAAGTGTCCGCGTTAATTATCGCTATTAATTACCGCTTACTCACAGATTAACTCCGCGAAAGAATTCTACTTTATACCAGTTTAAAATTATGCATCATAGTTATTTCTGAACTCAAAACAATGAGGGGGACCATTCATAACGAGCCTTACAAATGTCCACCACAATTGCAAGCAACACAAAACTTAATTAAAGTGACACTTCGCATGCATAATGAAATGATTCACTCGTTTATAACAACACAGAGCAACACAGATAGTTTCTGAAGCAAGGAGGCTGCATCACAAAAAGAAAGCGCTTTTTTTGCTCGTTTTTTGACGCTTTTGCGAGTGTAGCACTTATTGTGGATATTTTCTGCTATTTATTCAGGAATGTAGGCGCATTCATTGTTATATACGTATAGCAGTAGCGTTGACGTTTAACTTGATGTTTAATTAGGTATTCGTTAAGGCACCTAACTTTATGCTACCTATAAAAATGCTTAGACATACTCACATAACGAAGGATGACTGCTCGGGTCGTGCTAGGCGTTAAAACTAACTGAATTTGCATCACGGATATTTAATTAACATTTTAATTAAGAAACTGTGAAGACTTACGGCAAATTCTGCGGAAATTTATTTTCCTTTAGCAATATTGCCTATTAGCAAGTGCATTCTTTATGCAACCTTCTTTTTTTAAATTAAGATATATTTTTTATTGCAGAGGTAGGGTAAAATGAGGTTTTATGACTAAGAGGTTTTATAATTAACCAAATAAGTTGGGATTAAGGAACTTTTGACAGTTATGTCGTAGCCAATGACCGTTTATCGTCAGAGTGTCTATCGATTATTTAATAGCAAACATAAAAGATAACGGTTTTGGGAAGTTATCGCTAATTATTGGAAGATAACAAGGTTTATTACTGAACTGAAGTGGCCCGACAATATACTTAATCTACCTAGGTATTCATAGATATGGTAGGGTTATTCCTTTAAAATTATAACAAAGTTGTTCGACCATTCTGCCTCGTTGCTTGTTCTTCTTTTTTATATTAAAAACAGGTTGTATACTAATAAGATTAGCTATTAATAATGGTATTAAAGTAAATAGAGAAGTCAAGATAATTGGAAACAACAAAACGATTAAATGTGATAATTTAACATGGTCATGTTTTTAAGTTTTTTCTTCACTCAATGTTTAAAAAAAATAAAAACACAAGTTCCAAATTTAAATCAGTACCTATGTCTTAGTAGCTTTAGAACTTTAGTGAGGACTTTATATCGATAAAATGAATGTTGTCATCGATATCAAAGAAAATCTAATCGAAAACTGAAGTAGGCCTAATTAATTATAGAAAATATCATGTAACTACATGAAGAGTCGCCCACAACTGACGGAAATTACATTAAATGTTTATATTCGATATCTATACAGATAACAGGGCAATATACAACGGATTATTCGTTTCTTATCTAAGACAATTAGGTACATTATGTTTTAATTTTTTTAATATAAAACCGACTTTGTTTTTTTGTAGATAAATGAGTTGCGATTAACACTTTTGTCTTGTCTTATTGGGAATTAGAATAAGATTTTAGTAATTAGGTGGAAATTATCTGCAATTTTTTGTGAGAAAAAATCTTTTTGTTGGTATAAAAATTTGATTGAAAAGATATTTATATCGGGAAAGAAGTTTTATGACCGCAAGCAATATCGAACGATACGTCAGAAAAGTAATTTGTCAGAGGCGTCAAAAGCACGCACGATGTCAACCAGACCGGCGCGGGCGCACAGCCGCGGGCGATATGCAATAACTACGCACAATTTGAACTAAAAACTACATAATTATAAAATAAATAAAGGTAAAATTACATTTTTTCTTTAAAATACAAAAAAATACACATAGGATGTTTGTTTATTGTTTTTAATATAGGTATTTTTGGTGGATTTTAATGTTGATCTCAAACCTAAAGTTGAAAGACGTCTTATTGACCAAACATAACAATAAATTGCTACCCAAAAACGTACACGCTGTACATTAAAAAAAACTGTCGTCTGAAACGCGAATCGAGTCGAGTTTCGTTGGCGCGAATAAGGACAATGGTTCGGGCACAGTTCGGGCAAGTTCGTCGCCTGGCCTTGAAGAAACCAGTCGGTCGCGTCCGAAACACCTCTGGGCAATTATTCAATAAAACAAAAGCATCAACCACGCCAAGTTTACGCCACAACGCCAGAAAACGTTCGCGTAAATTAATTTCGCCTTAATTAACGGTTCACCTGCATGCTTCGAGTTTCTCAATTTAATTACTGATAGATTGCAAGTACTTATATTTATATATTTTTATTAAAATATCTAGGTAGGAACTTTGGTAGTAACCTATGTGATTTGCGGTATTACTTAAGTTATAATAAATTTCATTAATGAAGGCAACCAAGTGCCGAAGTTAGTGTAATTTAATAGCAATATTGTACATAAACATGAGGCTTGTTCAGCTAACACGGTACCTACTTAGTTAAGTAATAAGCCCTGCGCTATGTATCACAAGTTAAGTAGATAGAGCACACAAGAGCCGAATGTCGGAGCCCATTATTCACGCACGTGCGCAACAAAATGAGCCCTATTATCGCTCAGCTAAAGAAATCCACAGCACGAGCCGCTGAAAAATATACCAAGAAATTTGATATGACACATACTTACGTCTTTTATTGAATATATCGCCTCTCCCGAAGGCATTGTGCCCCAGTGGCGCGAGCCGAACGAAATATTTCAAATGCAAATCGTGCTAACGCTATGAATGTAATAGTTTGTCGTGCCTTGCGCACGCGCCGCGTACGCCGGAAACAAATTATCATACCCATATAAGCACGTACGAAATCGACGAAAAACTTATTGATGTCACTCAACACTGATAAATTGCGCTAAACGAGAAAATGGTAAGTACCAGTATGTATGGACGTAATCTGTTGTACACACAAAATATAACCGCCCATAATGGACTCAAAAGTGCTGTTGGAATTTTTACGCGACATATTTATTCAGCGTCCGCTCTTGTTACTCTAACGGTTTACAAACGTTATTTTTTCATTACAATGTTTATTTTTTATTAATTCGTATGTTGTAAAAATTATATTTTATAGCAAATGCAAAAAATCGACACGAATAACAAGTTGTTATTGTAATAGTGGCGCTCGAACGCAGCGTTAAAAATTCGGAAATCGATTTGTTTGACGTCGCCGTGTTTGTTGACATTCGATTTAAAAGCCGAACGCGACCGATGTGGAGCGGAAATTTATAGAACACCTTTTGGATTGAATTCGAAAAATAGAATAACGGACATTGAACGATTGTAAATAGGTAAACGGCTCGGGTCATCTGTGAATGGGAGACACGTGCAAAATCATAACGGTCACTTGTCGTTTTATTTCCACGGGACGAAGTGAGCCAGTATTTATAAGTTGCCTTTTGTTGGATACACAGAAATGGTCGTGTCTGGCTTTATATAGACCGTGGAGCGATTTGAATTTCATTTATCAGATGAAAGAATATGTCTGCACGATGGGGATTAATTAATGTCAACAATTAACTATTTTATTGATACATCTATCAGGATTCTCAGATCATTTAATGAAGAATAGTTAACCGTCATCGGCATTTAAATTCGAGGTTGTTAGCAAGCGTAAACACATATTTACTGTTAGGTAACGCGTAGTGTTGGTTAGAATGGCCTATCTGAAATCAGCTGAATGTTAAGCGTATTGTGTGTGTAACATCATGTATTTAGGTGAGATGGCGACGTCCTCACGCGGGTCGCTGACACCAAAATGATAAATTGTGTTATTTTTGTAGACATGTATTTTGTGACGTAAGAATTCTAAATCGCGTGACACGGGTAATGTGTGCAGAAATGATGAATCGAGAATTTCAAGTGTCGTTACACCCTGTATACATAATTTATTTATTTATTTAAAAGAGTTTATCCCGTTTAGGTTTTATCTATTATTGTTTGTCGAAAACATGAATGAAATTGATGTTGCAATAAAAATCTACCTAAATCTGCTCAGTAGGAAAATAAAACCTACTCTTTTATTTCCCACTGATGTATTTTATAAACACTATTTTATTATCTCTCTTCAAACATCCTACTAGTAAAAAACGCAAAATTAATTACTCTACATTTTTAGGATTATAAAGCTTATAACAAGTACAAAGAAGTATAAAACTTATTTACTTTATCAATAAGTCCACATTATCTAGTAGATCTCGATCCCGAAACATGTAACGTTACCTATTTGTAGGAAGCGTCGCGCTCAACAGATACGAACTTCCACTACCGCCCGATAGATGGCGTTAGTAGTATGAAGTTTGTAAGACAACGATACTTCGATAGACTAAAATTAAGGCAGATAGGATAATTTTAAGAGCTTTTAGAATGTTTTATTTCAAATTTCAATTATTTTGGATTAAATGAATTGTTAAGACTTTATGATATTAATAGTAGTTTTTTTTTAAATACTTATCTACACGTTGAATGTTAGTGGCATATCGCGGTTATTTTTTGATATTGATTTGATATTGCTTAAGTTTGGTTATTCTTTCTATGTTTATTGCTGTTTTCAATCTAATAAGTATAATACTGTTTTATACCTACTAGAATTATTAAGCAATATCACTAGTCTTCATACCAATAAATCATTAAAATAAACAATTAAGCATAGTTATAGTAACAATAACTATGTTGTCAGTCAGATTAGCAATTACAGTAGGATATTAACGCAATAGTGGATGTTGCTGGCCGTCCTATAAATCCGTCAGTTCCTAAAACGCCCACCCACGGCAAGTTGACGGGTTGGCCGTATTCATAGTTGCACCATTACTAACACGTATTGCCATCCCACTTGGTACAATAAAATAAAAATAACATAAAATAAAATGAAAGTAGAAAATGTATTGAGAAAATTGATACCTATTTTTAGAATTGAATAATATCCTGGTGCTAGATCCAAGTTCATAAAAAGAATGAACTTTATTTTATAACTTAACATTTATCTCAAAATGACAATAGGGTAAAAATAGGCCCGATATGCAAAAAAAAACAAAAGAGTACCTACAAAAATTTCAAAAAACGAACAGGTTGCGTTCGTTAGGTTTATCATTAAGCAAACTGACAAGTACCAACCTACCGGAACATACGGACTACTAGTACGAGAGTTGTGTTCACCTTTAGAAACTCCCTTAGACAATTCCAGCTTGATTTTATAACGAGATAAACCTACAGCTTATTATCACAGTGTTTTGAACACATTAAAATTGCAAATGCTCGTCTCGGCGACTGTTTGGTTTCAAATCACGCCGGATCGTGAATTATACATCGAATGCCTACCTACATGACATTATTTTTCGTGTAACACATAATACATAAACAATATTACTTTTTTTTCTTCATTTTACTTACTACAGATAATTAATACAAAGCAATCTCACAGGTATAACGTGATTCGAAAATACATGAAATCAAATTCATGACAGTTTCGAGATCATTCCGTGGACAGACAGACGGCAAGTTATACAATTACAATACTGAATACATAAATAAATAGATGTATCACGTGCGGGATCGGTGATGGTAAATATGGGAACAAACCAGAAATAGGTGAAATAAATTACCTTTTGATTTCCAAATCGATCATTTTGTACTGTAGGTATTTTTTTCCTTTAGGCAGATAAATAAGTAATTTAGATATTAGGTTTTAAGAATGTGACTTCAACAGACGCCTTTGTTTTGCATCAAAAAGGTAAACTGCAATATTTAGCAATGGCTTTTTAGCAAAGGGTTAAGTACCTACTATGGTATAGTGAGATGCGCGTAGTGATGTAAAGCATATTTTCTCCAGTAAGATTAATTATCGATATTTTGATTTTGATTTTATAGTACCTAGGTATACCAAGTATCTTTTTTAATGTTTTATTGAAGGAGAATAGTAGAGATTTGAGTTAATCAAACATTAATTTTCTTTGAACTAAAATTGATTCAAGGTCTACTACCATACCAAATACCTTTTAGATCAATAAGATTACCGGAATAAACACTATTAATCTCTTGCACTACATCTTATTAACGATATTATTATTTAAATTTTGCACATAACCAACATTTAAATTGCAATTTAAGCGATCAAAATACCAACATTGTTTCTTGGAGCCTATTCTCATATCAAATATGCTAATAATGACATTCAGATATTAATTGTAAGCTTTATTTTTCTACCTTTTATAGCAAAATAATCATATTCATAAGTATACGATATTTTAATTACTGGGAAATCATTAGTTCCTTTGTTAGAAGAAGGAAAATGAACGGCGATGACACAATGTAAGAAATAATAATTATCATAAGCAATTCTCATTTTATCCACGTAGGTGATTAAAACTAATAATTATTGTAATCTATTAGCTTTGATCACCCGATCGAAACGTATAGATAACATATATTGTTGTACATATACCTACTACTTACTGACAGTTAATAATATTAATATGATATTAGTTAGTGCAAATACTTGAACATTTAACGTATTTTTTTAAGGAAACGGATAGCTTGTTGTGTGTTTTCTTCTTTTCTGCTCTGTGTAATTTTGTTCGAATAACTGTAAGTTACTGTAGTTTTTAGGTAGGTACAAACTGTTTTGTACAATAGGTATAACATTAAATCAAGTACATATAAATATAGGTACCTACTCTACCTTTGATGAAGGTACTATAGCAGTGATAGCAGTTTTATTCCGGGTTGCGTTAAAAAATTATGTACTTCACAATATCTTTGTAATAGCTATCTAATAGAGTGGTCGAATTCTCTCGGACAAGGCCTTAACCAAAAAGGTGGACTCTATTCAAGTGTTATGCTTAAATAAGGTCCCCATTACCATAACGTCTTTGGTGGCGCCATTGTCTATATAATTCGCACCAAACTTACGCGCCTACGCACAAATCAATTATAATACCAGTAATAAATTAAATTCTGTTTGCGATAGATATCGATCGCTTTGATAAATGGATCTATCCCGAATGTAGGGAAATCTCGGCAAGATGGCCGCCCGTTGAGCGGGAATGCGCCAGCGCAAGCGTTCCTTATTTGATTTTTTAAATGGTTAACTGGAGTAGGTTTGGTCTTGTTTGAACCCTTTGCTGGTATGTAGGTTCTTAGTGGTTATTCTCATGTGATTTACTTTATTAGTAGTTGTTTAGAGAGTAAATTTTGATTAACAAAATAAAGTTGTTACAATGTAACATTGCTGAATATGTGTTAGCTACTAATACTTGAATTGTTTTACATTTCTATGTATTGTATATGCCTCATGATACATGGGTACAAAGATGTATAGGTATATCTAGGTGGACCTCAATATACACAATAGATAATTAACAGCCTTACATAAAAGGATACAAGTATTTATCCACTTCTAAGATAAAAAACTCGTGTAGGTATATGTATAATCAACGGAAAATACCAAAATAACCAGAGCATTTCGAATATGATTTTACTATCTGCAAAGGTACGAACAAAATCCCCGGTTCACAGTACTTCGTGAAACAGTATTAAAGATCTTAATTCTTTTACACGGTATTCACATAGCGATTATCAAATGTCACGGGTTGCGTATAACGGCAATTGCAATTTGGATTTCTTAGAGGAAAATTAACTTCTTGATTAAAAAGTTCTTTTTATTGATTTCAACTAATCGAAATTAAGGCCAAATCAGTAACACGCCGCATTTTATAGACATCGCTATTTTGTTTGTTCTCATTACGGTTTGATGGTAAAACCGACTACACTACCATCCTGTTCTTAGAAGAAACTTATACATTTGATATGTCGAATAAACCTACTTCGTCTTTAATAGGTAAAAAGCCATAATTTGAAAGTGTCAATAATCACAAATTATGATAAAATCTTCTCTAATAAACATGTGTGTAACTCGATAGTTTATTTTATCTTCAAAGAATCTAATAAAAGGTGTCAAAGGCGACATTTTATTGGAACCTTTCGTGATATTTTTTGATAAAACAATCTCATTCTTGTCAAACTAATGGCCATTATTTTACACCTACAATTTTGTATTTCTATTTGCTAGTATAACGGGCAGTAGGGCTGCCGTCTATCCCTACTATCGTAATTATCGATAAGTTGTGAGTGAGCATTTGTACAACCCTAGCAACCCCTTAATTGACACGGGAAAGATAATGACGACACTTTTCTAACTATTCTAAATTTAAAAATTTTGTACTTAAAACTGGCTATAATATGAAGTTTTATTCTAAAACAAGAGTCGAATCTTGTAAGAAGTGCCGTGTTCATTGCTAAAGGGTTTCAAAATTAAAAGATGGCAAGGAAATGAGTAATCAGCATTAGCTGAGCTTACTTTCCATGATTAAATGTAATGCCTAGATTAATTCCGTAATCCTAGACTTAGATTGACATTTTAAGCCAGTGTGAAAGTGCAATAAAATGAAATAAACTAACTGTTACCGACGATCTCTGTCAGTTACAGAACGAATGAGATTTAAACGCGTATTAATATCTTTTTTATCTCCATTTTAAACTTTATCTTTTGTAAAATTCTCGCGCGACGGTGTTTTCTGCGAAACGGGTAAACAGTTTTTGCTTGAATCTGGTACCCCTGAATGGGATTCTAATTTTAAACATGTCAGAAAAGGGTTAACGAACATTATTTGAAATTTTAGTCTGAATAATTTTTATTTTCTGTTAAAAAATAAAGTTAAGATTTATTTTAAGACTCATTTTAAGATTTATGTAGAATCTAATGAATAGGTATATAAGTCGCTACGGTATCTAAGTAGGCCTTAAACTTAAAAATTGTGATATTGAAAGAAATGAACTATATGAAAGCAGTAGAGCTGATTTTATTGCAATCAGTTTTGACCACATAGCGAAAAAAAAATATTTTTTCACTTCATAACATTGCTTCAAAATGCATAAAAAATTTAGAAAATGAGGAAATATGCAAGTCCGACGCTCAGAAACAGCGTAATTTATTGTTTGTTTACACAAAACATCACACGGCATTTTTCCGCACCGGAATGAATATGCAGTTTTTTCAAAGAAAATCGAAAATAATGCAATTGGTGGAAGAAAATCCACAAAGAAGTAACTTGGATCGAGATGTTTTGTTGGTTGTTGCAAAAGGTTGGCAGAGACGACTTCGGAAAAACTTAGCAAACTTCTGTTTCAATCGGATATCTAAAGTCACTTCCGAAAACGACCAAAATTTCAAATAAAGTTCGAAACGTTCTCCAAACAGTCTAGAGCCAGTTGTTGGAGACTACGCGATCTTTCTTGCAATGGGATTCCTATAAGAAAACTTAAAAAGTAAATATTAACCTGTGAGCATCGCCCGCAGAACGCAGCTAAACTGTTAATTGCGGCATAGCACGCAGTCACTTTTAATCACTTGTCCAGTATCCAGAACTTAGAACTTGGTACACTCGAGTGCGGTCAGTCAGAACACAAGTAACTAGGATATTACACCAAAACACCCACTGTAACTGTTAATGAGGAACTAAAGTTGTGTTGTTGGTGTGAGTTTGTCGTTTCGGGGTGCGGTTGGTCGCAGCGCGCGCGACACAGCACAGTCAACGGTCGCCGGCACACTGCGCGGCCGGCGCGGCGGCCCCCCGCCCGAGCCGCGCACCCCGCGCCGCGCGCCCCGCAGGGGGCGGGGCCGGCGAGCGAGTCGAGGCGATGCGAGCGCTTAATTACGCTCGCCGGCCGAAGCGGGACGGCGATAGCGAGTGGGCGCGAGCTATTAGCGCGCGGAGAGCGGGACGACGCGCGTCTTAAGTATTTTGTATAAGTAATGAGGGGCGCGGGCGCGGGGCGCTGCATCTCCCGCCAATCTTTAATGTTGATTACGGCCGCCGCCGCCTCTGAGCGCCCCTCATTAACGCGAAGCCCCGCCCGCATTTAATTACACACGTTTAATTGTCGATGCTCTCGCGCGCTATTGTTTTTGCGCGGATTCCTGTGTTCGAATTTCAAACGCGTTTGTTTTGTTTCTGCCCGAGATGATTGTCTCGTCAATTTAATTGGTCAAAAAGTCGTTGGTTGTGACGGCCATGCCATTGGCTGTTAATTACACAGTAATTATGATATTCTCTGAAACAATACGTGAACTTTTGATGTCCGTGTTTGAATTGTTTATTTATTTACGCTTTTTATATACAATATATATTTAGACAACTAGTAGTGCTTTCTGAAAAATAATTTCACCATACTACTGTTCATTATAAGAATTTACTAAACTTAGCACCTAAGTACCACACCATTAGGTACCTAATATTTTAGAAAATAGCTAAAATTCCTATAAGATCTTGAAAGAATAGAGAAGACAGTTGAAACTACATTGAAGGTAAAAATTCATTCTTAAGTGGGTGCTATTTAACTTGACACATATCTTCCGAAAATGATACAAATCTCAAAAAGCGAGTAAAATGTATCCGTTTGTTTCCATATTTTTTATCTCACTTGACATAAGTTGATAGGTAAGTAGTTCGTATCTAGACAGACTAGACACTTTGTAATTCATTTATTATTCGTAAGTATTCATTACCTACTTATCAGATTTAAAAATTAATTAAGTAGGACAATTTTCAATAATCAAAAAATTGTTTCCTCTTTTCCAATCAAACAAATAGAAATTGAATGCATCTGTCATTTTCGAGCTTTTTAGGCAGAGGAAATTATTTATTCAGCCGCTTTTCTCTAATACCTAAAGCTAATAGACAGAAAACTACATCTTTCTATGACATTTCATATTATCATTAAAATAAGGAAAAATATTAGTTTAACCAGAATAAGAATCAATTGGATTGTCATTGACTAAACAATTAAACATTAATTCTGTACCTACCTACCTATGTATCGAATAGCGCAGTGGTTAAACGTTCGGACTTGTGTTTTAGGAATTTATATCAGTGTAATGATTAAACAGAATATTTGTAAATTAAAAGTAAAGCATCTAGGTATGGTAGCGTGTAAATAGAGAATTAAGAAGGTAAGCAAAAACACTTACTGCGATTATTAAGCTAACGTAATAATATTTGTAAATTGCAAAAGGGATGATGGTAGGGTATAAAAAGTAAAAATCTAATCAGTCCTTCAGATAAATACCTAGTTAAAAAATATCAGATATCTACGTATTTTTGCGTTTATCTAAACAATAAATAATAAGTTATGTTGCTTTAAAGTTTAGGAGAGGGGGCTTGTGACGTAAGGCATTCGCAAAATTTGTACGAAAAAGTGACGTCACGTGTAACTTTTATTTACCTTCTGTATTTTGGTAAATGTTTGTTTGTCGGACAAAAGAAAAATAATTATACAATATTTTTCATTAAACTAGGTAGGTATATGACGGACATTAAAAAAGGTGTCATTATCCCTAATGCGTTGTAATGAGATAATTAATAAACCTTAGGATGGCAATCAATGTTTTTATTTTAGATCTTTACCACTGAATCCAGGACTCTACCTAGGTAAATAAATCAATTAATTAATAATTCCTATTTACCTTGAACAAACCTAAAGATCTAGGTAGAATTAAATTATAATGCTTTCCTGAAGCCTGTAAGTCTGTATTTTACAATCAATATTATGACCAAAGAACTGCATTTGTCAGAGGTAGGTAGGTACCTACCTATTGTTACCTTCTTGTAGAGTCGCTAGAAGATTTTTAAAGAAATAAACAGTACACTTTGACACATACATAGGTACATTTTTATAATATTTTACATACCTACCTACCTATTACAAAGTTTTCTCGTACGTACCTACACAAAATCTTTATTAAATAAACATACAATCATATAAATAACATAGAAAAATATTATAAAAAAATACCTAAACAAAACATCTTAATTTCGAATCTGGTCTCTAATTAAAGCTTAGAACAGACTACATTATAAGAGAGATACATTTAACCTACATAGTAACAGTTAAAATCTTCACATAAATATAGAACATTGAATATAATATAATAGGCGAAGTATCAGCTGCTTAATCTGTAGAATAACGGACGGAAGTTGGTTATTTCACACTCACTGTCGGGGGATAACCAAACTCTACAATCTGACCAGAATACTTGAACTCTATACAAAAACATATCTTTTAAAATGTTTTAAATGTCTGTTAGCAATTCATTTTATTCTATAAAAGTATGACTATTCTATAAAAGTATATATACCTAGTATGTAGGTAGGTACCTACATACAGATCTTCCCTGTTTTAAATAGATGTCTGCTAACAACTAGCCTTATCCTTTAAAATTAAGACAGAAGATACTAGGTGGGTACATACAGATCTTCCCATTATTTTTGAGTTTCATTTCACTGACAACCCCAGCTTTCGCACCGGTGAAATATTGATATAATACAATATAAACCTTTTTCTTGAATCACTCTATGTGTTAAAAAGAACCCGCTTAAAAAAATGTTGGGTAGTTTTAGTTTTAAATTTAAGCGGACATATTACCAGCGACAGTGTTTTGTAATATGTAGTGAAAAGTATAGATAGTAGGTCAACACATACAGATCTTCCCTATAATATATCATATCATATAATAGTTAGGTAAAGGCTATTCAAAATTAAACCGCACGTAACTGTTCTTCTCCCAGTACCTCTTGAAAGCGTAAATGTTAGTTACTTCCAATTTATAAATTTCTTCCATCTAATAAAAGTACCCTTACAGCCCGGTCTTTTCAGATTTTTACGTGATAATTTAAAACTCTCATACACGCTTTAAAATAATATTTCACGAATTTTCCTTGTTTTCTCTTCTTACAAATCAATCTTACATTAAACTTTTACTTATCTATAAGTAATATTTATGAAACTGTGCAATAAGATTTTTTGCTTTCACTAAATTCCTTTAGGTAGGTACCTATAATTTGATTCGCATATTTAATGTGTAAAGAAATCGGAAATTCGGTTTATTTTAATTTAACTGACGCAAAATATAAATGCACTTGAAATACGTTTCAATATTCTGTTATTAAGTAAATATTTTGTTAGTTCTCCTTGTAAAGTTTTCAGTCAGACTGAGACATTGTCTTTATGATTTAGGTAATCAAAGAAAATTAAGATTAATCGTCCTCTTTAAATAAGTTATAAATAAAACCGCCTATAACTACCCCACTGCTGGGCGTAGAACACAATATTTATGATTCATTTTTCCGTTCAAAGTTTTCCTTCACAATTGGTCAATGTTGTCTAAATAAGGTAATGCACTATAGAATAGGTACTCACAGTACAGTCACGAAGAAAAACATGTATACAAGACCAAACAGTTGCAATAGATTGCATATGTGAAATTTCTGAAGTTATTATAGAATATTCTTGATACCTACTGTAAGCTAAACATAAAATGTTAATTTCGAAAAAAAAGCAAGACTTCATTTTTATATGACTAAGACTTGATCTTCATTTGTTTTATCGAGTAGGTATAGATTCATGTTCTTGCTTGTGTCTGTACACAGAACTTTGTAAAAGTCATATTACTATTCTCTTGCATTAATATTGCTTCGTACCTACTACCTACTAGCAATTTCTTTAAATATCTAAAACACTAGTTATTATTTTATTATCACTACAATACTCTACATTATACCGCCTCTACTTTCTTAGTCACGTCTTTGTAATAAATCAAATTCAATCGTCCGACAGATGGCGGTGCGGCCGTCAAATCAAACTTTAAACAATAACGAAACGATATTTCGATTGCTATAATTTTAGAACAAAATCTAGTAGTTATAGGTCTTTGATAACTTTCCTAAGGTATCTTATATAAAACCTGGGTTAAATGATAAACCTACCTATGCGCATTAACCGATTATACGTTAAAGGACTTCAAAACCCAAAAATTTTATTGAAGTATACAAATGAGGTTTTCAGAATACTAGGTTAATCATGACTCTAGTCTTATGTTTTTTTTATAACCCTCACATGTTATAATCAAAAACGTTTTACTCTTAAATTAAAACATTTTATTTTTATGCCATCCCATATTTTTTTCTGAATAAGTAAATAAATAATTGAACTACCTATACGTTTTGTGTAATACGCCTTGCATTGCATTTAATCAATTAAATATTAAATACACCGAATTATATTTTGACAAAAAGCGACAATAATCAATCTTCAGTTAATGTTCACTGTTCAGATATTCGAAGTAATTCCACTACCGCTTATTCACAAGCTTTATAGAGTTGGCTTCCAGTCTTAACTGATCCAATAAATACTATTACCTAAGCTTACCTACGCTTAAACTAATATTGAATATTTTTTTATATTTTTTCAATACACAAACTAATACACGAAGCGCATTTTCTTGTAACAAAGATTGCGTACAGGACTATTTCAAAAGCTCAAATAATAGCAATAAGATAGAGTCTTCTCTCTAATGAGTTCGATTCTGCCGATACAGTTGTTTACATTTAAAATTATGTCTATATGACGCTAAACGACGCGATACTATAAAAACATCTCATGTAAATCAGGGAATAAGCTATAACTGCTCAAAAATGGCAATACTTGCATATATGTAACTAAGAAAATAAGTACTACCCTATCTAAATTACCAATCCGTTCAATGCTTCTTTAAATCATTGAAGTCCCTATACTAATTGAATAATTATTTTACGTGACAGACCAACAATGAAGAATTAACTTAGAGTTAAAGTTGAGAATAACAATTTGAGAGTTGCCAAATGTCAAATAATCAACCTCTCCCAAACGGTCTCAATCAGTATCTTGTACCAGCTAATCGTGTCAAAGTTAAAAATATATTTAGTAACATCAACTAACCTCCTTGTAAGCCAAAAGTAGTCGTGTTAGTTCTTATGCCAATGACTGGATGCCCGAAAGTCACGGCCAACGACTTCAGCTACACAATGAGAAGAAAAAATATATCGAGATATTCTTGGTCAGTTTTTCTAAGCTTTTTCTATTTGTGGCACGAATCATCCGACTATTGATACTGGAGATGATACCTACAACTATCTACTTTAGATTTGTAAGTACGAGAGTACCTAATCATAAATGTATAGTTGCAATTGGGTTATAGTTCATTTTGAGGTACCTAAACTGTTTTACTGCAGAGCAAAAGTTTTTCTTTCTTTCTTTCTATTTTCCTCAATCTTTAGCGAATTGAAGCAATTCCTTGATGGTTGATTAAAATTAATTGTTTAATTGGCTACTGAAATACAGTTGTGCCTTCTACGCACATTTTTCTTTCCTGTAGAAATATTCATACTAATATTTAACACTTCATGCACTAAAATTCAGCATACAGTATTCAGTTTTAAGTTAATGCTGATGCTGAAATTATTTTAGTGCCTAAGTAACGTTTTAAAAATTCCCACTTTAGACATTCTAGGGCTTAATGTTTGAGTAAAATCGTCAATTTACATACAAATCCTTATTACTTATACAAAGGAACTACAAAAAACTCCCGCACGCGCCAAAGAGAGATATGTCAGCAAGTCAACACGTTATCATACTATGTTGCAATAACATATCGAAATATATTCGATATGTAACAAAAAACACATAAGTCCATATGTCCAGTGGTGACATGTTCTATAAATATCTCCCGCGCTATGGCCGCCACCCACGGCGCACGCGCATGCAAAAAATATGTCCACCGCTACCTGTGACTATTTGTAATGCTATTTTAAATTGGGGTACTGTGGTGTGTCAATACTGTCAGTTACTGCTTCGTTGATTTTATGAAGGAACAAATGGACAATTTTGTCTGTGGTCAGGTGGTTCATATGAGTTTGTTGAAGGTTCTTGGTTACTTTATTGTTCTCCTGTATAAGGGGCGCTTGGTAGACCTTATCCAGCACTGAACCGCAAGTTGATAGAAAATTGCAATTGTATTAAACCTAAATTTGTAGTGGTGATTAGTGCCTTTCATTTACCTACGCTTATTTCTCTATTTATCTTGAAAACAACTTTTCCTTCTAAACTCTGGTTTAAACAATTGGCAATGTCATCTTACTTTCAGTACAGATTGTAGAGCTAACTACCAAATGTTTGATTTATCAAAAGCTTTGACACTAAAGCGCCAAACTTACAGACACATTTACTATGTATGAGTTCAGTTTTTCCTATGAAAGTCAACAATATTTCTTTGTAAGTAGGTACTAAATACTGTTGAAGCATACAAAACTGCACCTTAGATCATTACGCAAAACTCATAAATTTATCTAAATACCTATCGTATTGTTAAGTAATTTGACAAAGGTTTATTAATGACACTCGCAACAATAAGTACCTAGTTAATAATGATTTATATCCAATAGTTGTAAAACTAAACGGAAGACAAGTGAGAATTCTGTTGTAAATGTCCACTGCCGTCACTGTCCGTAATGTCTATTATACAGCCATTAGTTAGACACCCATCTTTATATATTAACTAAATACGTATATATAGTGGTACTGCCAGTGTCAATATTACACGGTATGCATTATTCAATGTTTTGTACCTAACAGGTGTTATTTTGACCTTGAATTTTAAAGTAGAGTTCTACGACTTTATTTTTTAGTAATTTAACGTAAGACCTTCTTGTAGAAATGGAACGAAGTTGTGCGTATTAAGCCCCGCATTGCTAGTGATGATATTCAATCCTGTATTGTAATTTTAGGATTCCAGAACGATTTTTTGATTTGTAATATTTTATTGTTCTGCGTAATAACATAACTGAATTTTAAAATGATTTAAATTCACATTATGATGATTTTGATGTCAAACTTTGGGGTACGTAAATTGAGGAAACCTTCGTGAATATAAGTCGTATAATACACCAGAAAAAAGGTTGCATTCCTAAACTAAAACTCAACATAACAGCACTCATAAAAATCGTTTAAAAATTTAAAATTAAATCTCAAAAAAAAAAAGAAATGTCACTCAATTCTATTTTCAAATCGAATTATTATTGGGAATATAGGGAAAAAGGCCGGTGTACACAATCGTGACCTCACGGCGATTCAGCCACAAAGCGGTGCGGGCGTTGACCCGGCGGCCAACCCCTGACCTTGGTATCGTGAACTGTACCCAGTGACGTAACCGTGACTCTTTTCCTACATGTGATACGCACTTGTTTACTTCTTGTTTACGTGTGTTGGCAGGCGACAGGTTAGTGCAGACGTTGGGGTCAGTTTTTTCAATTCTTTGAAAGGTTAATTGGTCAACTGAGTTGAATTGTCATAACTGGTATTAAGGCTATCAGATTTATTCGCAAAATTGAAAAAAAAATACTTTAGAAACGTCTTGAAATTGTTGGTAGCGCTTTGAACATAGAATAACAATTCTACTAGTAAAGTCGCTTTATAAGGAACATTTCAAATATTACTATATTCACTCGTCCAGGAATCAAACCTACATCTTACAATCTGCTTTGCATGGTGCATATTGGCAGCTTAATTACAGGGGAAGCTTCGCAAAGATTTTATTGATTCTATTATTTCGTGTTATTTTAAGAAATAGTAAAATTATAAAGCAAATATGTCATATAGAGCTGCAAAAGGCTCAACTTGTATGAGTTAAAAACAAGCGTCTTACTAAACAAACATTGGTGTCACCTTCACGCCGACCAGTGGTCAGTTCCACAAACACACAACACCGCCCCCTACCCGATATATCGGAAACTATAACAAACAACCCTACTGTTCCCCAGTTAAGGAAAAGCTGAGAAAATTCCACTTACACATGTGTGAAGCGCTAGCATCGTATGTGAACCGCGATACGAACCATCGACGCCTAAACGCACCCTCTCGACTACCAACGCCATCTCTTAGCGAATAGGCGGAACTATTTTTACATGTTATTTTTATGACGTGAAAGCTACTAAAATAACACTGAATTGTTTTACGGTTTAGTATTGTGATTGTTAAATTCCTACAGGTTGCTTGTTGAAGTACGTTTACCTCTTAATTTTGTGGGGTTTTTCCTTATGATGAATAACAACTGGGTTACCTGTAACAAAGAGGATTTTTATTAGAATATAAAGTTCACTTATACTTGAGATGGTTTATTTACAGTATAATTACAAGAACACATTTATTTTCCTTAAAGTCTATAAGTGCTTATTAAAATTTAATAGCCTTAGCTAATTTAAAATTTAATAAGAATATTTCCTGACACATTTTTTATCGATTTGCGATTAAAAAAAGATTCAATTCATAAAACGAAACGAAACTTTGTTATGTAAACATTATTGAATAAAAACAGCTACTTAAGTAACATAATATATCTTAAGCCAGTTTATTTGTCAAACCCTTCTAGAACATTTACAAATCAAATTATCAAACGTTAACAGATTACAACCAAAGGTATACAATTGTCAATGTTACTTATTTACATGAAAGAGATATGCAAATTTTTCTTAAAGAATATCTAAAGTCAGGGGTAAATGTGGGCAATTTGATACTAATATGTTCTTCCACACGTGCCATTAGATGCCTAGCATTGTGCTGATGACATTAAGGCACGAGCGTGAAGTTTTTATGTTAAATTTACATACGACTGTTAGTAAGACATAATTATTCGTGATTTGTAAAGGTTATAATGGTTAATCTATTGTTATAAGTTTTACGGTTAAGGGTAGTTTTATTATTTATGTAAATATTGTCGTTTGAAAATACATTTGTAATATCGCATTTAATTCGAGAGAGAGGTATGATTTTCTTGTGGTTATATACGTTGATTGTATTCAAGTAATATTAGAAATTAGAAGAGTATTAGGAATCTACTGAAGTATTGTTCAATACGGATATTAATATTTGAATAATATAGGTATTTTATAGGAAATGCTAAAGAAATGAAGCTGATACAATAAAGATATAAATGGTTTTATTGTTTACTAAGATTTAAGAAATATTGAAATAGTAATAAACTTTTCCAATTCGTGCTTTGATATTTATAACTACATTTTAGCAACAACTAGAGGAGCAAAAGTTAAACACTTTTAACACCAAAATGCATGACACCATCAAACTATACATTAATGTACTTTCGAAAGATATCAGAATACATTGTACATTACAAAGAAAACTTTAAACCCCCACGCGTACTCGCTAGCGATATTCGATATCACCGCTTGACATTTTCGCAAAATCGATATCGCCCCTTATTGGTACCGAAATGATTGAACATCCTACCGCGACATTTTTCTAATGGCGGCTCGTGTTTGAGACCCTTTTTCTTTGTAATGGGGTTTACACACATGTTAGGATATTTTTTTTCGCGTATGCATATATTTTTTTTGCGGAATAGATAAGTGGTATCTGATAGTGGAGTATTGTAAGTTTTTTTTTGTGTTAGTTATTTCTTTTGGTGGAAATATTTGCAGTTTGTTCATTTTCCAAAGGAATGCTATTAGGTACATTTTGTTTTATAGCACAGTATCTATTTAGTTTGGTGCCCTCAAAAATCTAGCAATAAGTTCCTGTAGCTAGGTTTTAATTCGACATAACATTGACATAGTAGGTACAATGAAGAATTTAAAATTAAACCTTCGAAAAAATAAATTAAATAAAAAACAAAAGATAATTATGATTTTAAGTAAAGAACCCAAGAATACCACCTTTCCAAACTCAATAATCTAAAAAAACAAAAGCTACAATTTTATAAAAGTAAATCCAAGACTTCCTCACTAAAACAATAACACCAAAATAACCGGCAACACATATCATTGTTGACAACACAAAACTGTGCAATACATTACAATGACAGTACGGGGTCCAAACATCACACCTTACGCAGGAAACGGTTACCAAGTGTGTACGGTCAACGAGACCCCTTTTCTTTTTACATGTCGCAAGCTAACGACAATACGAAATCAATACTAACACCATCGATGCGAAAATCCTGAATAGCGAAGTGACTCACACACGTGGTGTGTATGTGTGGGTAATAATATGCATGCGAGTGTGAAAGACGTGGGTACGGTGACTATGAGGTGTGTGGAGCTAGGATAATGAGAGAGATATTTTGTTTTGAGATTTGTTGTTTACTAATTTTAGGAGATTTGTACGATGCTTGTGCTGTCGAGGAATCAAAGTAAGATTTATAAGTTAAGTACTTGTGTTGTCATAGAATGTAAGTAAAATTAAGTTTCAGATTGCATAATATATCGCAATATTTCTGTAGTGATTGATGATGTACTTAATTTTTCTTTAGGTACCTAAACATTAATTCATGATACAATTTGCCTGTAGTAGCATTAACTGTAGATGTACAAAAATCTTTAAGGAAATGTCTTTCATTAATGGTAATGCATGAATAATTCCAAAAATATGTACAAAAATAAAAAGCAATTCATCATCCCCCAAGACGCTACTTAACCAAACGAATTCAATATAAAAAATTCGCAAATTCCCCAAATCCAACAAACAATGGTCACCCCAAAAATTGGTAAAAAGAAAACGCATTAACACATATAGATGAGTAGTCACACATGCTAACCGGGGCACACACACATGCAAACCGCCCCCCTACCACCAAACTCCTTTTAAAAACCGCCTCACACCCTTGGGAGTCTTTTCATAAGGAAATGCAGACATTTCAAGAAAGCTAAGTATCAAATAAGCATTGAGAGGCAGTAGCGGTATTTACGAAAGGATGTCATAATACGTGGGCTCATTTATAACTGTGTATATGATTTTTAGATCGCATGAGGATGGGCCTAACTTTTTTGTGCGTTATTTGGGTAATGTTACGACCCATTGCTGTATTAGCTAAGTTATATAAGTTTAGTTTAGGTTTGCTGGTTTTATTTGGGAACAAAATGTCTACAATTTGATTACAGTAATTTTACATCTTAGTAACCAATTGCTTGTCAGGTAAAATAGTGACGAATAGAGGCTTTTGTAATTTGTACACTTCGTATTATAACTTAACAAAACACTGGTCTTTATATCTTCGGGAGAAAGATCTAAAGAAAGAAAGATATTCTTGGATCTGCCACAGAGTTAGAAATTTATCTGTAAACAATTCAACTGTGTGACTTACCTTAGATAGCCAATAAAAAGGGATAATTTGAAATAGGGAAGAGAGGCCATATTTACCCTGTAAGACACGACATGTAATAAATTATTAATTATGAATATCTCTCCTTTTGTTATTTAAATAACCTTCTACAAAGAATACAATACAAAAATCTTCTTAATTTGATTAGAAAATCAATAAATTGTTATCTTATTGAACAAAATGTAATTTTAGTAACAAAATTAGTATTGGTGTCATAGGTGCCTCATAAGTACCTAAGTTACGTGTTTAGACATCATAAGTAACATAAAAACTTAGGTATAATTATATCATGAATTAAGATATCAATAAAATATATCATGTTTTTGTTCACACGGACAGATATCGTTATTTCTATTCAAAATCTTAAATTTTTATTGACACAAAATAGTCATTTTTCTAAAGAAATAAGGTTGATATTTCTCTAACACGAAGCTGTGTATTCTAAAAGAAACAAGACCAATTTCGCAATGAACATAAAAACGACACATTTGCACCAAATTATCTGTTATTTAGAATAATTGAATAGCAATGAATGCTAATCACGATTCGATTATTATCGTTATCTGATTCTGATACGACCGTCATTGCTAATTATAGCTCAAACAGACTTCAGAACGCTTCACTCCCCCTGTTTTCAAGTGGTTTACATTCCACTGAAAAGCTCCATCGTTTCCCGAGATTTGCTAATAATCTCCCCTTGTAATTAAAACCGGATTTTAATTGCTCCAAAGCGACACCTGTTGCTGTAGCTCTATCTCTCTTACACAATCCTCTGTCCTTGTTTCTCGGAGGCTGTGCAAATCGGCCCGTATCCGGATACCCGGGTAATATTGTCTGAAAATTCAATTTTGGAACAGCTAATTGGGGGCAAATGAAATTGGCAGTGTCGCTCTGTCCCTTTGTTTGAGAGCTCTCGGCCGTGCGCTAATTGTTTCGCGATTATATGAATTAATTTAATTTGATTTTTTTGCCCTTCGTTAAAAATTGTTTTTTTGGGGTTTGTGAAATGAATACAAAATAATTACAAAGCTTTTTTAAATTGACTTACAGACTGGTTTTGAACAGAAAGTATTTGGCCCTATTGAAATTAAAACAAAATTAAATGTTTCCATCAAAACAAAGTGTTACAACCAAATAACAGAAAAAACAACTATTTTACCAAACAAATCGGTGTTACCTCAATTAAACCCTTAAATTCAAAATTTCCACATAATCGCACCTCGTTACGAAATTAATATGATATTAAAAACGCCGCAAGTAATCTATCAAAGCAACAATAATCGGTTTTCATTGTTATAATACTAGAAAATTGCTCGAAACGTCGAAAGGAAATTATCGGGTTATTATCTAACCCCTTTCTTAATTACCTGCATATAATTTTTGTTTGTACACTGCCCGCTATTACAATAATGACGAAAGAACGCTCAATTTCAGACCCTACCACGAAATCTTCAAATATCATTATCGCAGTTGTGGGAAAGAGACGCCGCTATGTGCTTAGTAGAGCGCTGTCCCTTTCTGAACTGTTGTAATATCACTTTTAAACATGGTAGACCCTCAGGTACAGCTAGAATGATTAAGGTTGATTAACGGCAATTTCGTGTACTCGTTATAATAAGATGATTTTGTTGTTATTAAACAAGTAATGTTTGCTATTAGTTCTCCAGTGTTTTGTTAATGGCCCATTATAAGAGATTGTTTCTAGTTTTTGTTTGTATTTAATCTAGTTACTCGGTATGGGAATCCGTGGGTTATGGGAAAGGAAATTATATGTATAACGCAATACCTACTTTCTTTTGTTTGTGTGTCAATTCTGAGGTGTAATTGTGAAAGAGACTGATGCAATTTCATAAAGATTTGTCTATTTGGTCGTACTTTAAGATAAGCTTAAGATAATATCATCGTATCTTTAATAAACAATATCTCAATATCCGTAATAAGCAAAGAACAGATTATAAATAGAATATCAAAATACAAATATGACGAAATAATCAAAACGGGTTACAAAAACAATAAAAAACCAAGCTTTTGTGTTGACGGGAAAGTCATTGAGGACCATTTATAACCTTTTGATTAATTAATTATTTTGACTTGTAAAACAATCACGTTTGACCGGTCCCACAACGCGTGGAACCGTTGTTCGTGTATTAACATAAGTATTTTAATTGCCCCCTCTAAAACACATTAATACTCAATCAATATTTAATGATAATAGCTCTGATTGTGTCTCAGTCTCAGCGAATATCCTTGGCTGTTTTATTACCAATTATAGCAAATAATTATTCAAATTGAGCTATAATTATAGGTTAGCAAGATAACGAAACAAAGCACTATTAAGAAATTAAGTTGACAAATGTTTGCAAAAATGTAGATAAGACTATCTACTCGTAAAATTTTGTGAAGAATGCCGTATAGTCATTAATACCGCATACCTACTTTATCTATGACTAGCGACCCGCTCCGACTTCGCTCAGGTGCAGGTCATACTAATTTATAAATATATTAAAAAAAGCGCATCAAATGGATTTATGTAGTTTTAAAATCTAAGCGGGAAATGACTTCATTTTATACTATGTCGCAATATAAATTTACCTACAGATTCTAAAGGTGTTTTAATACCTAAGTACACCTTTCATACTTATAATGTACTTTCTTTCCTGAGTGAACATAAATACCAATAAGAAGAGCACACAACAGCTAGGTGCAACCCGGTTCGAGATATCTGTCCAAATATTTGTCACCAATCGAACGCTTCACCAACTCACAGCCAACCACTCGGCCAACATGTCAGCCAACCATCTCATATTACAACGCGTCTATTAATATTTAACTACACATCTAGTAATCAATGGAACACTTACTCCTAAGCAAATTGTGAAAAGGTTTAATTTATATGTAAATTAAAATAATTTTAGTTCGTTTATCGACTAAACAGTTCATCCCTGTCATACCGAGATCAAATAATTACATGATTAATAAGATAACACAGTAAAACTATTTCTAGTATTAACAGCGCTATGATATTGTGATAAAATCAACATTAGTAAGGAGGTATTAAAAAACAGCTTCACAGATTAATATGTCAAACACAGCAAACTATCATTGAATGTAGCGTGTAACATCTGAATTTAAATCAAGAATTACGATAGAACATCATCTCATAAACCAAGAATAATGGCGACAATTTGTCAATAACGTAGAGACAGAAGCGGGTTAACGCGTAGGTAAAATACCATACAGCCAATAGGCCATAGGCCCCAAGTTTAATGCCTTCGACGAAGCTAAAGCGATGCAACGCAATTACTGTTGGAGACGCTTTCGCGCAAATGGACGACCCACGACTGTGCGGGACACACGGAGCCAGCCGTTGACGAATTGATTCCACTATAACATGCATTATCACGGCAAATGTAGGAAGTAACGGCTTGCAAATGAGGTGCGACTCTATCGTCGACTGTCACTTGTTTTTCTAAAGTGGATGATTTCGTCAGGAGATTTAAAAAAAGAATATTGTGGTATAGTCAAGTTGCCAGTATCAATTTAAGTACCCATTTTTAGAATTTTGTTTGCGTACGATTTACATGTATGTGTTATGGACCAAGTGATTAATGCGGGCATTATTTATAATGCTTGGGCATTATGAATAATGCCCAGCATCATCGGGCTAAGTGATTAATTACTATCTTAACTTCATTATTATCATATCGCTTGGTCATTATTATATTGCTAAATGATAGTTGGGCAATTTGATACTAATGCTATATTTAAGTTGTATCAAGCGCTAAATAAACCATGGCTGCAATTGGGGACACCGTAAGAGTTCGAGTTCCGATGTTGATTGCGGTTGTAATGATGAAAGAAATAAAAAAAAACCTAACCTAACCTAACCTAAATTAGGTGAGGTTAGGTTTTTTTTTTTATTTGTCAAAATCTATATTTATTGAGGTGAAAATATCATCTTATGTTATTTTAATTGTTAAAATAATCTTTATAATATTAAGGCAAATTAAAATACAAATTTATTCTGAAACGAATATCTACTTGTTTTATTACTTTATCTAATTCTTCGAAGATATTATATATAATAGCTAAACAGTATCTATAATATCCAGATTGATCACTTTGCCCAAAAGGTGATAGGCCATATGTATAGTGCCCGGTCAATTTGATTATTTGAATAATTATTATCAAACTGCACTCTCATATTGGGCATTTTTCATAGTGCCCGGGCATTATGTATACTGCCTAATTTATCATTTGGTCCATAACATATGCACTTGAATGTATTCACGGTAAGCTCCAAAAATTAAGGTGAGATGCGCTTTCCGCTCTACGCAGCTGTACATCCCAAAATTATAACCATCGAGCGAATACATTATTGAAACGATTTTGGCGTTAATTCTCATACTAGTAATGTCGTTTTCATTCTGCACCACTTTAACAAGTAAAAGCTATCTAATGACATGCTCGAATAATCGTAGCGAGGGCCGAATGACACGCATGAGGCGACTTGTTACTTGTTTTTACACCATACTTAATATGGGGGGAAATGTGCGTAATTGTTGTATAGCATACCTTTGAAAGTCGTCGAAGCTATCGTCGGCCTAAGGGTTTAATAACAGAACACGGTGTAACCTAAGCGTGACAACGACTCGACGTTTTGTAAAGCTAAACATCACAGTGATTTTGAGCAGTTAGTTTGCGACGTGTAATTTCGTAGTGGTTTTATTATATAAACCGGTGGTGAAACACCTTCGAGTTCCTCCAATAAGTCATGCGTGTGATTTCGAGCAATTTAATGTAAATGTATCACATTAGGCTAGAACGGATCCGTAGCCTTGTTTTCGTTTGTCTATGAGGATGTTGCGAAGGTCAGTGACCATATACGTTTAGTAATAAACATATTATTATGCAAATCTTAACGATCTGATTTCATTGTCATTGTGACTGCTAATGATAAATTAGTATTAGTTGTTTTGTTTTTGGTGAAATATTTACCATATTTGGGAAATGCAGGAAAATGAGAACGGGTATTATAATTTCGGGGCCAGTTTGTGTTTTAACTTTTGTGATACCGCATTCCTTGCCCACTCATAATATTAAGGCAGCCAATTAAATATAGATATTTGGTGAATCTGTCAGAGCTTTTAAACATGTACAAGGAACTTCTCACTTTTTGGCGTTCAAGATGCAGCTTTTTCTCGAACCAAAATCAATATGTATATAATCACCGAGTACCATCAATTGTCCACCATTAAAATTCTCCGCACTATTTTTAATAGGCACTTACATACCAAAGTGTGTTGATTTATTCTAAATCATGAGCTCACGTGAATATGTAAAGGACACTTTAAAATTCTCCACGGCAGCGTCAATAATTCCGTATCTAAGGCGAATATCGATATTTATATCGACTCTTGTTATTCAACACAAATAAAATAAAGCGTTTATTAGGATTCGCGTCGTGGCTCTGTTTCGAAGACTGCCTATTGTTTCTTTGGGGCTATCAATCACCTATAGTTCGGCTGGCCGGGCCGGGCGCGGGGGTGCGGGGTAAGACGGCAGCGGAGGGGGGGGGGGGGGACGCGAATAACGGTTATTGAAATGAGACGAGGCCCCCGCTTTTTTCCAAATTTAAATTTTGATAAGGCAAGTCCCTGTTTTGCTCTAACTGTGTCCCCGTTTGGTGAGGGTGGCTTTTTTGTTTCTGTTCCCAAAGTCTTTGCGTTTTTATTTTAGTGTTTGAATTTAGTTTATTATTGGGTATTACAAGGTTGGACTTCGGCTGGTGGATATAGCTGTAATTTTTGGATCTTGTGCTTTTAAAATTTCAGTTGCTTATAGATCTAAAAGTGTCTTTATGAAATTGTAGAGCAGTAGTAATTAAATGTTTAAAAAAGGCACTCTTGCTTTACCATGTCACATTAGTTGGTTTGCTAGCAATTAATTTTAAACGTTTAGTTGCGACATGTCGGTAGAGTATTTAACAGCAACTAGATCAACCTTCTAACCGCTAACGCGCGCCGTATGAATTATGAAATCAAATTATTCTTGCAAAAACTGATCTATACATCATGTCAATCGTGCGCAGTTGTTAATTCATTTTACACCAGTAAAAGTGCGTCGACCATATTCCAAAAATTCGGTTATAGGTTTTTTGCCGAGCGAGCCGACCACGCCGCTTGAATACGTTATACGAACCAGAATAAAACCGAATTAACATATCCCGAATCTCCTCCACTCTCGATTCAGACTTTTTGTTATGTTCAATTTTAACTCTCCGTCCTTAAATCGCTGTTTAGAGAAATGGACGACGCATTGACACCTACATTATACAACTCGAGATTTTTTCACTCAAAACTCCTATTATTTGATACGTCTCATCGATATTCATGGGACTGTGAGTTGTAAAATGCAATAAAACACAATTTTTATATCTTGTGTTTAGACAGCGGCCGAGAGATGATAACGAAACCTGTAGGCCAGTCGACATTGTAGGACCGGATATCGCCGGCCATTCACAAAAAACCGACGCGCACACACGCGCAGCGTGACGTGTTCACACGTCGTGTTGACACGCACACAGCCGCCGTTCATTCATAAGGAATAGTGCCTTTTACAGCGTCAACAAAATAGTGGTCAACCATGCGATGGAATATTTGTTAACTAGAGTTTGTCCAATCCAATGAACATTATGGCCGTTTGAAATATATTAGTAACAGTGGGAGGTAGACTTAATAGTACCGATAGTAATCATCCGTCCTTAACTTATTGTCGCGATGGCTTTTAAAACGTAACTATTTTCTTATTACATAAACATTTTTAAATGTTGTTAAAAGTAAATACGGTTGGTAGAAACCGTTATTTATGCTTACAATAATTTTACTTAATAACCTTTTTAAGTTACCTAAACTACAATGAGATAATAAAAATATTTAAGATTTAAAAATGTAACATGGATGCCGAGCCCACGCTACTCATAAGGCACGGGTAACATACACCGGTTGGGAAACCATCCAATTCCTATAGTAATTTATCCCACTGTTGGTCTCTTCTCATTTTACTTTAAAACATAAGTTCTTACTACTTACATCTTTACTTATTTGTAAACAAAAGTAATCCAAAAACAAAATTAAAAATCCGAGCAAAAAATCCTTATAAAATTACAACATTTTACGCTCCATTCGTTTTATATATTCCTAAAGATAAGTTTATCACACTTAAACAGCTTTTAGTTCTGCTCACCTCTAACAGAGTCGAGAGATAACATACACAAGACAACATTATTTGTACACAATCCGTAAAGGTAAACATTTTATAGAGGCGCGCCTAGCACACCCTAGCATGTCGAGATAAAATGACTCATTGGAGTTTAATCCAGTGTCATAAAAATGTCGATGCTGCCTTTATAGTTCCGTTCTCTTTTACCGGACCGTTGACATCGACTATCGACAGTCGAGAACCCGAGAACCCGTTTACCATCACGTGCTAATTAATTCATATGTAGGCGTACCATTATCGATAGAATTATGTGGTAGCCCTATACTTTATAACGTCCATACGTCTTGTCAGAAAAAAAAATGATAAAGATGTTTTGTGTCTCGTGCGTGATTTTATAAGGTTTCCGTTTTTAATTAACATAATACGACTATTATAGTATCGGGAGAAATGCTTTCCAAATATTTTGGTGTGGTGCCTTATTTATGGTTGCGATGGCAACGGTCAGCGTCCGTGTGGCGTTCGTTTATGAATCATTCGAGATAATAAAGGGGAATATTCATTTCGAGATGGTTATAGGGATGTTGTGACTTGTTTAATCAAATAAATTATAGCAGCAACCATTTATTTTTATAGAAAAAAATGCAAATAAATTAAAACCTTTTTTGTGATGTAACTTAATGCTCTTAGAAAGTTTTTCTGAGAACAGATACTCTTTTCTTTCGTATTTCTTTCCCTATAATCACAATTAAAATCTATAGGGACAAAACTATTAATATCCAGCAGTTCCAAAGCCGTTTCCATTACCAAATAACCAAATGATTGACGTATAGATTCGCATTAGCTAAGAACATGTTCATTTTGCGCAAACTCCAAGTGTCGATAGTTTAAATTGTTGTATTGAGGCTAATGGGTCGGGCTTCACGTTCCGATGGATTTCATTCATTCAAAACAACAAATAAAGCTATTCAATTTACGATTAAGATTTATTTAAATACTCTAAAGTACTAAGTCTTGTAATGCAGGGAAAAATGCACTAGGCAATGTAATTTATTATCTTAGTAGTAGGTACCTATATTCCACGATTTTTACACAAACTACAGTCTCAAACTAAGCAGAGCTTGTATTATAAATACTAGACGACTGATAAAAATGTAGACACATACATATAAATAACACCCAGACACAGCACAAATGATTGCGCATAACACTAACATTTGTCCTGGGTGGGAATCGAACCCACAACCTCTGGTATAGCAGGCAGGACGACTAACCGCTAGACCAACAAACCAGTAAAAAAAAATTCTTAGTAACCAACCATTTTCTGCAGCTACACCTACAGGAATCTTCATCGTCCAGTCCAACCTATTCTGTTTTATTCTAAAACAGTTTTAAAAAGACTTAGCCAACATTGTACAGTATTAACGCCCGCATTAACCTCAGAATGACTTGTAACATATCTTGGTGCAGTATTAACACATCATAAACTGTTACGTTGCCTTCAATCTTGGCTTTAAGGATGTCCTTTGCTGGGTGACATAGTTGGTTTGTATTGCTAACTTCGCAAATTTGTAAGTAAGTAACTTAAGTACAAGCAGATCCAGGATGGTGGATGGTTTTTGGGGGGTTTAGCACCTCTTTGCCGAATTTTACCAAATTAATTGAAACTAAGTAAAAAGCTCGAACATTGAAGACAAACGTTAGTATACAAAGTAGTTGAAATTATTTTTTAATAATTTGATATGGCTTTTTACCCGTGTTATGGTAATTTTGAAAGGACCAGAAATAAATAAGATGTTAGCAAGATAAATTAAATCCGACCTTATCCAAAAAGTGTTGTTAGCACATAATTTTATATCTCAACATAAAAATCTGCACTCAAGACCATGTTAACACTCAAAACTCATTAAAAAAATTAATGTCATAAAAACCACATCAAATGGGCATCATTTATAAAACATGTACGAATTAATATGAGAAACTTTATATTTCCTCTTGCAATTATATTTCGCTTATTTGTCAATCCGTTGCGTTGTAGATTAAGCAATTTAAAATTTGGCATACCTAACTAAACTCGTTCCACACCCGTCGAGATTGGCCACGTATTTCCGTTGCAGGTGTAAACATATACAACATATCATTTAATCCATCAATGTGTTTAAGAATAAAGCGTTTTTTTTTGTTTTAGTGTAAAACTGCAGATCTGAGATCAGAACTGAACTCAAGATTCGGAAATAAGCTTAATGAACTTTGACTTCGAATCGATAGTTAATAAATTAAATATTCAAAAATATTACCAAAAACAATTGGATGCTAAAAAAAATACTGGACAATGAAAAAAAAAACATACAATGAAAATAGGTTCTTGATCTACACCTTTTTGAACAAAACAAACAGGTATTTTATAGTTCCTCTACCAGACACCTCACAAAAAAAAAAAAAAACAAAAAAGTAAATCGCCACGATATAAATCCCCGGTTTATTAATAATTAAAATTAATATGTTGTTCCAATTAAGGCGGTGCGATAATTTGCAGCCTCGCACATAAACTACTGGTGATGGACTAATCCCTGCGAGTGCTCGCCGAGGGCGCGCTGCAAATTACCTGATCGCTTTCGAAGGAGACAAAGCCTTTGGTTTATTCTCAATTTAAATGCATAATTCGAAAGGGATTTTTTGAAATATTTTTATACATTTTTTTTAATATTATTGTTGTTTTTTTTAAGGGTGTTTAATAGTGTGCCTATTTGTCATTTTTTAGTTTTTAAATACATTTTTTGCTCATAGTTTTGAAAAGATTAAAAAGATATTGAGGAATAATATCTTACTTTATTAGGCATAGAGATCATTTTAAGCTAAAAGTTAAATTAAAATTTTAATCAAAATTGATGTCAGTAACAGTTCTCAAGATTTGTTCACACCAAAGTTAATTACAAAAATTATACAAAGAATCTAAAATAGAGATTTACATAAGCGTAGACATTAAGCATAATGTTTTAATTGACATATTTGATGAAAGCCGTTTAGTGAACGCTTTAATGTACTATGAAAGTCAACTCCCCGTATCAATGACCATTACACCATAAAATATGGTCGTAATAAAGTCGCTGACATCAACCGTCAAAAAATTTGTCTACTAATAATATGCGTTTCCGTTACCCAATGACTAATACGACATATTTACCTAAAATGCAAATAATAACTAAGAACGGAGACAAATAAATTAAACATTGGAGAATAATTAAGTAGGCTTTAAGTTGTCATAAATAACATGAATGAAGTTTCTTTTTGAGTAAATAAACGTTAATGGGTTAATGTCCGCAGGTGAGGAGATGACAACCTGTTGTGGACAGCTTTGATCTTTGAACTTGCACGTGTTGATTTGACATGCCTTCTATTGCTTACTAATTGAGAACTACTGTTAATACTATCAACATGCTTTCTACACGAAAACAAAACAAAACTATTTTTATAAACCTACTTACTCACCGTTCTATTTTTAAAATCCGTGTTTTAAAACGTTATGAAATAGATTTTTTTGGTTGTCAATCTACTGTCAATTTTTTGTCATTCTAAAATTAATATAGCATTTTTAAATTAGGTAAACATTTGTTTTGTAATTGGTCAGTATCGAAACAGTCACAATAGCGACAAAGAGTCTTTATATACATTTTCCGTTTGTTGTTTATCTCGGCACGAAGTTCAGAAACAAGACATCAAATAGTTGCAGAATACGCTCGGCCGGGTTGGCCGGCTGGACATGCTCTCGCGCACTACAAATTACAATCAACACGGCCGACATGTTCGCACGTGGGGACGGCCCTATCCCTATCGATTTACAACAAACACACACCAAGATTATTTTATAGTAATTTCTCTATTACGATATCTCCTTAGGTGTTTATTCGCGAGTCCTGTTCGAGATAACAGCGATTTATATCTTCATTATATTATGTTTGTACGAAAGTTTTTTTTTTGTTCGTTTGCTGCGATACAATGTCTCAGAAATGTTTATGCAATGTTCTACAGGCTGGTGTAGAGTGACATCAGGTGGCGTTTTTTGTTTTCTTATATAAATTTTATCCTGTCTTCTGACTGTAATGAATGTATGTATGGAATAAGTGCGAGTAATATAGGGACATTTTTTCTTTTCCAAAACGTTTTTACTAAAGACCATATAAATATGTTCATGTTAAAAAGTTTCAAGTAGCTTCTTGTAAAAAACGGAATTAGAATAACGAACGTTTTAATATGCAGCTATATCGATTCTATAATAAATAGTACTTTGTATCGATCCCGTTAGCATAAATAACAAAAAACAATCAAACATTGTGACAGTCAGAAAGTCGTCAAGCCATTAGCTAAAACATGAACAATGTATGAATCAGAGGTGTTTATTCTAAGACAGGGCATGTCGAAACGTCCGTCAGCTCTCGTCGCGGCCTCGAGGCGAGCGATCGACAAGCAAGGGGCGGGAACACACACCGCAACGCTAAACAAACAAGTGACACTCGACATTTATTGTCACATAATTGTTCTAATTTAAAATTATTATGAATACACTCAGACAAGAATGTTCCCGCGAGGCACGTAGCAGCACCGAATTAACCAGACATTGTTTTTTTTTTAAGATGGCATCTCGCATCAAGGTATCTTATAAGCACATCTAAAGCTCGGAATGTAATGCTCGTATAATGTACAGGATAAAGATGTATTACCCTGTAATGTACTGCGGGCTTCGTGCCCCGCTCAATTCGAGGGCCCGGCCTAATAGTTTTCCAGCGAGCACTGATTTACAATCAGGATAGGACTGTCGATCTGTAGCGTTGCGCCTACGCACATTCACTATTATAGCTAGCAGCTACACGTATTATTTATGGTAAGAAGCTTTCCTAAGGATTATGGAGGCCGGGCGTCAACAATGCAACTAATAATTTTTAGGTTTCTATTGTTGCCGTTGTATCAATATTTTGTTAACTTTTATTTGGTTGTCTAAATAAATATATGTATTCTCTATTCGAATATAAATTGTATTTGAATATTTAAATTTAAGTGTCGTAAAATGTGAACTTAGTGCGACATAAAGTGGCGGGCTGACGGTTCGCATTTCTCGTTACGTAGGCTTCGGGATCCATGAAATACGTTCACAAACAGATGGCTAAACCTTTGATTACTTTAGAATTACGAGTGGCGTGGCGTACTTGATTATAATTGCGTGGACAGCGCGGATCTGATTTGCGTGACCAATCCCGCGCAGGTAATGACGCGCGCCTACCGCCCGGCCTCGCTGCCTCGCAGATTAAAGCTCCGGCATTAGTACATGAGCGAAGCGATACTCTCATCTCAACTAACTTAATGTCAATAGTTTTTGTGGTAAACAAAAAAAAATTGAAGTAGCTGAATATTTACAGTATTTCTGTAAATATTCATACCCAAATTAATCCATTCATCCTTTCCTGTTTAACTAAAAGAATCAGACTTCACCCAATTAAAAGCAGTTTGATGCATAATTAAATTTCCATGTTAATTATTTCACTCATGTCATTATTGTTTCTAAACCAGTCATAATGCGTCAAAAGCAAACATTCGTTAACACCGCTTCATCATTTCTTATCGCGTTGCGCGCCCTCTGCCGGCCGTAGCGACCGCCTCACTTTCGCACTTAATCGAGAAATATGGCGCGTGCTCTTATGCCTTTATTTATGGCCACAGCTCTCGGATTAAGAACACCGATTTATATTGTCCTCATTAGTGCTCCTAAATTGATTAGTGTGAGCTTTCGTTGTAGTGTTACCTTTACATTTGAATAATACAATCTGGATACTTTTTGTTATATTTCAGGACTCATTTATTGAGAAACTACAATGTTTTTCATTAGCTTGAAGCTTTATGTGCAGTATACTATGATAGGATTATTTGTCTTGTTGTGGCTGTAACTCATAGGACATAATTAACGACGTCTCAGGCGGTATACTGCAGGCCACAAAAAGATACCAAATATTCAGAACGGTTGCATAATTTACAGTCCAAAATAGCTGTAGGAAGCGGGGCACTTCCCGGGCCGTCACAGGCACACGCGACGAAAAAGTTCGCGTGATCCACTCGTCTACTTCATTATATTAATTACCCCATGTTAGTTCTAGATTACACCGACACCACCCTACAACAATACAGGTATACTCGACAGATAAGAGAGACTCGATTTATAGCTTGCATTTCTTTTGTCAGCTTTGAAATTGTACTCGCATAAGTTAACCGAGATTAAAGTAATCGAACTTATAAATTTTGTCGCCTCACCTTTATAAGGCCAACGGCGGTGTCGACGCGAACTTTGTTCAAATTAATGGGCCGCATTATCAGATCGAGCCTGGTACATGGCGTTTATGCTGAGATAATTTTGTGTGGAGAATATTTTGTTCGTTTTTTTTTTAATTCTTTTCGCGCTTGTTCCCGTGGGTTGACTTGTGATGTAAGCAAGATCACGACTCGGCGTAGGCGCTAAGATTGTTCGGCGTGAAAAAACAAATAAGTATAAATTAGTGTCCTACACAAATACGATCACATTCAGGGCAAACATCGACGAAATTGTTGAAATTAGTTAGGATTTCTTTCAACCATTTTTAGCCTCTTAGGTATTTAATACATTCTAAGTCAATTAACAACATTGCATGGTATAAAATTAATAGTTCAGTCAAATCTTTGAAAACAAGAGTATGAGTTGCTTAAGTCATAAAAGAAAGCTAAGAAGTCTACTTATTTTTCCGGTAGCACTTCTCCAGACATTAATCATGAACTTCCAACTTGGTTCTATCCCTCAGCCATCTATGTAAATGAAAGGAAATACCAGAACCTTTACCATTTTTGTTGAAAGCCAAATTCATCGTAATTTCATTCACCTATGTAAATGAAGAACATCATAATCCGACATTATCACAAGTTGTCAAAATACTTGTACAACCTTAAATAACGGTTGTATCAATATATAATGTAATAAATATACGCATATATTTTTAAATACCGTCATTTTAGGTGTCAAATATTCGTCTATAATGTATGTTAAAATTGCCACTGAATGTTAGTTTATAGTATTGTGAAATACCATATTTATGTATACAGATGTTTGAATATCATATTAATAACCATGTTCTTTTTATCATATTATATGTTTTATTAGTAGTGGCTACATTGTTGTCTATTCTTATGTAAATGTGGATATAATCTGCCGCTTAATAACGATTTTCTTATAAACTTTGAATTAAGAAATTAGTTTCTTTGAAACAAATGAACGTGGAACCAACTAGCCAGTTCGTAAAAAAATTAAAGGTAATAAAACAATGAAGCATCGTAAAGAGTTCTAAAGCTAAGCAGGAAAACCCTAAAGAAAATTTCTACCATGACCGCTTAAAGTAAACTTTTGAGTAATTGTGGAAGCGTGACAGCGCACTACATGGTGTAGAGCGCCGTCTCTCTCTTACAACTGCATATTACTTTAAGAGATGGTAGGCCTTCTGAACATGTCGTGTTAAAAACGGTATGCTTGTAGGGATCCTAATTAAGTAACTAAACAACGCCCAATAGCCATGAAATTCCTTATGGCGGCGGTAAACCAATTCCGTAGCACTTTAGGCGCGCGCGCAGTAATTTAATTGACAAATAAAGGTAGATGTTAACTGTAGGCACCGGTGTTGACGACACTTAAGAAATATTTAGTTGTGGAGTGTTAAAATATTTGGTGCTTCGGGCTTATATCTATCACAGTGATTGTAGCTTACTGACGTTTACAGACAGAATTCAGGACATTTTGATATACCTATTGTGTACCTATTTATTTGTCTTAATCTCGTACTTTAAATTACCATAGAAAGACCGAGATTTAATAACGCTTAAAGACTAATCGACGTCACCGCACCCGGTAATCAGACAACTGAAATCAAATCTAAAGTTATCAGCGAAAAGTTAACCTGAAACTACCATTTTAAAATTAAAATAGTTTTGCTTTAACCGGTCATAGTCCAAATTTTAATAAGTAAACGTTAGTCAAATAAGTGTATGACATATGTTTGAGTCTGGTCTTGTATGAACTGCAACAAGTGACGTCACTGATGACCTTGACATTTTAGTAAATTCTGCGAAAAGCAAGGAAGATATTTGTCTTGCCTCCAAGTATTTGTTCCGACTGGGGGTGTAGTTGCGTGCGAGATTTGTGTCAGTAAACACACGTGATACAGGGGAAAACTTACTAAAGGTTAATGTTATACAATCCCATCAATCAATATAATTCCTTGCACAAGTAAAGACTTAGAATGCATTAGTTTAATTATAGAAAAGGTGTGAAGGACTCACTTAGTACACACCTACTTGGAAACCTTTAGTTGGTAAAGACAGAACATAAAATATGTTTAAAGAATGTTTATTTAATTACACTTTTAATCACAATAAATTTTGTGACTGCCACCTCCTTTGAATTAAAAGTCAACTCAAGAATTTACGCGTCGCTTTAACACTCTGACCCTAACGACAAAATTATATATTTCACCGTATTATAAACGGAGAGAAAGCTATAAAGTTCACTCACAGCCGAACATTAATTTCTTTAAAAATTACAACGATAGTACTCTCTTACAATGACATTACAAATCGTCACCCCATAAAATCTCAATGTCGCACTCGAAATGAATAATTAGTGGTGTTATCACCGAAACAAGGGACTTTGTCTTAATTATACCACCATTATAAAACTCCCCTCGACCCCGAGTGATACCAAGACGTGAAACTTGAGAGGGCAAGAAAACTGCAAGACAAGTCGAAGTATTAATTAATTCTAGCCACCATCGGTCGGTTTATTAAACGCTTAATTTCCATTTAGTGGCCACGACTGCAAGGAAAAATCTTGAATGACTTGGATTTTCCTTGTCTACAAGGGAAGGGGCGAGGAATGTAAATGTTTTGTCGCGGTTTCATTTGAATTAATTAATGGATTTAATGAACGCGAACTTTTTCATCCGGCCGACGTTTCTGTAACAATGTTTATGGTAAATAAAACTTGTCAAGGAAATGCTTTTTTGTCCATCTGTCGGTTTTTTCTTTTTAATTCGCTCGGTTTGTTGGGGCCGCGAGTTTTGCGGCGGATTGTTTGGATTTATTCGTGTAATTAGTGAAGTTTGTTCCGTTACGATTATTTTTGTTCTTTTTTGTGTAACAAATTGGGTGGAATTCAATTTAGAGGTGAGTTGGATTGTATAAAAAGCGCTCGATTGTTTCAAATTAAGAACTTTTTAGGGACGACTAATTCTGTCGAAACCACTAACGAAATGAAGACCAAAATAACATAAAACAAATTGGAAAAAACAATTCCACCTGCTTTGTTTATTATAATGACTTGAAACCTTCAACAAAATGTTTAACTATAAATAATGGTGACTAATAAACTACCTACTAACCGGCTACTTCATAAAGTCAACTAAACAAATTAAAACATTAATATTCCATATCATCGCCGCCTCCTTTTACAAAATGATTATTAAAATGTTTCCTTGAGCAAGCAAGAAGCCGGCCAGCCGCCACACAATGATAAATCGCGTCAAACCTCCCCGCAATTATGACGGACGCCGACTAAATTAAACATAGACTAAAATTTTCAAAGCCGAGTCTCCAGTCTAATAAATTACGCGAGCGAAGGGTTAAAGAATAAAAAATGAGATAGCGCTTGTTCTATAATAATTTAACCCGTTTAGCGCAGTCGTCGAGTAATAAAGATTAAAAAGTTTATTTTTAACACTCTCGGTGCTAATGAGGGGGCGTTGGAAACAATTTGAGGGATTACCTTCTAAAAGCTTCCGTCAGGTTTTTAATTGAGACTTTTTTGTGGGCCGAAAGGCTTTTAGCCCCTTTGACTGAGACTCGCGCCTTGCCTTTGTGCCTTCCTCGCCGGTGATCTATTAATGAAGGAAAGTATTTCCTTTTTTATCTTTACAAATGACGCGGTTTTTGATGTTTTTATAAATATTTAACGTAATTTGATAGCTGTTGTTTAATAGATTTTGATTAAGTTGCGGCCACGGTTGACTGCTCCTTTATTGAAATTGATTAGATATGGTTTTAAATTTAATTTGTTATGCTATTTATGTAACGGTTTGACATAAATTCTTTTTAAATATACTGCGTCGTTTTTAGTTATAATAATATTATGTGATTCGATTTCAACTGTAAAATTATATTTTTTTGTAATACTTTTGTTGATATGCTCACAAGTCGGAAGCTATCATAAACATGTGCTTGTATTTTTATTGCCAAACACAACAAACAACAGGAACACCTAAAAGATGAACAGAACGTAAAAAAACATAACTCTAATCTCAAGTAAGACATTACGAGAATACCAATGCATGCGCGAAAAATCGATCGCGCGTTGCCGTCTTAAATTCCTCACCCTTTTCGAGGGGGCTCCCCCAAAAAAACGAAAGAATAGAAGAGGGAAAAAATCTAAATCGTCTCATATCTCCCCCCCGGAGCCACCCCCGCCCCCCCGGACACCTCCAACGTCAAGCACCCTCCTTATTTCGTATGCGAGCTCCTCCAGCAATCATTATAAGGATATCGATTAGGGCCACGTCTCTAACCTGCGCATATCTTTGTACAACACTCATATGTACATAGGATTTCTTTTGGCGACTTCAATGACCTTTTTACTCGAACTTCAATGTACAAATATGTAAATTTATGTGTAAACATATATTCTTGATTGTACCTACTGAGTTCTTAAAATAGCTGATTACTACGAACTGAGAATAAATTCTAGTCGCCCTCACCTGTTTGAACTAAAAACTGAAGTAAACCTTAACAAGCAAGAAAACAAAACGAACCATAATTTAGTGTACATACAAAAATATCAACAATACATAGATAGTAAGGCAAGACGAAGGAGACTAGTTAACAACCGAGGACGGCCCCGCATAAGCAGATGCAAATTGTTCCCGTTAAACTATTTCGGAAGGTAAACATAGAGGGTTGAGCCCACGTGCTTGCAGATCCGGCCAACGAGATTAAAAATGCTGGATGGAGACCGCGGGGTCGAGTGAGCCAAGAAATATTGGAGTTCACGAAGAAAGCCGCTTTGGGGATATGTAAATAGGAAACTACAAAAGTAATGTTTGAGTTCGGGACGTCGCGCGAGTGAGTGGTCGCCGGATTATTGCCGCCGATATTGTGCAAGCATATCCAATTTAAATTGTGATCGATGTTTGGTTTGTGTTTGGATTTTTTTGGCAATCTCTCTGAACAGGTTAATTTTATGTTCTTGTATTTGTTAGTTTACTACTGACTTCCTTTTTTATGTATATATGATAAACTTAACTGACTAAAGTTTTGCCTATTAGGCAATTCCAAATTAACCGCTAATCTCCACACAAACTAACACATTCTGTGTTGGAATACTCCCAAACAGTGCAAACGGAAATAAACTGCCTAACAAATACATTGATCTAGAATAAATAGAATAAGCCAAGTATTTCAATACAATGTTCACTAAAACTCGTATCCGTAACAGGCACTTGTAAAATCCCCGCGACACAAACAGTTACATTCGACATCACAATTCAAAGAGACATCTACCCACGGCGACACAAAACTAATGACGACTTGAATTCTAACAAACACAATGGTACAAAAAAAGTAAAACTGCTCTCGACTCGTCCCAGACTTGAATAAGCGAGAACTAGGATCTAAGGAATCCTGCAGACGATACTTGATTGTGTGCACGCGAGTGACCACTGCAGGGAAATAGGTAAACTTGGAAAAACATCGGGGCTTGAAGCAGACAGACTTCAAGAAGTATGAATACAATTATTTTTCTAAAATTTTAGCTTTTTATTTTTCAGATGTTCTTAGCTACCTTTTTTGTTTATGTTTGTGTGAAAATAAGTTGTACGCCCTAGCTTTTGTTTTCTCAGTCGTCTTACGTCATCCATTGCAGAGTTATTTCCTGACGTCATTTTTATTACGCTTACATTGTCTGCAAATATGACTTTACCTATTTATTCGTAAATTTGGACAAAGTTGTAATGAAAAGTTAAATAAGGCCTTATGGTTCACCGTGTAATTTAATTTGCTCACAAAATACCTAGCATAAAACTTGATTAAGGGCAAGTATACATAGTTACAGCAATATCCACGTTTTGTAAGTGCCTAATTCCGTTTGGCTGAATCTAATAAATCCCAACCGCTGAGCGGAGAATATCTCAAAGCTGTTTCATTATTCGGCATTAGCCGGCGGTCGGCCACGCAAATCTTGGCGTCCCTCGGCCCCGGCCAAGAGCCCCCAATTTCCCTCATTACTTACCTCCCGTCCGAGACAATGGCAAGACGACGACAAGAAAAAAATAATAATAATTTCAAGTGGAATAACGCTGAAAATCTTTTCACGGAAAGAAGAATTATTGTTGTTTTGCAAGCGAGCTCTCAGAGACAAAATGCACCATCCTTATTACGCTATTGTTCGGTGTTACAGGCTTTATTCATTTTTACTTGGCTCGACTTGAATGCTTATTAATTTAAGGCCGTGATAAGCTTGGATTCTTTTGAATGTACGAAAGAAATGTCTGGCTATTGTGATGAGTTATTTTACATCCCATTAGAAGAATTCTTAGAGTACGCGAAATGTTTCGATAATGATGTTAAAACTCTTAGGGTATTAAAATTTTATCCGCTACATTTTCCGTAAGCCAACATTGTAAAAATACAAAACAGAAAAGAATAAAGTTCAACAAAGTATAAAATAGAGTGCTAACCTGTTAAAACGCCAGTAGACAAACTAATATTATACATAATTTAAAGTTATATTATTGTAAAATATGAACAAACTGGTTACGCGGTTACGACTGAGCGTATAACAAGTTTCCTTAAGCAAAAGGACTTGACAATGAACCGAGAATGCGCGAACACGGAGAAAACAGTTTGCAATACTATAAGATAAGTAATGAAAGTGCTCACTTTGATGATAGAAATAGTGCCCACTAAATATTGAACACGGCCAGTTACTCATAGGCGCATAATACTCTGGCAACTAGTCGAGGGGTTATTAAAGGTTATGTTATACACAACACAGTGAAGAAATTAATGCATGTAAGCACTGAAATAAGTACACATAATGAAACGTAAATATACATCACACGAAACGCTTTATGGTAATCGAAATATGCCGAAATATGTTGTTAGAGGGTAGAAAACTACCGGTGAACATGCAAGGGATGAACTAAGCTTTCATATTTTGCGGGTAGCCGTAACGAAGCGACTCTGAAACTTTCCTGCCGTATGTCGTTCGAGTTTTTTAAGACGCCCATAAACATTCCTACAAGGCTTTTGTGCCACTATTTGAACAACGCCGCGACGTGAATCGTGCCTCGTAATAAAGTCATTTTTACAACATTCGACTAACACAAATTACTTAAAACGTCACATAAACGAATTTGCGGGGACTTTCGTGTTCCTGCGAAGATCTCGGGTTTAGTTTGAAGGAGCGGCGGTCGCCCGGGAGGACTCCCCTGGGGGCCGAGTCAAGAGTGATTACGAATTTTAATTATTTTTTTAAGCCGGTGGCGGCGAGGTGATGTTTCCCCGCCGAGGCTTATGCAAACAATCGACTTGCACTTGGAATTAATCCGACTCTGAGTTTTTTCCTTCGCGACAAGGAATTAACAAGCAAAGAAGTCATTAAGTCGGAAGATATTCGAGGATTCCTTTTAATTGCGGCTTCCTTGACGTCCGTTTCCTAATTGGTTTCGTGTCGGCGCGTTACTTGAAGAATTGAATTTTTAAACTTGACACTTGTTAAAGAATTTTCGTTCTTAATAACATTAGGAAGAGTCAAGTTGCGTTTACTGACCAAATAGATTATCTATACCAACTAAGAAAAATGCATGCAAAATTGTTTAGTAGGTACCGTTAGTAGGTCCAGATACCTTATGCAATCGCTTCAACACCAAAAGTCACATGCCTAAACGTAAAACACCAATAACTATTCAGAAATCGTCGGTAACAAATCTATTAAAATTCAAATATCATTTAATACTAGGTCGGTTAGAGCTTACACTGTTGGCACTATCGAGCGCGTCATGCAAGTAACTGTGTGTCATTACGGTGCATAACACACCCCCTATTATCCAATTATTTCTAACCTTTCAGCGTGGGCCGCTTCAGTGCAGTAATTACTCCACTTGCTAAGTTTAAACGCGGTGCATGACAGTCTAAGTGATTGTATGCGGTGAGCTACGGTACCGCTAATGAATTATTTGTGCCTCGCGTGCAATCGCGACGTCTCTAATTATCCTGCTGTTAGATATTACATTATGTTATGACGTGGCATAGCTTTTGATTTGTAAGGCTTGAGGCTTTTCTAGCGGTTGGAATTTGACAAGGTAATTGTTTTCGTTTCATGTTCTTTAAATTTATAATTGGAGGAATTAGGAATGGTAGGGAATGCAAGAAATGGGAAGTTGGGTCTCGTTACAGAGAGGGTTGAAAATATGTCATACATCGAGCTCATGCTCATGTCAGGGAGATATGAGGATAAAGACGGGGGAGAGAGCATTACAGACTTAAAAAGTATGCTGACGTAATACGAGATGTCTCGTAACAAGAAATGTACAATGTCTATAATTACGTAATAATTCTGTCAAATCTTATTTTGATAAGTCAGCTAGTTGATTAGTATGTCAATGTTACAATTCAGAGAATTATCTTTATATAACAACAATATTACTCATCACCACAAATGCTCCAATTTGTACGTCTGCCCACTTAAATTTGGCACATTATCTAATACCAAAAAGTATCGTAGGCAAATAATTTGGCATTCTCCAAACAAGAGAACAAATAAAAAGGCTGATTGAGCACCCCCGCTAAAATGACTCATTTATATTAACGACCATACTCATCAATACTCATTCACTCGATTCGGATTTTTCCACGAAGATCCTTCTCTAATTGAAATTGAAATCTGATTTCCCTCCCTCGGTGTAGCTCGGTGATTAAAAGTATAAGAAAAAAATACAAATAATCAAATTACAATATTGCTAACGACTCCTCAGAATCCTTTTATATTTTTGGGGAATAAATTAGAGGCGGAAGGGAAAGCCACGCTCCTGCACACAACGGATAACGATTTTCGTTTTTAAGCAGTTGTTGCTTCTAATAATGAACGGTTTCTGAAGAATTTTTGTGGAGTAAAGTTGTTTTGGGCAAACAATAACATTACTTTGCCTTAAGTCTGTATCGTCCGTATTATTTTATAGATAACTGGTTATTTATAGTAGGTATAAGTTAAATTTTGAATAATCTTGAAAGAAAAACCGACACGATACATAAGAATTTACGTTACATTAACTCTATTCGATGATATATTAGTCGCCTTCTTTCCTGTTACCTAAAACTCTGCTATTCCTATTAAAATTAAGGATACAGCGGAAGTCCGCTGTATCCTTAATTTTAAAACGACTAGCAACAAAGTACCAAACTGCTATTGTAGGTGCGGCATTAATTTTTCCGCAGCCTCTTAAAAAATGTGCATAAACATTTTATTCATAGACTAAACTATTGATACACTATAGAAAACTACTAATTAAACAACCAACAACAATAAAACATGGGATTTGAACAAAGTACTTATTTTCCCTCCTCTCTAATTAGAATCTATGAAGAGTTTCGTTACTTTAAAAGCAAAGTACCAACCTCCTTTCAAACTTTAAATCAACATAAAGTACATAAACAAATTTTAATATTTATTTATCATTAATCCTGTAAGGTAGACGTGTGTATTTTTCATTGCCATTAAGTGTATAAGGTTCGTGAAGCAGAATGAAAAATTGCCCTATTTTGAGGATGGATGGCGAGAATTAAAGAAGCAATTACTCATCGGAAAAGCACAGGGGCGGAATGTTAATAAGATGAGACTATGGGTGAGAGATATTTTTCATTTGGTCTCCTCGGACATTCACGAATTCGCAATTAAGATGTAAATGTTCAGACTCTTGTGGAATAATATTTTAAGACATGCTAAGACTTGATGAGTGGGGTTCACTTTTTGCAGCAGTAGGTGGTTGTGTTTGTTGATTTGGAGAATACGGTTGCTGGTGTATTAAATGGTTCATTAGACGCCATACATCTTGAAATCATATATTAGGACTTGATGCTTATAGCTTGCAAAAGTTTCTGTCCAAGAATCTGTTTTAGTCTTCATATCTTAATCTTATAGCCTTTTATTTTCCCAGCTCACTAGCCATCGAAATAAATCCTCGTAACGAGAGATTAATAGCCTCTAACATAACAATCGTCGTTTACCATACACTACAGTCCAAGGTCGCTCCGCAGCAGACAGCGTACGTGCGACGAGCCAGCGTCTGGGCGCCTCACGTTTTCACCCCATGTTAAGCTCTCGAATTTTCTCCTAACTTTTTCCGCTCCAGGCCACTTATCACCCCCCCCCCTCTCCTCCCACACTGGTCCATCGAGCTCGACCACTAATTGCGTCCGTTAATTAGGAAACGTCATGAGTGTTTACCGAGTAGCTAAGTGTGAAGTTCGCTCCCCACTAATGCCTTGGCGTGAAATTACTTCCGCGCCAAGTTGAAACTTTTTGAGAAATAAACTTGGTAGGATTAATTAGCTGATGGGAGGTGGATTAGCCGCTGCGTCTGCGTTCTAACAAGATTATAAGAGTTCTGTTTCCACAAGTTTTCAACCTCACTTACGTTAATTCTGTTTGTTCCAATGTTTTAGTGTTAGCTTCTATGTAAACACTTCATGAAACTTCATGACATTTTCTTTCTTAGAACTAATTACGGAGCTGGTCCAAAAAGTTATTTTTTGTTCCATTTGATGTGGAACAATTGTAATTATAGTACGTACCAATTTGTATTGTCTCATTTCTATTATTATAAACCGTTCCTAAATAAGCATCAGTAAATAGTAAAAGGAAAACAAAGATGGCAGCGGTACGTCAAAGGAAATGAATCGTGGCGAGGTGTCAGTGAGCCGGTAATTAACACGTAGCCGGCTTAATTACGGGCCGCATTGAGCTTAAGTGAAATGTGTCATCCGGCCGTTGTTGCTGGACGGCCCTAAATCGTCACACGTAATACCACATTTATTGACAGGCCTAATGAATTTATTAGGGACAATTGATGAGACTAATGAGAAAAAGCGAGTTTTCTACTTCTAGCAAATTCATTTCTTATAGTAGATTCGTGTTTATATTGGAGTATGTTGCAGGAACCAAATAAAGCGCTTTCGTAGAATGTTTCCTTCATTATAATCATAAACGTCAGATTATAAACGCCACCCGCCTCATATTTAATATGCATTGCACGCCTATTTAATCATTTAGAACCTTAAAAATTCATAGTACAAAAACGCGATGTTGCAAATTACGCGAGTTCCGTATGATTTTGTTTTGTTATGACAGCGCGAGTTGGCAACGCTGGGTTCGGCGACCCCACTCCGAGTTTTAATGATAAAAAAATTCGTACAGAGGGGAGGCGAGTAAGTGCCATCGAAGGAGGGAAAAAACTACGGAGGAAAATATTTGGCGCGACAGGTTGCCTCTCCCCGCCGCCGAGGGGGACCTTGATAAAAATTAAATCTTAACGACGGAAATTTAAAGATGACGCTCCAACGATCAAGAAGAGTGTACATCTGAGCCCTGGGGCGCTTTAATTGGGCCGAGTACCGACAAGACGAACCTTCTTTTATGTACTCCGTTGATTGATTGGTACATTTACGGCAGATCCCTTGTCAAACGTTTTAGGCAAGACATGTATTTGTTAATGTTTTTTAATTCCAGTTTTTCGCTCGCATCCCTGTATTTCTTGTTATTGCGCCCAGCTCCCACCGGCTTCTGCTTAGTATTTTGCATTAACCATTTAGTGCGAAGTTTATTATCAACCATTCGACGGTATACTATGAATTACATATTCATGGAAAATTATGAAATACGCGTTTACCTAAGGATAGCAAAACGATAGTGTGCCGAGAAATATTATCGCGAAATTATCATCTGTCGTAATAATTTTCTTATTGTTCTGGGCTTTACCATTTCTAGGATTGTGGGCGAACTAGTTCTGAAAGCTTAAACTAGTTGATTTAATTGTGCTATTACCCAATTCATGACAAATATAAATCTATCTCTACATTTTAAAGTCAAATAAAACTTTCATCTAAACAGACCTCAAAGCGAACATCCTTAAATATATTTGCAGAATTCTAAACAATACATCTAACATTCATGTAATTTTATATGTAGATGTGGTTATTGTATACTATTTAAAACCCCAGACACGAAGAAATTACATAAAAATAAAAGCAGTAACTCAAATTCGCGACCGCATTGAAATTCAAATCGGGATGCAAGGAGATTTGCATCGGACGGCATCGAATATTGATTTTCCTACGTCTTGAGGGCCAGCATTGCAATCCGACTTGTTTAAACTTTTTATTTTCACTCTTCACTCCCGTTTTTTGTTTCAACCACTCGCCCCAGGCTTTCTCCCCTACGCACTCCCTCTTGCATAAAAAAGCTTCTAATCGATAATTTCTGTGGGGTGCATTAAGCATATCGCCAGTTTTGTGCCACGAATGTTTTTCTCAATGCTTTCAGATTTCACCCTCAAGGCTATTTTTGTTTTGGTGGCCATTTCCGAGATTGCTAGGAGCTTATGTTGTGTTTAATGAAATTTTATGTACCGTGGCACATGAAACAGGGTCTTAGTACACACTGATGCTTTTATGTACATAATTAATCAGGGTTCCTTATTCAATAAAGTGTGAATCGTTTCTGTATAATGTTATTACGCCTACAACGCTTGTTATATGTACTTTACATACACATGTAAAGATATTTCGTAATCCCATCTTTTATCACCATCGACATAACAGAAACTAGATTAACCAGCAATACAATTTGCCATTAAGGCAATTATGAAGAAGCGAACACTATTCTAATCTAAAACAAATAAAGGCATTGAAATAACAAAACTAACGGGTTTACAATTGAAAACACCAATAACAGTAAAGGCGACGGTCGCGGGCATCGGATCTAATCGGACAGAGACGCATGGTATGGATGCTAACTGCCAATATCTGATGCACCATGAGCCCACTCGCCCATTGTATTTGTTCTTTATGTTTTTTTACGGAGGGACGCAACGATAATGTTTTTATGGCCAGAGGGTTCGCCTTAATCAGGGTACGTTGTGATTAAGCCGAACGTTGCCGATACTTTGACACTATTGCCGGTATTGCAACTACCCTTAGCATTCGAGCAGGTGATATCGAACGGTTACTGACGCCAAGGGACCTATTGAACTTAGCACGGTATCAATAGGCCTAAGAATGATGATTGAAAGTTTAAATTTGTTGCATAATGGGCTGGCTTGGCCTCTAGGAGGCTATTGGGTAAATTGAGCCATTTATGAACTTAAGCTTCACTTGACACAGTCGTACAAATGATGGGTGATATTTTAGATTATCTTTCAATACAGTCATTTACATGTACTTCAATAAAATTCTTCGAAACATGTTGAAATGTATTAATGCATACAATTTAAATTTCTTATGTTAAATTACTTGTAGTTGGTATAAACTGAAAGGATATTGAAACGAAACCCGATACTTCGAAAAATTAAAGTTTTGTTTTTTACAACATAACTAATACAGGTCTAACTGTTACAATTTAAATGCATGCGTTTCTATAATCTGATGACGTTAAAAGATCGAATATAACGATAGTAGATTAATTTCAGTGCATGGGAAGAATTTTTATAGTTGTATAGATACATTTGACGCCGTGTCAAACGTACTTAAAGCAATCATGTGACGAAACTAACTACTTAACTAATCTCGAACTGATTAAACTGCTTTCCTTAGATACTTACACTCACGTGTATTACGAATGAAATACGAAGAGACGCATAAAATGCTAATTTAACTCGGATCCACGGCCTACACATTCGGAATGCCTCCCTTCCACGAATACCGACACACGATAATGACTCCAAAACGGCAATTCAAGGCAGAGTTTTTCATAAAACGAGGTATATGAGTCAAGAACATAGGAGTCATAAACATGAGCAAACCACCCCACGCGTTCACCCCTTACTCGAAAAAGTCACCCCCGCACGTACGTAGGAACACAAAAAAGGGCACCAGAGGGATGTTACGCATCCCAAGTAAGCGCGCTCATTGCTGGCTCTGCAGATGTCTTTAATGGCTTTAAATTATATGTAGAGAGAGCTAACTGCCGCGCGCAACACAAGAGGTGATAGATCACGCGTGGCCCGTTTGTCGTATCTATCGCACTCTCGCTTCCTTATCATAGTTTTCCTTTTTCCTTCTACCCTTATAAGTTTATTTCCAGTCTATATTTTCTTGCACCAAAGTAATTAAATTCTCAGATTGAAATTTTTCCTCTAACATTAGTAATCTTACATATTAAGCCATGTATAAATGTCGAGGGTCATAAAAAGCAAAGTTTCCCCAAGATACTCGAAAACCCTATAAAAATACTCCTATAAATAACAAGGTCCTTTAATATATTATTTATTGCTAAACTTGATACCTGCATCGATAAGACTCAACAGCTACTTCAATGAACGTACATTCCCTGTTAAATTGGATGTGAATATGATAGAACAGTAAGTAGAGAGTTCGTAAATGTTATTGCGTTAAATTTTATAAGCAATAGCTGTGTACGAGCGACTGAGCACGACTGCGCGATTTCATTACACAGGAAAAAAAAATCGCGGAGAAATTGGAAAATAATGTCAATTACTGTACAAACTGGAAGTCGCAGCGACTAACGATCGTCATTACGCATTGTCGTGATTGCGTAAATAGAGACCGTTTGGCCGCGGAGCGAGGCGGGGCGGGCTCGCTAAGTTTTCCGCTTCGCTTGCTCCTTTGCGCTCGTTAATGTAATCGCGGCCTTGTCTTATATTAAATGACGTGCAATTTAATTGCAAAATATCACCTTAAGTATTAACTGTAAAGTGGAAATGTGTTTACAACTAAATACAGAAAGATTTGTGTTAGAACAGGAACTATAATAAAATGTTGACGCTAGTTACTTAAACGTTATGACGGGGAATTAATTGAATATCGGACGGTTTCCGTAATATTTCTTTGGATTACTTTAATCATTTACTTCATTAAGTAGCAGGTGTTAAATATAAAAAAAATACAGGCATTAGGTACCTATTCATATCTCATAAATTTTCTTCTTGTCAATTTTGTGAAATATAGGCGTTATTTTTTAAAACAAACACCTTTTCTACTTGGTCCGTGATAGCTAAGTCACATATTCTGATTTTGAATTAACTTAAACATGTTCTTGTCATTGTCAAAATTAGTAAAATAAGTTGTACACATAGCAACCTATACGTTTGAACTCATATACGATCAGAACATTCAACAAAAATCGAAATTAAAATTAGGCCGAGTACACATACGTCCATTGAACCATACATTGTTTTAGACACAAAGCCGCGGATGCGACGCTCGATCGCGTGTCCACCGGCCTTTATTTATCTATCGATCATTTGGTTGATGGTGTAAAAACAATACCGCTTCCTGCGCGGGAGTGCGTTGTGTACTCTATGTGGATTCATAGTTTGACAGTTTTTATATGATTGTGAATGTTTATTTTTTTTTTAATCGTACTAGATGTATTTTGATAGATTTTTGTCTAATTAATAAACAGGATTGTGGGTGTTGAGGTTCTGTGGATTTAAACATCAGTAATGCTCATTCGTTTTAGTGAAATAGTTTATTTTTAACCGATTTCAAAAAGGAGGAGGTTTTGACCGTATTTATGCTTTTTTATATTAAAACTACATCATTTTCGTGAAACCTATTTGACATAGTTTAGGAGCTATTGTTACTGTATTAATTGAAAATACTTACAAAGTACACGCACAATATCTGTCTTCATAAACTCGTTAATTTCTATTGTGGCCCATTTCCACTCACCTTCTGTAACAAAAAAGGCAACTTTTACTAAAAATATTCTCACAAAATGTACAATTTCGTAAACTCAAAAGATACCCTATATTGTTATAAAAATAATAGGGCGACAGTACAAAGGTTTTCCTACATTATCTATTGAATATATTTTTAAAATATGTGTGACAATTATCGGTACACGACATTAATAGTCTACTTACGTTGTCGGAAGACGGGATAAATAAAAAAAACGTCCCCTTACATAGAAAGATTTATTCGCAAATTACTTATAAATTTCACCTCTAAACTCTGACGCTTTGTACCGAACAACGGGAATCTCTCAGGCAATTTCCGCCTCTATAGAAGCGTTTTAGGGTTGAGAATCGCTTGCACTTTCCAAGTGATTGGAAATACTTATGTTGACGATCGTACTAGAACATTGGGCTCGCTTATAAAAATGTATTTAAAATGTCGCTACGGAAAATGATTTATTGTGTATGGAGTGTCATAAATTTGTCCACTTGGATTTAGAATAATGCGGGCAATAAATACTGAACATTCCGCCTCAAGGTAGAACTTGGAACTTTTTGCTATTGAGCTATTTCCTGGAAATAAAACGTCGAATGAATTAGGTCCTTACGTATGTAGGTTTAACTGTTATACTGCTACTTAGGTACATTGCGTGCGACCTTTGTTTCTACATACTTACATATTACTCGTAATTTTTATTCTACGTCTAGAAAACTTTTGACGTTTAATTCTAATAGTGTTTCTATTAAGGCTTAATGCAAAAGTCTAAATATAAAGCCACACTGACTTAGTCCGATCAAGTTCAATCTATTTAAATGTTTATAGTGCGTTCATGGTGTCCACAGGAATGTAATGTGAATGATGCTTGGAGCATGACAAATGATTTAATGCCGTAATTTCCTGTCTCGTAAAATCGTAATAATATCCCTTCTAAGGACGTATACGCTTTGTAGCTCTGTATAGACACTTAGGTTTAGTACTGAGTCCTATAGGACGGTACTCATGCAAGGAACTTTTAACAACCAATTATTTCAATTAAGCCTCAGAATCTAACTCAAAGATTTGTTGGTACATGGGATGTTTTCGTAAATGATCTAAAGGAAAACATACTAAAAAGTCTGCCGTCGACGGTCTTTAATGTTGTTTTTCAATTAAAATCGCAATCACACACACATCACTCGCACAAAGAAAGGACGGTGCGCAAAAGAAATAATAGACATGGGAATATTCATGTTCTTTGCAAGCGTTAATTTATGCAAGACGATACTAGAGCTAAAAAAAATTGTACAAAGGCCCTCGTCAAAAATTGCGATCACTAGTGTCACCTAACACGGGAAGGGGATCGAACCCGTCACCCCAACCTGACATGTCATTGTGCTTCTTATTTTTGTCACTTAAAAGATTTTTTTACGAAAGGTGAAGGAACAAAAACTGTCTAATTGTAACAGTTTTTTGTGCACAGATTTTAAGCTCGATTATTTTTTCTTTTGTAATCGTAAGATTAAAGAAATAACTTCTTCAGATCAATTTGAACCGTTAGGCTTGGGTTTTTGCAAACGTTTTTGTATTTAAAATGTGTAAACAATGAAGTTTCGTATTAAAATCGAATAATTTGGAGTTTGTGAGTAAGTACAGAAAAACGTGGGAATAGTGGATTCAAAAGCTCGGATTTAATGAAACTTGTTTTATAATAATACTCTATTGTAATTATCTTAATAACTAGATCGTCATAATTCAAGATTATTTTAGAACTAGGTGGCCTCATTAGTAGAGATACCAAACACCAAGTTAGGCAAAACATGATCGAAATAACAAACATAACTTCTAAATTAAATGTCGCTGCAATTCCAAGGAAGCTTTAGCATCTCAGAAAAAACAGAAATACTACGAACGAAATTAAATTTGTAATGTCATTGTAATTATGAGGGATCGCCTGACATTTCTCATGCACACCTGTGTGACAGGAGGCGAAAACACGAAGCATGTTATTAAACCAATCCGATCGATTGGAAGGGGTTAAGAAACTTATAATAATTGCGGACAAAAGAGATCCGCTTCGATCCCGAATTCTATTATTTATAGTTTCCGATCACAGTCTGAATACGCCTTAATTATCGGCTGTGTGTCGCACCCTTAACGTGTATTTATAAACTTTCACAAGAACTTTCTTAGGGTTAATTATTTTTAACTGAATTTGTAGTTTTTGTCATTGTGTTTTGCGGTAACACCTTTTAGTTCCAATTACTTTTTCCGAACACCCTTTATAATTATTTTTGTTCTAATGTATTGTTAGATACTTTCTATTTCTTCGGTTCGAAATTTAAACAATCTTACTAGCTGAATTGTTTCGAATATCAAAAAGTAGTCGATACTTTTTTGTGTCGACTCTTTTGTGCCAGCACGAAATTCTTTGGCAGTTGAGAAAAGGTGCAGCTTACCGAGTTACCCACGTATGTTTAAATAACCCATTAAAAATCTCGTCAGAAACTACTCCAAATATTGATTGAGGTGTACCGTAAGGGTGATCGAAGGTTCCCCATAAGTGCCATAACGGATCAGTCCTACCTGGGGATGGCTTTAATAAACCAGAAATTGTTTTGAACTGTGTTCGGTAAGCGTAAAGATTTCGCTCGGATTAGTCGGTGATCGGCAACGTATTTCTTTAATGTGTGGTCTTCGAGTTTTTTTTGAAGCCGCCGTTGTTATAAAAAGCATGAAATAGATCTATAGTGATTTGGTATAACAAGTTTTTTTAACATATCAAGATTACAACATTTATAACAGTAGCTAAAAATGTTTTATTGCTAAGTATTGAATTATTTAAAACTGTGTGATTTGAATTAAAACTATGTAGAAACAAAAGAGTTTTTACATTTGTTTTTTACTTTTACTGCAAGACACAATTCACATACAATATGGTCTTTAAAAAATATTTTAATGCTAAATTCAAATTTAAAATCTAATTAATTCACGTGTAAAAATAATAAAAACACGCAGAGAATTCCGTCTTCGATACACACAATAGCATTTTGTTACTATTGATTTGTACCACAATGACTTACAAACTCACTCTCACATTGTAAAGTGATATATTTATACTATTTGAAGCCCCCTGTAGATTTAACCGAACAATACGTATATAATCCCCTATATACAGGGTGTACTTTATATACATTTTGAGAAATGAGTTTGTATGAGTTGTTGTATGAAAAATTACATTTTGGTTAACTTCTGTGCAAATAGTTAGAAGTTCTCAGTTTATTGTATGGGAATATTAATGGTGTTTGTCTTGTGCTCGACTCGAAAGAATTAGTTGAGCGTAAAATGTGTTTTGATGGTACCGTGAAAAAATTGTTGGATTCGCAAATAGTTAGTGTAAAGTCGATTTGTTTACTTGACAGTTCAAGTATGTTATGGTAACGGAATTAGTTTCATTTAATGGAGGAACTAGGCTTAGGTACACATGATAATATTACAATTAGGTAACTTTGTAAAATTATTAGTTTGTTAGTGGCAATGTAGGACTCATTTTGATACTACTTACTTTATTTTTCGTTTGTAAAATATGCCACGCCGCGCAAAGTCATCTACCTAGTTAGTTTTTTGGATTTTAGGATCAGGCCCAGACTCAGTACTAGAATAAAAAAAAAGTAAGGAATTCTGGCATGATTAAAATAACAAAGCCTTTCCAAAAACTCTTCTACAACCCAAAAACCTTAACCAAAAAAAAAATACGTATATTAACCCAAAAAACAAACATAATAAAAAAATACCACGATAAAAGTGTCATAACACAGTTTACTACAATGATAACTAGTCCTTATCATTTAAAGTAAGATGTATCGAGAATCGAAAATGTTATGACAGTGGAATCTGTACGTACGTACCATAAAATAACCATTCCTTCCATGTTATACGACCAGACGAGGGTGTAAAGGTAAAGGGCTAAGCTATCTTTACGGGTAAAATTCGCTATAGCTAGTAGCGTGGAAACAGTAAAATGGATTGTAATGTTTTTGTGGTACGATGTATGGTTTAGAATTGACATTTAGGTTGTCTTAAAAAAAATGTCTATAAAAAATATTGTCGATTTTTATTGATATTTAATTAATTGAGAATTGAACAATTAGAAACGTCTGAATAATTATGAAGGTTCAAATAGACTACGAATAATAACTTAATGAAAAAGCAACGTAGAATATATTTTTGTTAAGTGAGCCTAATTATAAAAATTAGATTTATTATTAAAAATTAAAAACATATTTAGGATATCAGTAGAAAATTGTGAAGCATTATTTAAATCACTAGGAAATCTATTTCCAGGAAATTACATTTATTTATACTGGTCCTTCAAGAAGTTAACTTTTACTACCTAAAAAAGGTTTTAAATCCTATCAACGAATAATCTTGATGCCATAAAAAACCTAATACCTTCATTCAAAAACAAACTTAACCGAAATAGAACTGACCTACTCTATTTTTTGCTAGCTCTGTAACCTATAAATCAGATATTCAGGTAGCGAGTGTTATAGGCATGTGAAAACTACTTGCTTGACTGTCATGGCATACAGAGCCATAAATAAGACATTAGCACGTCGTGGAATATGCCCTTAATTGCGTGCACCCCATTGTGGACGGTGCTTTATGATTTGTACTTCGCCTTAAATGCTGTAACGGATAAATTGTATGGTATTGACAATGTATGAGATAAAAATATTGTGTGTAAATGGTTGGATTATTGTTATGTGTGTTTTATAAGTATTAAATAAATACTTGTTACCGTTCGCTTATTCTATTTTTTGCAACAATTTTTGCGTTAAGTAAGTTAAAGCGATATTTATGTAAATATTAAACCACAACACAATACTCATCTGTAATTTACGTGTTAAGTATAATTATTCCGCTTAATACAAACCTGCAAATACAAACGCTTAAGCTAAATACAAACCTCCAATCAATTAACAAAACGACAGCTTAAAATTAACAAAAGACTGTAACATCAAAAACACATGTTATTATTATCTTTTGAATATCTATCAAATTGTCACTTGGTGGGGTGTGAAGTGTCAAAACTCCATAGTGAAGTGGTCAGTAGATGTAGATAACGGCCCCACCTGTGAAACGGCCCTTAGGGGGCAGTTGCAGCGACACTTGTATTACCATGGCGTTTTGAGAGGTCAAGAGTGATAGGTGGCGGTGGCACTTGTCTGCCTGTTTTACTGAGGGATTTTTGTTTATCTTTCACCCTAGAATCGCATATCTATTAATCTAGCTATTATTATTTTTTGCAAAATTATAAAAGTTACAAAGATTTCAGATTTATTCTAATGTCCATACAGTAAAAGTATGGATAAAACGATAGATATTTTTAGAATTTTAGTAGTTAATTCATGTAGGTCCTCTAAACTTACAGAAAACCACCTTATAAATTAATTAATACGAACTTGAGAATAAAGACAACAAAAAGGCTGAAGAGACTAAGATACAGAGTAACAAAATAAGCCGCACAAACGTAGGCCCAACTTGAGGCAAAAAGATTTGTAAGGAAAAGTTACTACAACAACATATTATATTATTATGATAAGGTGACACGTTGTAGAATAAGTACATTTAAACAGAACACACTGCAACATATCGTACTAAAGTTCCTTTCAAACACGCCATTCTCTAAATTCTAAAACAAACCCAATCTTTTCAAACCGGTCGTTAGTCTACCTCATTATCCTAACTTTTCATTTGCAAACCAATTTGTTTACAAAGTTAAAGGTTTACTAGTACAGCGGTTAAGTGTCAAAAAGGCACACGAAACGGTTAGTAGATCGAGATAAGTGCGCTGGTTGACCACACAACGCAAGTGAACGTGTGTGAGTGACAAGTAAAACAGAGTTCGGAATGTCACAGACTCTACATCGTATTAATATTGCAAACAAATAGAGTTTAGACTGTCACAGACTCTACAAACGCAAAAGTTTCTATGGACGAATGCTTGTTGCTATTTGATGATCAAACGGCTGGAGAAATTTTGATGAAATTTGGTATGAAGTTAGCTGAAACCCTGGATTAACACAGACTACATTTTATTCGAGGTTTTCGCAGCTATGGCCGTCATTCACGCGGTAGAACTCGCGCGCGCTGAATGCATATATTCTTTAATCGCTAGTAGGTACTAGGTACAACGCCAAAAAAATAAACAACTCGGCCACAGAATATAAAACTATAAAGATATTTTTATAAAAAGAAGCCTTTTACCCACCACTTATTTATCACAAAATAATATTTTTATAATATTTCCTGTACCTAAACAATAACTATAGGAGATGAAAATGTCAGGTCTAGTCTTTATAAGGCATGCCACTGACCGTGTGGATTACGTATGTGTGTAACATGACGTGTATGTATTATAGGTGTCACACATGGAACGCGATCATATGGTCGCCTGTCATTTGTTTATGGGGTAGAAAACAATTGCTGTGATTTTTTTAATTGTATCATTCTGTTTGTTAAGCTTTAGTAGGTGGTTATAGATGCAATGATTTTTTTTCTTCAATTTCTTTTGTGAAAAAATACGTTTCTAAGAAAGCAATAGCGTTTTCTAAAAAATATAAGTTTAGTGGTTAATAGGTAACTTTTTTGGGAGGATAAAATATAACTTCGATTTTTTGACATTTTTCTCATCTTGATTGAAGAAAGACGTTTCTTTTAATGCACAGAAACGGTATAAACATATCACCGAGATCTGAAAGAACAGGATAGAAACACGTGATAAGATCAACTTATACCATGCAATATATTGACTATATCTATTTATTGATTTTATTCATCCTACAATAATGTCTAATTGTCTTATAACGTAATTAGTTTTACTTAACTGCTATTAACCAATCTGATTGATGATAAAAGACTGACGTATAATTACTTATGAACCTAGTATTTGTTCTAAGTCTGGACTAGTGCAAACCTAGACATCCTATTTCCATTACAATTAACCTTTCTACTTTGACATCTTTCATTTATTTTGCTAATTAAAAAGCTAGTATTAAAACTATTTCGTAGACTGTTTGCAGAATTACTTTGTCTGTTTAGCAATATTATTGAGTGTGCACACTTGGTAAGACCGTTTCCGGACCGGACCGGGCTGAATCGGACCGGCGGCTGACCCGTGTCAATGTTTGGACTCTATTTAAATGCATCTTTGCTATACGTTTATTTTGTCTACTAGTATTTATAATTTAATTAATTAGAAATATGAATGCACGTTTTTTTCGGTTAGTAAGATCCGGTTTTAGATGGATTATTTAATTAGATAACTATTTGAGATAATATACAAAAGTATTGTTATATATGATGCTAACTTTATTTTGCATATTTAGTAGCAAGTTTTTGATCAAAAAATTTTTATTTATGCAAAAATTTATAAACTTGCTACTTATTTTTTTACACGTGTCATAAATTGTTTGTATTGTTCCTAGAATGTATTTTATTATTGGAAAAGAATGTTAGCAGCTAAATGTGATGTTATAAAGTTGTTGTCGCATGCTAAACCACAGGCGGTCTCCTCAATATTAGCTTGAAATATGTATGATACCACTTCAGGCAATATAACACAATAATTATGATGTTTTATTCTAATTAATAACATATTATTTTAAAATATCAAGACTCTACAATCGATGTTATACGAAGTTATTTTTGCCAAACAAAAAAAAACTTAATTTATTTATGGTCTCACGCTGCGATGCCAGAAGATCAATTTCTAAATGACCATAAATCTATATCTAGAAACATATTATTATAATAAAGAATTGATATTGTCAAGCCACTTCCGAAACGGACAAAAACATGGAAAGAAAACCATAATTCTGGCTTAATATGTCAAAATCCCCAATTAAGATAAAATGTCCTAGTATTTTAAAACATCTGGTCATTAGTGTGTAGGTAACGCACGTGGGCACGACAATAAAATCTGAACGGAAATCGGACGATTTATTATAGAAAACATAATTTAATTGTTGCGATAATCTTAATGCTATAAAATATACGCATAATTTACCATACTCCACACATAAAAAAAAACTTAGCAAAAATGAACTTTATCCCCTTGTAATAACGGCCTTATCATTGTCCGTGAAGTCAGTCAGTACAAGAGATTTTATTTCTGTTGGATATGTTTACATGTACAATGTATAGAATCCCAAATATTCTCTATCTTCTGTAGACCAATAAAATATTTGTCAAAGAACAAGTGTAATAAATTATTAGTTGGATACTTTAACGATGTGTTGAAACAAACTACGTGTTAGTGAGAACTTTTAATGAGGTGTTTTTTACTAATATGGGCAAAGGTTTAAGTTTATGTTAATCGATACTAATCTTAACACGACTGGTTACTGTAGGTACGAAATATTTAGGAAAACTCATAAAGTAGGACTATTACAAGTAATATTTCACATTAATTATCGCTAGAAAATTGTTAAAAGGTAATGCTTAAATCATAGATGCTCTAAACGTTTTATAAATTTTTAAAAATTTCACAAAACTGTAGTGTCGAATACTGCTAAAACAATAAAACCTTTGAGTTTTATAAACTCATAAAGTTTAAATGAAAAAAAAAAACATTAAAATAAATACAAATGTCAATTTACTTACTTAAAGTTTACTTTAGTCAATATGAAGTTACCCAAGTCCCCATTTTATAGTAACGTAAAGATAATTAACAATCAAACCGTACACCTACGGCATCGATCGTAATGAATGACGCAGGGTCCGGCGTCAAACGCGTCCGGCCGGACACGACCCACGTCGTCCACTGCTTTCAAACTATTCCTACAATAATAAAATAATGCCTACGATGTGACGCCGGACGCACGGCACGGCTGTCGAAGCCGAGTGGGCGGGTGTACAAGTTCCTTTATTGAAAATGATTCATTTTATCGTTTTTGGAAGTTACATTCAGCCTATTCTATTTTCGATGTTAGTAATTGATTTGTCGTTGTGATTTACATATTATAGGCATGTCGTGTCATATACCTCAGTTTTATTGTCGCTCTTCAGTTGGCTAAATTTTATGGGAGTCGTAAATCTAAATATGATTGTTAATTGACTTTTCAGGGCGGAGGCATTTATTTGAATTAAAGTAGCGGACCCTCCACGAACATTGCAGCCTAGCTTCCGACGTCATGTCTAGTTGTTTGTTTATTAATCACGAAACTCGCTTTGAGTCTATAAACAGATTTACTAACAAGAAAAATTACGCTCGTAAAAATCGATAGTTCGTTGAAGCGATTATTTGTTTGTAGCGCCAAACGCGGTGTGTTTAGCTGGTCGCGAGTAGCGTGCAACAATCGATACGAGCTGATTGCATTAAGCAATTACAGTGTATTTAATTACCCGAGCCAGTTAATTAGAGAAGCCTTATGTTCGCTGCAACGGTAGGGTTTCCACGGCCTCCCTCATTTACACTTGCAACGACGTCTGCATTTTAACATTGTACTACTTGTCTGCTAAGTTCGTTAAAGGATTAATTTCATGTAAGCCAACGTGTTCGCTTGTTATGACACGATGTGTGAAGTTTACGTTTGTGCTAGATACAATGGAAACATTCTAACTGCAAAATAACGATATTTCACATCAAAATTGACAATAAAATCATCTTTATCTCATAGTATTATTAAATTTAATATTAACGTTAAATATGATTCTTCATTTTAATCAACAGGTGAAAAAAAACAAAATTCAACAGTCTCGACTAAATTAAAAAACTTAAAACAAACATTCGAATAAAGAACTCGGGGACTAACACAATAAAAACAAAAGAAACCCAAAATTTTCCTGTCAAACTTCGTTCAAAATTTAAACGTCGCTCAGCACTCATAAAGTTGACAAAATTTTGGCAACCCTGTTTTAAACTGGTAGTTAATCCGCGGGTTGCATTTCGCACGAAAATTTTGTGCCAGTATTTAATTAAGTTCCATGAAAATATACTGCAATGGAAAAGTTTTTGTCGTGAAAACAGCCTAAAATTTGTAACTTATGGTTTGAATGCGCAGTGCAATTAATTTTGTAAATTAAGACTTTCGTAACAAGGGGTATTTGAACGAGTCGAGTATCGACCATTCGTTTGAAGGTCCTCGGTCACGTGAGCCGTTTGTTCGAACAGCTTTCCACAAGATATGAATGTAATAAGTTATTTTTCTACAGAACAAATATTGACAAATACTTATAATGATATACTGTCAATCGTGGAGCGACAAGCTGGTTTATTATCTCCTATTGTTTGAGTAAAGAGAAACTAAGACCACAACACTTGCATATATCTGTCATTTTAATTACGACCACTCCAGAATGGCCTTTGAGTTTCAATAATTTGTTTGTGTGTAAAGTTCCTGACAAAATAGTCATCAGATGGAATGTTCATCTTTTCGTTGACATAAACTGACACTCTCGCTGTGTGAAATGACTGATTCTGATTAAAACTGAGATTAGTTTTCAGTTATTAGCATATTAAGGGACGAGGGCGATGTTATTAGCGATCGGCTTTTGTTATTTGTATTGCTTTGTTATGCTGTGTTAGATAACTTATACGTAGTGAGCATTGTTTGTTTTAACTTTGATGTATTTTTAATACGGTACTGTGAAATATACCTTGAGGCATACACAATGTCTCAGGTATTCTGTTCATTTTATGTTAGATTTTAATTCATCGTGCGTGAGTTTTGTAGCCATAGGATAAGGATTTTTAAATTCTTGGTCATGCAAATCAGTCCAAAATAAGGGTGTCTCAAATATGCAAATGATCTCAAATTTATGTGACTTATATCTAACAGCTAGTGTTGCTCGCACGAGCTTCTTCACAATGGTCGCACGAGCTGCATAATTTTGGAGAAGAACCTTCTCGCATATGCAAATTTGTTCTTTGAATAAATTACAGGAACTCTTTGGTACCTTTAGTGTCAATTGCAAAGAATGATAGCACGAGCTGCATAATTTTCAAGAAGAACCTTTTTTACCCGCGATATATGCAAATTTCATATTTGAATAAATTATAGCAATCCTATAGTACCTTTGTTAAATGCAAAGATTATTAGCACGAGCTGCATATTTTTTGAGAATTATATTGCTTGTGAACCTACCTGGGATAGTTGTCATGTATTTACATATTTATGTGTCAAATAGGTTTAAAGACTTTTTGAGCATGTTGTCACTGGTTAAGATTGCCCGCACGAGCTGCATAATTTTGGAGAAGAATAGAGAATAACGTTCCTTTTAAAGTGTCTGAGCTATTTGCATATCTAATTTTTGCAGGCAGAACTTATGGTTGATTTTGACAATGCAGTCTGCACAAGTTGCATAATTTTGAGGATGAATTACTTTGTGTGTGACAGTTACTTTATTTTTAGCATTGAGTATATCTAGTTACTGACACAGAATAACTGTACGAATACTGTTAAATGTTATTTGTATGTATAGGTAATTCTGTTACCATATTTTAGGAGTAGCATTTTGAAAACAGAAATTTGCAATAACTCGTTTTATGCATACCTAAATTACGCTTGGTTAAAAAAATACGTTACGAATTAAAATTTCTGGTTAATTATTAGTCGACACATCTATACCATTGTCTTGTAAGCACGAAAACTTTTCTACACCTTTACCTGACCAACATTTACACATTTTCTTGCATATGCAAATAGCTGTCTAGGGGTGTCTCTTAATATGCAAACTTTTTATAATTTATGCACTACACAAGATGACACGAGCTGGATTAGAATGGCCGCACGAGCCGCATAATTAAACTAAAGGATTTCCTTGAAAGAAAAAAGCTGCATCGAATACATGTAAATTTGAAGAATAAATTACAGTATTTAATCCGAGTAAGTTTATTTGCAGGTGTTTTAAAACAATTCGTTGGCCAAAAACTGACAAAGGTGGAAGAAAATGGAATGCTTATGTTCATGAGTGAGATCATAGTACATATTATTATATTGAACGACTTTAAATGTTATTTGATTTAGCCCTTGGGCGAATGGTTTCTAGTTTTTTTTTTTATTAAATTCACACGATTATAATATTTTCTACACAAAGTCACCATCCCTTGACGATTCCTCTCTGAAGTCATTTTTATAAGACGTTTGGAGATGTAGATTGAGTGTTAGGGTGTCTTCTAATATGCAAAGTGGCTTTAATTTTATGCACTATGACTATAAGATGGCACAAGTATAGCTCGCACGTGTCTGAGAACAATCCCGCACGAGCTGCATATTTAAAAGTTGCATATTCTCCATTAGAAAACTATTTCTGATGTGTAAATCGTAGATTCATTGTCATGAAGATGTAATAGATACCTACGTGTTTGCTCTTCATATTTGTAAAACAGTTATTTTGATTGCAGGGGTTTTTTATTTATTAAGCAAGTACTCGTATATCACTACCTAAATTCTTGGCATCTTAATTTTGCTGTTTTGTTTCCCTAAATTGTTGCGAAATTTGCAACATACCTCGTTAGTACGGCAGCTTCCTAAGTCAATATACTGAATAAGCATATTATGGAAAAACTGTCCTATAGGTATTTTTACATACTTTTTACCTACGGAATTATAAAACAAAAGCAAATAGTCTCATTTCTGACAGACAGGCGTATCTCAGGGTCCCGAAACATTCCCCTACATACACAGACGACAGCACGCGTCGTTTTGATCTATTTAAATGTATACAAAACACTTAGTACCTGGAAAAAGATAATGGTGCAAAAGAAATATTAAATTGTCCGATTCGTATGTTAATGTATGTGGGAAATAATCTAGATATGTGGGCTCGGCCTTAGCGCGAGCCGGCGCACACGACCACCGTCACGCGCCTTCAATTATTATAAACATTTACATTTATCACACCCAAACATGACTTAGACATGTTCTCCTCTCGGTACCCTTCAAGCAATACAAGGTGTGGATCCTTCCTATGCAAATTCCTCTTTGTCATTTAGATTATACGCAACAAAGAATTTATTTTGCTCCAATTTTCGTATCTAGTTATCAACTTCGTAGCGGTATCTCGTCATCATTGTACAAGTAAGAACAAAAGCCATTCAGAAATATGCGTCCGAGCGCCGACAGGAAACAGTGATGTGTGTTGAAGCAATGTTTTCACAACGAACACGTCGCAACAATTAGGTTTTCACTCACTGAGGAGGGTAGCCACAGTTTTGTACCGGACTCGTGCACAACAATAGATACTCATTGTCTACAAAGCGAATGCAGTGAAAACCTCATTTACAAAATAAAATTTAAATACGACCAATAATAATAATCTCTGCTTGATGCAAATTAAATTCAATATTGCACGAAACCATTATTTAAAATCGCAAATTTCTATTGTAATTGCAAATGACGAGAACCGTAACGGATCGATCGAGTGATTCTAAACAGTGCAGATTTGAATATTTTTTCAATCAATAACTGATATATGCAAATGCTCGACAAAAGACATTATGCGCGTTGCTTTTGACAATGCAACGACCGTTATCGCAACAATTTTACGTTTCGTCAAAGGCCCGCAAGAAATAATAATTGATCGAACACCATTGTTGCGAATGATACCTACTGCGTACCCTTCGGATATCGAGAGGTTGGGAGAATCCGAAAATTAACCAATGATAGGTCTAAATTAAATTTTACGATCTGATACCTGCGCTTGGCTGACAAAAGCTTCGTAATCAAATTATGCAGCCGATGCCACCATTGTCGGCTACATGCATAAATTTAAGGCACGGCATTGTAGATACATCGAAGGGTACGCAGGAAGATGCTCACAATAATAGGCGAGTTGTATCGAGGTAGTTATTGAACGATAAGTTCGTGTGGGAAGAAGGGTTAAATGATACTTATCAGATAATTGTTACGAATTATTGCATCTGGAGATTAGCCCGATGATTTTGAAGACGCTTGAGATTTGAACGTTGAAATATTCCCGGTAAGCTTTAACATTTTTGAATAACATGAGACGGCAAGTCTCGTTGTGGGATTGTTAAGGACAAGTAACGTTAACATCAAAGCGTCAAACGCCAATCAAAGGTCTGTAACAAATCCCACCCTTAGTGGAAACAACGCGAATATCGCATTACAAAAAAGTTCGTTATGAAAAGAAACCGTTACTATTACCAAAGGGTATGACAACGCGCGAGAGGGCGATCCAATTTTAGTGAATTTCTTATAGCAGTAATGATATGGAGCACGGGTGTTGCATACTTTAGCGAGAGAAAAGAAATTTGGGAGACGTTGCGAACATTGATATGTAGATGAGATGGCACAGGTAGAGAGGGTCTTATTGAAATTAGAGATACATATATGAAATTCGTGAATAGAAGTATTACCAATCGAGATGGAGATACGGAGAATGTAGCTGTAAGTTAAAATTGTGAAATAACGGCTTTTCTGTCATCATGTGCATAAAAAATTCAAAGTAAATTCTGCCATCATGACAAATTTTTGCGCAATTTCCCTTTCAATTGTGAATCATGCAACGAACTTTTAAAATCGCACTAAAAAGTGCTAATTACAATGGAAACGAAAAATGCAAAGCAGTTCCTCCTTGGGAAAGATAACTTAACATTGATAAGTGACAAGTCATAATCAAAACACCTAGTACTATAGAGGTGAGCCGCTGATCAGCATAAGAAAGAGGACAAAGGAGACGCGAGCCATCATGCGCTTTGCATATGAAGAGTCCACGCGCGAATTTGCATACCCACCTCTAGTCAAAAATATACATGTATCTATTCTGTTATTTTGGAGTTTTGGGGTGCCAGTTGAAAGAAACCTTTTTGTGTTGACACTTCCGAGGGCGTAATGTAAATGATTTTTAGTGATTTTAACCGACATTAGTAAATGAGGTTATAATACACCACACCATACCATACCACACCACACACACATTGCGTATATTAAGGTACGTATCTACGAAAAGTAAAAAAAAGTTGCTATTTACAGTACCTTAATCATAACATCTGCATCTAAAACATTAAAAAATGATTGTAACAGTGACACAAATACAGTGCATTTAATAACGAAACCACAATTAACTAGAAAACCCGTCAAAAAAACTAAAAACTTAATATACTAGCAACATAAATTCCCCTTGAACCAACATTGTACGGAACTACCTCTAGCGCATTTTTTACACTTATATTAGACTACCCTACAGCACGAGACACAAATTCATGCCTTATTTAAGAGCTGTACACACGCTTTAAGTAAGGTAAACCGAATTTGCATAAAGTCAGCCACGAGCTAATATTTTTGCATAAGAAGATAACACTTCTTCGAAAACGCTTTATATTAAAGTATCAGGTGAAGGTGTTAGGCTGAATAAAATGTTGTCAGTGCCAGATTTGATTGTAGAACGTTATGGTAATTAGTACGTAATGTGATAGGTTGAAGAGGTGGAGTTGATAGCGGATTTATTTTAACGAGAATAAGGACTTCAGATAATGTAACTGTAAGTGATGTATTGACATGTTTGTACGTAGTTGTAAGAAAAATAAATTTGGGGAATTCCGTTTACCTGATAATGTTATTTATGATACCGTATATTTGTAAGAGACAAAATGCATGTCAACCAACTGTCAGCATACGTATTCAAATTTAGAACACCATGCATAGATTGACTTTAAAATTTTTCTTCCATTTGGCATTGACATTCTTTACGAGCAAAACTTAAATTACAACTTCGCGAAACACATGCAGACCTTCACATGAAACGAATCTAACTCGCAAAACCCAACATACTTAGATACATAAATTGTAACCGTTCTCATATTTAACTCAACGAGGAACAAATAAAAATTTGTTAAAAACGGTAGCAATTTGTCAGTGCCGCTATCGGGCGAGTTCAGTCAATAATGAAAAAAAATCTTAACTTTTTTCCATCGTTTTCGGGTAATATTCGACACGCGAAGCTTCGTGGTACACGGGCCGCCGACTGTATACGTTTCATTATTTACTTATGACAGAGTAAAACAACGTTGCAAAAAACTATATTAATTGCCGAAAGTTCTGTTGCGGTAGTATAATTTAATTTTTACGAATACTGCAGGAAGTTGTCTGTTTGTGTTGCGCAATTCTCAATTTTCTGACTGTTTTGTGAAAGTTTTTTTTTGTTTTTTAACCGCCACATTAATTCAATTACCTAAAGTAATTATAGAAAAAGAAAGAACCGTTCTAAGGAATTTAAATCACATATCTAATGTCACGACTGTCAGTTGTTTTTATTTCAATTAAAAAGTTCGTATTTAAAAATTCAATTCAAGAATTCTAATTTTATTCCAATTCCAATTCAAATCGTATTCGAACTCCGAAATTTGAAGTCAGAACTGATGATATATCAAAATACGTGGAGCTTGGAAAAATGAAAACATATTAGAATAGAATTGGCATCGTGCTCGCCATTTGGAGCGATTTGCCGAGTGCTCGCGAACGACTTCCGATGGACGAATACTTCAAATACTTTCCTTATTTGGGGAAATTGCACTTTTGATTACTTCATTTTGAATTTTACTGTTACGTTGTTTTTTTGTTTGAATGTAGATTGATCACTTTAGTTTTTGAGGAGTTTCATGGCGTGAATTTTCTATGACTCTTACATACGATTAGTATCCTTTACAAATATACACGTTTTGTCAATGTAAGTACTTATTGTTAATCTCAAAAAAAGAGCAAAACGCGATCTGTCTCTGATGTAATATTTTTAAACTAGAGTGACTTTTAAAAATAACATAAAATTTCTTACTGCAATACGTAGGCCACGTGCGTACTTTCGGTCACACTGTAGTGAATATTTTTAAAAAGCTTTATTGATGTTGATTCTCATTTAGTTCCAAGCGGTACCAAGACACCCCCGCGTTTAATTCTTGGGGTTCTCGTCACCCTAAAAAACGTGGGTCACATTTACATCCATTATGAGCGTAAGAATCCTTCGGATAATCATGTATTGTCTGAGAAATCACCAATTAGCGGGCAACTGGGCCCGATGGACAGGGCGGAATATTCCAATGTTTATGGCATATCCAACTAGGCCGTCGGCTCCAGCTAGAATTAATCAAATCAAGCAGCCCCCTACCCACCACTTTCCGATATAATTAACGCATACTTGTATGTGTGTACAATATGTGAATGGAACGCGCCTGTGTGCGATAATGAACGATTATAGGAGACCTAGTTTACTTAACTACGCTACAACTTCATTTGGCGTGGAAAGGAAATAAAACCTTTTGCGGTTATAATAAGGTTGTTAATTTGTATTCATGTGTGTGTTTTGCGTCGTTATCGGTGTGTGTGTCGGTGTGAGTTGTTGTTTGTTGGTGTGCGTTGATGAGTCACATTTTTTTTTGTTTCGTGGGTAAGGCGCTGGGGTGACCGCGTGGGGTGGCTCGTACCCCTTGCTCGGCGCAACCCCATCTTATTAATCAGTGAAGTACCGGGCGTCTCTTCACATGTCTGTTTGATGCGGACCTTACTTCTTATTAGATATTTAACATGGCCATAGCACGGAAACTTGTTGGTTGTTGCAAGCGTTGTTACGAATGGAATCTACACGCAAGAAAAAAATGTTCTGGATATTTGTATTGGAAAGTAATTCTTATACGAAGTACTAATATGAAAACTAAGGTAATGATATTTTATTAAATGATTTCAGTATTCAAAATCTGTATGGTTAATAGATATCTAAATATCTATTTGTTTATAAATCAGAACCAAGATTATTAAGATAACATTTAATTTGAATGCAGTAGTGAATGCATTATAACACCTTTATGATTATGACTAACACCTAAGAGAGTACGTAAATGAATTTAATCTCAATTTAAAGTGTATCTTAAAGTTGCTATAATACTGCACACAGTAAGCGTTAAACTTTAAGAAGAAAAATACGTATTATTAAAGTAGAAATTATTGTTATATCATAATAAAACCAGCTAACCAAATATTCATAACTAAAAATGATTAGAACAAAATTAAAACATTACCAACAAAACTAATCAAAAACTAAAACAACGAATCGAACACCAACATAAGTTGAGCCAACTGTTCAAAGTAGTCCGAATGAATAATTACTGGAAAATTATTAACGTCGCGACGCCATTAACGTGTCAAGAAAGGTGTTCGCGTCAGCTAGCCAGTTAGCCCCTATAATTAAAGGCCCACTGAAGTATCGACTAAACAATCAATAGCCGCCTCATGTATAGAAAAAGAACACAAAAGCTTGAGTAGATAACAATCCCCCCGCAACCCCCCCCCCCACACCCCCTCATTAATAATACCGACCCTATTCACTAATTATGTGTGTTGCGAATGCACACGACATTATTCTTTATGTGTGTGTGTGATTATTACACACACATGCAGCCGCGTTAATGACAAGTGATAGCCCGCATTAAAAGTATTGAAGAAAAAAATCAATGTATCGGAGTTGGCGAGTTAGATATAGTTATTTCGTTATTTCCCTCGTATCGTGTGGCCATCGCGTGTTACCAGCCTGTTGTGATTGCTGAAATGTTAATCGGTGTCGGGACTCCTGGAGATTTTATTAAGGGAGACTTAAATTTCTTCGAATCCAATCGAATAACTATCGAACAAGAATTTAGTCGATTAAGAAATTGACTCTGGTTTTCTTATAGTACCTACCTACTTACTAGAGATGTACACGTCTTCACAGCACTAGTGTGTTTTTCTATTATCGGAAATTGTCTGGTAAGAAGTTGTAAAATTATTTGACTATTTATCCTGCTCACGGAGTAATAGAGTCGATTCGTTTGCTTGCGTAGCATTCTCCCCTTACAAACTTCAATGGAGATCAATTTGCAAATATGAATAATATGTTCACTAAAACGCCCTAAAAAGAAATAAAAATAAAATTGCATTGCAATCAATATTCTTTGATATTATAGTGTCGCAGTTTTCAAATTCAAATTTAGAACTCTACATTTTGTAAATACACACTAGGTGAAAGCTTCGACGAGCATTTACGTTTCTTACAACTTACAATCGTTTACACATTTTTTTTCAATAGAGAATGTTACGTAAGTACCGATTTAGTGAGGTAACAACAGTTTTCGCGTAGTGTGCAACAGCCGCTTGCGTGCGTGCGGCGCGTGTGTGAGTGCCGTTGGGCAAGGTCAGGGTTGTTCTATCTGATCAATGGTCAACTCGATTCGCGAAACGGCCAGTTACAAATCGATTTGGTTTAGTGTTCCTAAGTATGAGAGTCGAAACGGCTTTGTACAATGGAATTGAATGTCTAGTTTTGTTTGAGAACTAATTGCTTAGTTTTTATGTTAGAGTCTATTGTAAGATTTTGTTAAGTGTTCCATCGAATATTAATTATGATTTCGACCTCGTTATTTGGGTTTCGAACAATGTGTGTTTTTCTGTATTATTTATTTTAACCACAAGGCACATTAAACGAGCCTTCTATACAAAGGTACACAAAAAAGCGGCAACCCGTCGTGTCCTAATAGAAACTGTATAATTAATCACTTGATTAATCAGTGTGACGAATAAAAACAGTGTAATGACCCGTTTCCTTGAATCGATCGACATGACGTCATCAACATTCGAATGCAAAGTCACTGTGTGTTTATAGGGAATTCTGATTTTATCGATATAATGCATTTTGGTTATCGCTCAGCATTGATTGTTAATGTTATAAATTATAAAACTTAGGGTATGGGTATATTGATAGTCATTCTATGTCAAAACAATTAAATGGCATTCGTTACAATGTTATACGTGTAAAACTTGTGTCTGAACTATATTTTAACTGACTGCTACTTTTCGTTCTTTTATTTAACAAAAATTTTACTTACAACAATCTTTATTTGAGTACCTACCTTATTTCCCAACTTAAATAAACTCCAAAAAGAACAGCAAGCAAGCTAATCAACATAATTTTCGAAGGGTTGCAATACGGTCGATAAATTCAAAATCGATAAAAACTGCCAAACTCTAGTCATACGAGGGTGGCGTCAGCTTCTCGTGGGGCAGAAAAAAAAACGTGAAAAGCAATCAGTGTGGCATAATTAGTGCGTTGTAAGTATGGGGCGCGTTGCCATGGTAACCGCGTCGGCGTCGGTGTCGATACCCGCTGCTTACCCGCCGCGTTAATTTCCAACGGAATTAATCGAATCAAGCAATCGCTCGATATCGATTTGTGTGATTGAAAGTTGGACTTCACTATTTGTGTAGTTTTGCAAACGTTTTTAAATGGCCGTGGTGCGGTGATTTTAAATATAATTGTAATGTACAGTTTAATAATCATATTGTTGGTTCCGTTGATACCTACATGTTTTATTTTTTAACAAAATCTTAAATTACAATGCATGTTATCCAAAATTGACATTTGACATTGAATATTGATATGAAATACCTACATGATTTCATTACATTAATATTTTTAATAAAATTATAAGTGCAAAACATCAATGATTTTATGCGACCACTTCCTCAACATTTATCTTTATAAGTCAGTACGAAAGTCCGATCGCATCAGGTCTTATTGTTGTGTCGACCAAAAATTAAGGAGGCCATCTTTTAACCACCTTTTGTATTCAAAATTCGATAATTTATTGCCGAAATAATATAATTACGGTCGACTGACGGGACGGATTGGCTGAGACCGGAAACACCAAATTACCGGAGAAATTAAAGCGGAAACATTTGGCTGCCGCTGGCAAGATGGCGCGGGCCTACCACCACAGCTTAAAATAATATTACTGCAGTTGTGGGAGAGAGAGAGCGCGCTACACGTTATAGAGCAGCGTCTCTCTTCCACAATTGTTTTTTAAAAACGGCGGTGGGATCACAGGCCCGGGCAGCCGATTATCGTGTCTGTTCGATTTATGAATAATAATTATTGTCGCGAGTAATTATTTGTTTACTTTAATAACGGATGCTCGATTAAACTCATTATCGATTGTAATTTTCGTAGCGACGTATTGTAATTATAATTATGGTTGGTATTGGAAATTAAAGTCATTTGAGGTGTATTTCGGTTTTTGGAAAGAGGAATTATGTAGGTACGTTAAACTAAGATGTTTTACGTTAAGTTTATCTGTTACAGATTTGATATTTACGTCCTTGTTTTGAAACAAGGCATTCATTGTGTTGATATTGTGATTTGTTTTCTCTTATTCGAACAAATTAAATTACCTCCTAATTTTTCGGCGTCCTTCAAAAACAATTATTACTAAAGTCAGTTATTAACACCATTAGTCAGTAAATATTATTTAAATTAACTCATTAGGAATACAGTTGAGATAAATCAAGTGGTATCATCTTTATGACGTGTTTAATCTCCATAACGGTGGACAAATCTTAAAATATTATCACCTATTTTTATGGTAAAACTCCTTAGTCATTATCGGGATTTACCATAAATCTATACTAATATTATAAAGAGGTAAAATTTGTAAGTTTGTATGTAATGGGTAATCTCTGAAACTACTGAACCGATTTTGAAAATTCTTTCACCATTAAAAAGCCGCATCTTCACTGAGTGACATAGGCTACTTTTTATTGCGAGTTAACGCACCACGCGGGCGGAGCCGCGCGCGGAATCTAGTATTATATGAAACCATTTAAGAAAACATCGTTTAATTTTAATTGTAGGCTTAATTTTATAAGTAGATGAGATGTATTTTGCGATTGTACTGTGTTTAGAAGACTTTATAATTATGATGGTTACAATGATGTATTAGATTAAATAATCGAATTATAGAATATGAAAAGAAAAAAAAGTTTTTATTGAAAGTCAGTAAAAATGCTTTATTTATCGAAGACACTCTCGTATTTCGACTTCGTAATTTTGTAGTCGATAATAAATAATTATTGTACCTCTTGTATTAGGTACACATAATTGTTTTATAATAATAATAATGAGTAATTATTATGAGAGTTAGACATTCTACTTCTAATATTATTACAAGGCTAAATATAGGGAAAAATGTTCTAGTTAATGTGTGGAAAATACACATATGCCTGCATTACTTTCAAGGGCAAGGTTCATTAAAAGGCATGGCTGAAGGTTCTTCTTTATACTTATATAACTAAACGAATACATTTACAGAGAAATTGAGGTTTAATTGATATTTACATAAGGTATTAATTGCCTTGAAGTGAAAATTTAAAGCTGAGATTTCGTTCTTTGATACTACTGTCAAACGGTTTAGGAAAATTTTGTGAAGAAGTTGTACCCCACGTTTGGAGTTAACGTGGTTTGTGATGGTGATCAGTGTTTGCGCCTGTTCTACAAGAATTATATTACGTTAATGAGTAATTGTAATCTTTACTTGAGTAATAAAATATATCTAGAACTCTTAATCTAAGCAACTAATTCCGCTTAGTCCGACAGAAAAGGAAAAAACCGCATACAGTTCCTTAAAAACCTACATCATAGCTTGCGTCATGAATTAAATTATCTTTTCAATAATAATTTCATCTATCTTTTTACCTTTTGTATAATATCACGGTTCGTCGACTTCTTACCAATATCTGTTAATATTTTTCATATGAGTATTACATACAGTAACGAGAAATTACCTTTAGAAACATTTGAATAATAATCTATTTCCATGAATACCTTTGTTAGTATCCCCAAGATACATGTCACGTCTTAAAATGTTGAAAATATGACGAAGGTTTTTCTGTATGTAACCTCATTAATATTATTCTTCTAGGAACGGAGTAAGGCTTTTATAATTTAGTATAAGGCGAAAGGTATAACCGATGATAAAGTTAAGCAGCGCTTGGTTCGGTTGGCCCGTGGATGGGTCACCGTGAGCAAACACACCGAGACTCTTTCGGTCTTGAATAGCAAATTAAGCAACTGGATATTCTTATATGTGACTGTCTGTAAGTCATTAGAATGCCTAGAATCGGCAATGCCATGAGATACTGTGCTTCCAAGTACAATGCATTACGGAGGCCAGTTAGTCAGTCCATGTGGACCATGGTATTCAGCTGAATCTATTAAAACTGGTAGCTAGCCCAAAAAAGTACTAGCCTAGTAATATTAGCCTCCAAGTATCGCCTGTCAATATATCAGACACACAACCACACATTATAATTACCAAGAATTAACAGTTTAACCTAAAAACGGCTACTTATTAGTCGAAGTGAAAATTTGACACTTCCAAGTTACATTCAAAGTATGACAGTTTAATTGAAGGCTTGTAAACGATAGCTGAACAACTGAACAGGCTCGGTCAGCTCACAAGGAATAAATTAAGAAGTAATAGAGTTAAACTAAGGGTGTCAACTGTCACCCCCAATTGGAAACCTGTCATTGTCTTGTAATGTATGTTCTTGACAGTTTGTGTTGTGCTCTGTAAATGTTTTAGTTACCGATAGATTTTTGCTGGTGGCTGTTTGAGTAGGTTGTTTCGTAAAGTAAGAAAATTGCATTCATATGTTTATATCAATGTCATTTCAAAGGTTTTAAAGGATTGATTTGATGGAAAATACAAAAAGGAGTTTCAAAGGAATGTAAATTCTTCTAAAGCAATAGACTACATTGACATCAACTAAATTAATACTTCCAATTTCGGATGTACAAAAAAAAAATACTAGAAAAATACCTCAAATTAAGAAAAGAAACATTTTCTTCTTTACATTGTGACAAGAAGTCCTACACTAGAATATATCCATGAACTAATGAGGTTATATTGTAACAAAACTCGTTTTACAACATGTTATACGTTGAACTTAATGAAGTACTCCATATTTGACAAAATAGGCGATTAATGTATGACATTGTATGATTAAAATGAGGTAAAATTGCTTCGAGAAACTACTATGTGCATTTTAAATTAGACTTGCTGTTTTTTGCCTTGAAAATTTAATAGAGGATAATCTATAAAACTATTTTATATTTGTTGCATGTGATTACAGAATATTTTTTGAGTTATAACTTTTGCTGATGTTGTTTGCATGAAGAATGTAACTTGATAACGTTACAAAAACTCCTCACAAGGACATTAATACAATAATAAGTCCTCATAAAACTTATGATAATTATGTATCACCAATCAAAACATTTATCGTAGCGTTATCGTAATTTAAACCTAGAATCACCCACTGGATACAGACCTTTTCTCCATTTTTTTTCGTATTATATTTTTTGCTGTGAAATATGATTAATATAATAATACCTTTTACTTTACTGTAGATTATTATCCATATATCGGTTGTAATAGTATCCTTACCTTTAAAACAGCAGCGTTGGTACATGATATCATAGCCATGCGTTGCTTATAAGTCTTTCTTCATATACGAACAGAAACACATTCACTTCAGTCTCTTTGGTTACGACAGGCATACGATTGTTATTTATTTTCAGTTAAAATAAATAGCTGTTTACAAAAAAATATAATAAAATATCTTGTCTGCGTGGGGATATGTCACATTTTTATTGAGATGTTTCTGGATCTATTTAAAGGTCATTGTAGAACCTAAAATAATCCCGTATTGTTTTCGATATTTTTTTTCGAATGGAAAATAATCTTAGACTCATCTTAGTAATCAAGAGTCATAAGAAGATTGATATGTTAAGAATAAAATTAACAATAGTATTTTATCGTTAATAATTCTCTGAGTATTCTTGATTACAATAAAAACAGTGGCGACACAAAGCCGGCATCCCCGCGCAGGCAAGACACGGTGGTCGCCTTTATAAATCATACAAAAATAAATCACTCACGAGGTTCAAATGTGAAATACTTTCTCTAAACAAAAGGGCATTGTTTATGCAAAAGTGCATTCCGAGTCGAATACTTTTCGTCGCCTGCCATCCACCCCGTGTTTTTATTTTATTCGAATAAAGAACATTATACGAGACTGGCGATTTATCGATAAATTTTATATATGAAACCGTCGTGTTGTATGATCACGATCGCTGTTTTAAACTAAGACAGAAGTGAAATATATCGATATTGATGAAAGTAGCGACGAAATGAATCGCCGTTAACAATGTGCGAGTTCAGCTCGGCTCAGCCTTTTTGGTATGAAATGTTACTCGTTTGTTTTTTATGAAGTACTTGACAGTTGTTGTTCATTGTGTTGACTTCTTACAAGTAATTATTACGTGTGTTAAGACTGCGAGTTTATTACAAGAGTAACTTTACAGAAGTGGCAAATGATTTGGTTGTGTGAAGTCAAAATATAGCTATGTATTCGCCATTATTGTGTGTCTCAAGGTTACATTATAAAAGCATAAGGAAAAACGCATTTAGCAATAAAGATTGGCGGTTCACCAAAACAGAGGCAGTGTTATATTTTAATAGTATCCCTTATTCGTTTTGTATAGCGTCGAGATTTATTCACGTTACTTTGATGGCTTGTAAATCATTTGGGGGCTAATTAAAATTGCCCTTTTCGAAACGCGCATCCTTGCAGCCGCTAACCCGCCGATATAATTTACGATATCTTGTCGCTCATTCGCACATAAACTTTCTAATTTGCAGCCCAACGCCCGAACAGACTGTTGCAAATAAATTGGTCACTAATAAAAACAACACCTCGAGTAAAAACTATAAAAATATATTGCCAACTGTCAATGTTCAATTTTGTTATGGCCACACCCGAAACTGGGATGATGGGAGCCCTTAACGTCTGTCAAAGCTGCAATTAAAAGGTGTCGGTGGTGCCATAAACAGAGGATTAATTCCCAACTTTTACGATTAAAAAATAAATAAAATTTCGCACGTAGAGTTGCGTGTCGGCGTTCATTTGTGGATTTGTTCCTTATTGGCACAAATTATTTGTTCGTGTATGTATCACTACGTTTGTGCACACAAACCGATGTCGATTTCTTGACGCAATACGTTTTTATTTTTTTTACAGGTGTAATTATTTGACGCGTGATTTATGGTAGAGCTTTGCCTTTTTCGATAGCTGTTTTTATTTTTAATGGTTTTATAATCGTTGCTGGTGACCGGAAAAGTCATACATTTGTTGTTTTTAATTAGTGTTCATATTTTTTACTTTTGGTGTTGAGAACAAGACGTTAAGGCCAGCCACGTTAATTGCTTTAGCTATATTATTCAATGAAGTAATTTAAACGATTTATTTACCTTCGCTGTACACTAATCAGGAATAAAATATTCACTCGCGGAGTCTTGGAAAATACGATTATCCGTCCGGGGCGAGTAATTTATTTTTAAAGCTCGTAAAATCTCACTCTTTAAGCAATAAAAGTAACATTTTAGCGAAGTTACTAACACGGCCCACGGTTATGGCGTTCGTTTACGAAAAAGCGTTTGCATTCAGGAATCACTCGTCAAACATTGTCGTGACACTGAGAACTAACTCTGTATTTAGGAAATGTAGATTATACCGAAAACGGGTACATTTACATATATTAAGAATACGAGACCGCGCACGGTACGCCTCGCAAAATAAACACACACGAAAAATTCGACAAAAAATGCAACTTTCGGATATCACACGCGAGCGTATTTCACATAACAACCGGTCGTTTTAACGATAACAAAACAGTGCGGAAAAAGTAAGAGAACGAGATGAGAAAAGTTACTTTAAGAATATACGGAAGTTAATTAGAAACGGAACGAAAAACAACCGTAACTGGTGGCGAAGTTGGCCGTTCTACGCGGCCAATGGTACAAGACACACACACAGGGAACCCTCACCACCGTGGCGCTAGGCATTTGCATACCGCCCGCCCAGACGCGCGCCGCCGCCCCACACGAGCGACAGGGACGAACAGACCCGCGCCGCGACATAACACAACACCGATATTTAAAAATAAAACTTTAAAATATTAAAAAAAAATCTGTTCTTATTTCCCACTTACATATCAAACTTATTCTTCCTTTTATTTATTTTTTTAACTTTATTCGGCGTTTAAATGTAGTCAAATGAGGTTGTATACGGCCTAGTGAAAAGGATGGGAATAAATTTATCGCCGTCGCGTCGGACGGCACCGCGTGATAAGTTGGCAGACAATTCTTGCGATGGCTGAGAGCATGAATGAGCTTAGATCGCCGTAATCCTTTAATGAACATGTTCTGATCGTACGTGCGACGGGCTTAGCTAAATGCTGTTTAGGCTTTTATGTAGGCTTTGTATCTTTTCAAATTGAGGTAGCTTAAATTGGTGTTGATATTTTTTGGTACATGCTAAAAATATTTTTAGATGAAAATTAAATTGTTAATGAAATAAATTTATAATTATGTATCTATGAGTAATAGAAAGGGGATATTTTTTTGTGTTTTTGTCTTGTGTAAAAGATAGTAAGGAGGTTACAACTTCACCAGTTAGAAGTAACGTTCAAAATGTTAAAATCTTAACTATTTTAATTCGTACCTATATTTCTTAAAAGTACTTATTAATTACTAACAGGAATGCAAATATAATTCTCAGAATTCTAATTAACTTAAGTTTTGTATTTTTATTGAACGTCTTCATTAAAATTTGCTCAACCTTTGCAAAGATACGTCAGCAAAAACATTTATCAAAGTTCAAGAGGTTTTATTAAAAAAAGTTTACGACATTGATTTCAGTTCGCGTAAATAAATCCGTCTAAAATATCCCTTTGGCGCGTCTCATAAAAATAGGGTCAATTTAGCCGGCTGAATATTTATTTTATTTTGTACCTTTTGGTTTACAAAACACTTCTTCGTGTATTCATGAGACGGTGGAAAAGAATTTAAAAGTTTTTCCGAAGAAAAATTAATACAAGTATAGGCCTCATTATTTTTCGCTTTAATATACTTAATGAAATAACTTACCAAACTACGTCTATGTGTCTCACCCTTAATGAAAACACACAACAGACAAGAACATTGTAATTACGAGGAGTAAGAGATTTATTACACGAGGATAGGAAACTAACCACACGTGACCGGACGTCGCATCACAAACATTATATTAAACAAAATTAACACATACAAAAGTGCACCTTATCATTATAGTAATTAACACCAATTTCCTAAGTTCAGGAAACGGCTCTTCAGCTGTCTTTTTTCTTGTCCGAACCGCGTGCATATGCATTCTTGTTCCATGTGTGAATACCACGAAAGCGGAACATGTAGTAGTTAATTTTTGCGCAAAGCTTGGATGAAAGAGAGGTCCGCTCATTTACAAATAGTTTGCTTAAGTGTGAAAGAGATAGGAACAGTGGGGGTTAATTAATGAACGTGGAAGCCTGCGCTCTTTATTGCTTTCGTGGCTGGACGCTAAGACGTCGTCGGTTAAGGAGTTTTCCGCCGAGAAAATACCGCTATACTTAGATAAGGTTTGTTTTTCTTCATACAAGAAATGTTGCGGAATTTTCATAAAAAGTTTACTTAAATACATTTTTTAAATAAGACTTAAAACTAAACTTTCCGTATCAAGATCTAGGTATTATAATAATGAAATCTATTTGGTGTAGTCTACGAAAATTTCATCAGACGTTAATTGAGCAGCGACTTAATAAAATAAAAGAAAAACGTTCGAACGTTTGCTAAGACCACGAGACACCTGTTTAATTACATAGGATATCCGAAACTCCTACGTAGAACATTTCATTAGACGTCCAACCTTCAGACAGACTCACCGGACACCCAAATAAAAAAGGGTGGCCAACGTGAGAGGGAGTCTCGCACCTCAGCATTGTACGTACTAGACGGCGATTAGATTTAGCCGGGTTATACGAAATATAACCATAAATAGTGTTCGCTTAATGTGGTGAATGTTTTCTTAATTTCATCCCGCTGCGTGCGAGTGTAGTGGTTAAGAAATTAAGAAAATGCTGTAACGTCCGCGAGCCACTTAAGATCCCCCTACTTGACTGAGTGTATTGTCTCCTCCGTAGGTTTTTGTTCTAATAAAACCCCTTAACGTTTGTTAATGAGCGTAATAACCCCCTCTTCTGTTTGTTTGTATTGTTTTAATGAAGATTTTTATAGTGTTTGTGTTTTTCTGATGAGTGGAAAGATTTGTTTTTTTTTTTGGTAATTTGTTTTGTTTGTGTTTTGGTTAATTTAGCGGTTTTCTTGAATAATGTTTGAATTAAATATATTTCAATTTGTTGTTAATACTTGGTTCTATTTTCCACTACAAGTAAAATCTTCGTTGATCATTTAAGCTTCGAAAATACTTGTATTATGATATTATATTAATATTGGTTTACATACCACATTGCTGACCAAGTAGGTATATTTCACTTAAAGTTATCACTGAACAGTTCAAGGGAATACCCTACGTTACAACGTAGGGTGTTTAAAGTTCATCGAATATGATCGACAAATAAATTCATAATTCAAATTATAAAACACGAACAAAGGCAACCAAAACACACTTTCTCAATTTCATCACCAACTTGATTAAAAAAGATGGTTTTCGATTTTCAAGCAGAAATTCGTTAAGTCTGGTATGAATGTTTTGTTTTCTTAGTTTAATCTATAGTCTATAGTCTATACAATGGCATTATCGATCGTATATTTGTCCACTAGATAAACTCGAGAGCCATATTTTAGTGGAATGCAATTATAACCGGCTAGGGCTGTCGCAAGGGGAAGCACACACTGTCACCATATACTCGTACATTCAAATATTTGTACGTACACGCTGTCTGTGTGACTGATCTAGGGCTGTCACCACAAAGTTAGGCTGAGATTGTGAAGTATGATACGATGAGGAAAAGAGGATTTAAAGCTTGGTTAATATTGATAAGATTAAACTTAACTAAACATATTTATATGTTAATTTGATTGTCAGATATAGTGCAAGTGTGTAAGTTATTTAAATAATAACGCGATGTGTGTACGTAGTTGCGACGCATAGTTCAATTTATGTTAAAATCCTTTTTGATAGAATGAATAGGAACGAATAAAATTGAAGTAGGTACCTATTGTGCAAATTGTAACTTAAATTTTCGTAAACCTGTCACCGATAGTTAGAAACTCCTGTAGGCTATCAGTAGCGACAATGCTACCAACACATAATTGTTTACTTAAAGGCTAAAGCAATAAATTTTACTAACAAACCCATACTTTAGACATTTTTCTTTATTAATTACTTAACTAACAAGTAAGTGACAGCCCTAAGGCCACATAAATGTAACCGGACGTCACCCCTAAGGATTAGTGGCGCGGCTATGAGATTACCACATCGGCCGCTAATGAAGAATCACCGATTGCAATAAATAATTAACTTACGGTATAGTCTAGAATACAATTTTTGAGGGTAGTTTGAAGATTGTAATTACTTCCTGAATGTACTGGGTTTTGATCACTTTAAGTGTCCGAAATATGAAATATGATAACTCGGCAGGCAAACTTGATGTTCGGTGTTATTTTAGATAGGTTGTTATTGCGATTTCGAATTCAATTATTGAAGTCCGAAGAAGAATTGGCGAATGACAAATAATACACACATGTTTTGAAATATATATATGATAATAAAGTACTCTAATTATTTATATCAGATGCAAAAGTATCATCACCAAATTAACTCTCTGTTGACAACAATATACGTCCCCAATAACATTAAGTTCTCATCATATCCTGTAAATTGCGAAGCTTTATGAACAAAACATTTGCACTCAATAAAGAAACAATAAGACAATATCCATGAACAGAGAATTGTCAAACAAAGTTAAACAGAGCTCCAATTTGTGGAATTAACAACTGTTGGTTATGACAGCTGACAGCGCAATTCCTTATAATTTTTTACAAGCCACTAAACAAGTATTTCATGCAACCTAAACGGTTTAGAGCGTTAAAATACCTCATTCCATGTACCTACAAATTTGTCTCAGCCATCATGAAAGTGAAACAAGTTGCATTTCGCTACTTACTCGTACAAAAACAATCCAAACGGTTGCTCGACACTCTGCCGCAATTAATTCAACGTATGCAAGTTCATAATTCACGTAACATACTCATCGCAGATCGTAAATAACGTCCAAATGAATGCCTCGAGACGCGAACAACTTTTGTTTACATTTCAGACGCGAAACGTCACATGTATCCGACTTTTGACAGATGATCATAAACTAACACAAGCGCAGAACATTTACATACGCGGCTCGGACGCGACGAGTCTGCTTGCAACGGAACGTTCGCGTTACCTAATGTAAATACTCTTTTGATTTTGTTAGTTTTGCGTTCCGTTTTCAGCTCGTTTTTCGTGTGTCCGTCACACAGTTTGCGTTAGTACTGACCACAGCTTAGGGCGCCGGCCATGCGGCGGTGTGCGTGTGTGGAGCTTTCTGCACGCGATCACTTCGAGCTTTAACGAGTGGGGCGTGCGTCTGTGTGCGTCAAACTTTACTTGTGGAAGTATCAGACTAGACTCATTGACTGCGGCCCTTATTGTATGAATGTGGAAAAATTATAGTGTCGAGTGTTTTGCCTGAAACAGCGATGCGTATTGTTTATGTCTTTGGCTAGAGAACTTAAGTCTCCCAATTTGCGGAGGCCGTTAATGTCACATTGCTTTGTCGCGAGACGCATTATACCATACAAAGTGCTGTAATTAAAATTGCCGTATCACTGACCAACGTTAATTCTTATTTTTGTTATAACTCATATAATTTGGTATACTTGGTCCACCGCATTTTCCGTGTTTTATTTACTTAAACAAGCGTTAAGTAACAAAATAAATTTCAAAGTTAAACTTTATTTACATGCATATAGTAATTAAGAAAGAGTCAAAAGCGATAACTATTAAACTGAAATATTTATATTATGTGTCATGACATCATAATATGGTTTGACCTCATTAAGATGGTAAAATAGTCGCCCATGAAAGTTCTTGTAGTGTATTGTGTAGAGTCTAAATTAAAATTAATGAAATAAATATCATTCCAAATTTCAACAACGAAAAAGTTATTTATAAATTCAAATAATTATGTAAAATATAATACATCGGCTAATAAATTAGGGTCCTTTTTAAAAATGGAATTATAAATCGAACACAAAAAAAGTTCACAAAACAAATAAAAAAAACAAAACTAAATATTAATCACGGATAGTGTGAACATTTCGTAAGTGAGTATATCATGGCAAGTCAAAACTTGGTGCTTGCATTCTTAAAGTTGAAATTGCACATTTATCACTGCGGGCCATGCGCCCGATGGTCCATTAAGAGATTTTTCTGAATCATAAATCTCACTTCGCTTCATCTCGCTTCGATACTACAGATATGGAGTAAACAGGAATTCGAGCTCCTGAGATATTGTCTTAAAGTTACTGCAATCATATTATATACAATGTATTCTTTGATATCACTTGCGTTGGTCTATTTTTGTCCATCGTACATCGATTGGTGCTTGAGTTTTGCAAGTTTTGCTTTTAGGTACCTATAAAAATGTATCTGCTAACTATAAATCGATAAAACGTCTTGTTGTACTTTAAATAACTTGTTTTTCAATTATTTTACAGCTTTTTGTGCTACTTAGGCCTAAGTTTTGTAAAAAAGGAACTAAAGTAACACCTAAGTATTACTTGAGTGCAAAACTAAATCATAATATTATACAGTTCAGACAGAAATGTCACATTTATATTGAATTTAGTTAAGTAAGATTAATTTTATGACTTGTTTCTAGCTACTACATATTTCAAAAGCGTAAGCCAGTAAGTCAGGTCCAAACATAGTCGACATACATTTCCACATGTATTTAATGACTTAGACCTAATTAAATGTCGTAAAAAAGTTATATTACTTGTAATTTGGTAGAACAACACGCGTCGACGGAAATAAAATTAACAATCATCATTATGAGAGATAGTCATCAAAAGTTAATTAACATTAACGCTACTTGTGCGTCAAGGTTGCTAAGAAAACATATTAAAACGACAGGGATTTAGGACAAATTAGTTTTTGTTACGTAGCAAATGTTAATATTTTCATAACCAAAAGGATCTTAGTCACGTACAGTGTATAAACAAATGATAAAACAAAAAAAAATGTCACGCAATGGCTACAAAATATTTAAAAAATGAAATCAATTTTTACTATTAAAATAAAGATGTACGGAACTACAATGAAAATAAAAATGTATTTAAAAACACGTTATCGATTTTTATTACCAGTCAATATTTAATTTCGATGAATTCAAATTATGAATTAAACGCTCGTTTTACTATACCTTATTTTCATCAAAGAAAAACCTACCCTGTGGCGTCTACATAGGGTGTAATATTCTTTACGACGTAAATTCAATAGAAGTTTTCAAGCTATCATGTATTTGTACTAATTATTAGTTAGGCCGTTTAATTATTGCTTACGTTTTTATTCTTACGTCATCGGGCCACGCCTGTTCAGTTGAGTACTTTAGCATAAAGACTCCTTTGTTTATCGTTCTATGAGAAACCAATAATGAATTCATTGGGCCTCTTTGGAGGAAGTAATTAAATGATGTTTTATTTTTATTGTAAGGTAAAGGTTTTGTGTAAATGTCTAAATGTATGTTGGGCTTGCAAAAAGATTGAGTATTTGGCTTTTATTTAAGTTTCTTTAATTAAAATCCTTTTTTTATTGATGGGTGCTTTTGGATTGTAATTAGGTACTTAATTATTTTAAGGTTCAATAATCGTGTTTAATTATTTATCTTTCCAAAAATTTAAGGGATATTAGTCTTATGCAGAGTTTAGTGGCAATTCCATCTTCATGAACTATATTCAAAAAGCTTCTTTTTTCAAGTCTCTATTCAAGTTAGCTTATAGACCTTAGACATTTAGTTTAAAGGCCTTAGCCCAGCTGTGGGGCGTTTCCCGTATATTTGCCATTTTTTTATATCTTTAACTCATTTTAACAAAAAGTCTATAGTCTAGTTACCAGTACAATTTAACAAAAAAACAACAAATTGACGCAACCCATAGCAACTGAAGCTCCTTTCATACTATTGAACACGCTTAACGTCCGAAATGTATAATTTAGATTATTATAAACGCAAACCAGTTGTAATAATGATAAAATTAAATAGGCCTCCTACCACTAAACCTCAAATAATCACAGCTACAATTGTGAGAGCGAGACAAGACTACGTCGTGTAGCGCGCTGTCGCTCTCACACGATTGCAGTTTAATTTTAATAGGTGTTTGGTAAGAATGGCCATATGGTGAAAAGGAAGTGCGTATCGGCTGTCAGCCCTTGTATATTGTAATATTATAATGTGCTTATTTCTGTTAAAGTGACCAGTACTTTAGACAATGAGGTATCGTCGTGTGCTCATCCGGAGGGGCAGCGATTTCAAATTCGTACGGCTTTTGTGTTTTGAATTCGGTAGCTTAAAAAAGAAAAGGTCTTAGGTGTAAAATTACTTGGTTTTTCTATTGCTTGTTGGTTTTTGTCTTTGAATATTAATTTTTGAGTTGTAAGCTGTCCTTCGTGGTGAATTATTTCTTGCCTGCTTTATGTGTTTTTTTATAGATACCTAGGTATATTCATTTATAAGTGTACTATAAAAATATGAAACTGTCTCATTCGTATAAAAATAGTGGTGTAGGGGTGTAAAATGACATTTCCCGCATATTTTTTTGTCCTAATCATGACTTCATGTAACATTTCAAACTATTGTATCATCTTCAGTTTCTAATAACGTAAAAAAATGTAGGTAATATATTTTAAGTTCTAGGTGATGGCTTAAAAAGTTACACCTACGAGTACATCATCTACTTTGTAAAAGTGTAAAAACAATAAACAATCGCGTACAAACAAACAAAAGCCTCTTTTAGCAACAAAAATTCTAATTATCGTTTGTTAAACAACAAGAAACGGCTTAAAGTAGCTGTAAAGGTATGTTCAGATGATAGATAATATATGTTATTCCTCAGAACGGACGGTTTACTGCGTAACACGGACAAACGCGACGCGCACGGTTTTACAACGAGGGCGGTTAAAAAGATTCGTGTTAAGGCGGTCTGCGTTTACACCGAAGCGTATAGCCTCCTTTAGATTTCGAGTTCGAATTGCATTACATTGTCTTTGTTAATAGATATAATAAAATATGATAGTCGCGCTGAAAATGCTAAATATAGCTCTCATCGTTTTACTAAGGTTCCATAGTTAGTTATACAGATAACATAAAATTTAAAAAAGTTGCAAAATTTATTTACACAATAAATTTTAAAGTATACATTTGTGTTACAGCTAGATTTAGAAGTTTTAATTTTACAATACAAGTGTTTTTACATAATTTTACAATATCTCTAGAACGCTTTTTTGACACTAAAAAAATCACAAACTGCTTACACTACTTGATTATGCATTACACATCGGTGTAAAGACGTTCCCTTTTAAAATTGAAAGTGACGTAAGTGCTATTTTAGTGCGCAATCGGCGGGCAAAAGTCGTAAATCAAAGTTTTAGTGTCGAAATGTTGGGATGCGTTGGCCACTGGGGTGGCCAGGCTTAAATATTTTTTTTAAATGGCATAAGAAATAAGAAACAATATGACATTCGGCCAGTATTCCACTATTGTTCGAAGATTGTATGATGTGTTTGAAAAAATATTCTTGATACAATGTTGCGAACGATTGCTCGATTGTGGAAAATCTAACAATTTGTAAATCGAATATTACCACAGTTTAAAAACGAAATAAAAGAACATCCAACTTGTTTTAAATTAAGAATAGAATTATATTATGTTTTCATTTCTTAATTATAAGAGTTTCGTATCTTTTGCAATAATAACTTTTATGTCGCTATAAATTAGGTTTATTTTCAGTTTTATAGCATTCTCAGAGAATTTCTACTGATTTTATTTATTTATATTCACGTGTGATTTGATTAATAGTAACATTAGTTATTTTTATCATTAGTTATTTTTATTTATTAAATGAGTGCAAAAATAAATTACTAATCTTATAGTTTTTAGTTCATGTAAAATTGTTTTTTTTACTCATGTATTTTATGTTGCAAGTGTCAAAGAAAGATTATAATACCTAATTTACTCTTTACATCATATAAAATGAATTATTTTTTTGGGCCACATCCGACAAGGAGTTAATTTACCTTATAACAGATGAAAGAAAATTGCTCTGTTTTCAAAACCCCAAAGTCCTGTTTTGGTTTAATAGGTCAGTAATGCAACAAGTGGAAATCGAACTCACAACCCTTTGACCGCCGGCACTGGTTTGAGACCTTCGAAGTAGACCACTTTCAAATCTTGTAATTGTGTACTTATGCTCTTTAATTATTTAAGCTAAAATATTTAAACAAAAGCTTAATAAATGTCATCATCTTTAATCATAGAACAGAGTTATGTAAAATCTATATTAAAACTTCCTTTTAATTATAAATGTAATTTTATATTCTGCACTTAATAGTCTGTAATTGCACAAAACAAAATTAATAACAAATTAATGTTATTAAAGGAGTATCAATAATATTTTTTGGTCAACGTAATATCTGCACTGGCACAAAAGAAAAATATTTTTAATCAATTTATTTATTTTTTATGAAAGAAGAACAAGGTATTTTTTTTATTCCTAGAACAAGATTTCAGCCAGTATTGAATCACAGATAACAATGTAAGCATGTGTTGTTAGCTTAACAATTGATAGGCGACGCAGGTGGGCGAACTATAGCTATCATTCCTATAATAACCTTGTTAGGGCTGCTTCATAATGATGTCCTTTTTAAAGAAAGGGTGCGATACGATATTTCTATAGATGCAAAACAGTAAATGTTCAATTCAATGTTCTGCCTCTTGGTGTTTTGTAAGTGACTTTGTTTGTTGTTATTAAAATTATTTTAAGAGCAATTAAATGTTCATGATTTTTGTATAAACATACATTAGTTCTACAGTAAGCAATTACACGAAGCTGTATTATAGAAATAGTTGCTGTTTAAACAAAATATTGAGCATAATAGATCTGTCAGTCAGTTGGGTCTGAAACTAGTCGGACTGTCTCGATAAATACGCGAGAGTAAACCGTTAACATCTAATTATGAAACCATGTCACGATAGTTATTACAATAAAGTACAAAAGGTCATTTAAAACACTTAATATTATCCCCCAATGCGTTCGTATTTAATTAATCCTTTAATAAAATACTAATATTTTAACCTTCGCCCTTAACTTTATAACACTCACATTACATCTCTTTAGTAAACCGTAACCAGAGATGTGGTCACTGAGATGATGTTACACATTTGTTACAACTTTACTCAGAAACTGCTGAGACTATAATAGAATGTTGCAAAATTTGATACGAGGCATCTTTGTCTCATTCATAAAAACTTGATATCCATAAATAGAAGATTTTATGTGTTTTCTTGTCTGTGTAATGATTTATAACATAACATTTGCATTACTATATCCTTTAAATTAAAATTTAAGTAAGAATTTAAAGCAGGTAATAGATATATTATGCTGTTTTTTGTATTACATTTATAGAAAACCTTAACAGATAGTAGACTTGATTATAAAGAATTTTATCAGAAATACAATACTCAAGCCATTGATGTTACATTATCACAAATAAATTAACAGCTTAAACAACCTCGCATTAGAAAACGCAACGAAAGTTGACATGTAAAACAAAAAGCAGTCCAATACCTCTTTTCTTTACCACGCAGTTCAATGTCCACTTAACAGTCCGCAATGGAATGTAAAATGCAAGACAATCGTTTGTCATTCTAATGACTGGGTTTCTACTACCTATAAAAGTAAGACTAGTAATTGTGCAAGTGAGATACCACTCTACGTTATATAGAGCGTTGTCTCTCTCCCACAACTATAACTGTCTTGCTTTAAGCGATGGTTGGACAAAAGGTGATAGTTGGCGATTCATTTAGTCTGTGGTTTGTGAACAATGTGTGTGCAGTTCACATAATTAATGTCGGTTTCTGATTTCTATTGTAAATTGTAATGTTTGTGGATTATGGAGAAATCATTGGTTTTGACTTACTTGTGAACTGTGACGAGTGCTTTTGCTGTAAGATTTGATCACAGTTGTCACTAATTCGGTAAAACAGTCAGGCTGTATTTTGGCTACTTGCATAGTTCTATAAAAATCACGATTGTCGGACTTTTTGATAAAGGTATTACATACAATTCTAGGTGATAAGTGAATACGTGTGTTTGCCTTAAAATTAAACTTAGTCATGGTTTAAAACCTAAAAACAGTCTAAGAAAAAATAAATTAAATAATGTAAATTATGATAGATACATTATGGTTTTGTGAAAAGCAAGGACAAATGGAAAAATCATTGCAATAATTATGTTGTGTTGACTAATGTATTCCTTCATACCAAATATTGTTACATTCTTGAATGGTACCTATGTAACAAAAGCAGCTTTGTAGATTGAGAGTGAGTAAGAGAATCTGTTTAGGTAAACAAGAAAATTGTGTCTATTAGCCTTTTTAATAATCCAATCTTTCCCTCATACACACATTCAGTGTAAATCCAAGACTTAGATTGAATGGTTACAGATTTCGGTACAAGATGGTCGGTAGAGAATCATTTTCCAACTATATAATTGCATATTGTGTATGACTGATACACTCAATGCTGAATCACGCCTATGTTAAGTGCGTAAGCAGTGACGTCATAGAGAAAGTCCTAATTGTGTGTTTACACTTCGCGCTGTAGTCGCGGACAACGTCATCCGCGCTTGTTGATACAAAGCATTACGCATCGCCAGAACAGTTGCGGTTATTATTTTGTTACTACCATTTTCGTACTAAAAGTAAACTTCTCAGCTACGATACAATTTTCGTCGTCAACTCCCGTAAATCACCGGCCACGCGTCATCTCTGATTAACTTTTATCGACGAGAGACACCGGAGTAACGACATGTCCCATACCGAGGAATCTTAAATCTGTAATCTCCACTTTTTGCATTCCCTCCCGCCTCGGGCGGCTATAACGACACAATAAACGTATTTTATACGCGCTCACACTTAACGTTTATATCGCCTTATAAGTAGATCGAGAAATAATAAAACTAAAGGAGAGCGAACATCAAGAAAGCAATAACATCATTATCATAGCGAGTCCGCCATCTCTTTCCAATAGGTTTCACCCCTCCCTTGGCCCCGCCCACCGCGTATCTCCTCTGTCACCTGTATATCTCGAAACATTACACATATGCAAAACTTTCGCGCTCGCATCTCGTCGCACACAGAGACAGCGCGCCTACACGCCACGCGGAGCCTGCAGCTGCAACTTTGCTGTGTGCACACTACGGTATAAATCTGCGAGATAAAAATTGTGCTATATTGGCTCACGAGTGTGTTGCCCGGACGTGCTATTCTTTTTTGTTCCGATAGCCTGTAGGCGTGACTAGTAAGTTGTTTGCACCTCGAACAGTGGTCGATATTTCAGTCTTGTCATCGTCGCGACATCTTTTATAAAATATTGGACTCGCGTCCATTCTTTATGTTGTTTGAAATTGTATTTGATACCAATACTTGTGTTATGGTCTTGGTCTAAATCAGAGTTTTTGTGATAAGGCTTCATTATAACTTGTTTGAATTATTTTATGCTTGGGAACATCTTGGCTTACTATTAAAGAGCAAGAAAAAAATATGTCTGCAGCTTCCCTTTATGATTTCGCTGACACTACAAGCTCTACAATCTCAAGTCCACTTTTAAGTCCTTTTATAATATACCTAATAGCATTAAGAGTATCAACCAACATTTTTGCCATGCATTTTCCCCATACATTCACTACTCCATCCAATGAACAACATAGTATACGTTTAACAGATATAATAATAAGTACAGTTGAACTTGATAAGACCATTATGTCATTGTGATGTACAGTTACGCAATGGTTCTCGCATATGATCGCCTGCATTATATCACATTATCATAATGCAGATGGAACTAAGTAGGTTAATACTTCCTCTATGAAATGACCTCTTTGGAAGATTGGTAACTTATTTCTTTTTAATACTCTTTATTGATTTGCTTTGTATCATAGGGCTTTGGATGTAATTTTCCTATATAGTTTACAGGAGAAAGAGTTAGTATGTATTACAAGTTGATCTTAATACTTACTTTTAACTTGGTGGAAATATCAAGCCATTATCTTTTTTTAAAATTGTATCTTCTTACGACATTCTCATGGTCATCTTGAAGTGGTAATAGAAATCCAAGGAAACTATATTTTCTTAAGGTTTGTATACTTAGTTTATCTCTCAGTATAGTATTTTCTAAGTCACTATTCTGTACAAGTATCACCAAAATAACTGGAAGTAATAGAAAAAAAAGTCTTTTTTTATATTTTGGAATGCGGAAAAAATGTATTTTCTATATACTTCAAAATACGTAACGTCCAAACTATCAGTCAATCAACACGGTCACGTCTACAACAATACGCCAACAATTTTTCGTTCCATACAATTTTGTTCGACTATTAAATGATGAACGTTTTCAGTGCTCTGGCGATAATTATTCGCATTGTATATGAAACAGTTAGTACTATAATTACCGGACAGACTGATTCGTCGTATTGTTCAAATGATGACCGTCATGTACCGGCATAAAATATTATTCGTGTCAGAGCAATTATGTTTGGAGTTATTATAAAATGTTGTGATGAATGGACGATGGTTGTGTGAGGTTTTGATGCGATTTTGTTTTGTAAAGATAGAAGAGTCTGTACAATAGGAAAATAGGTAGATTATGAATGTACTGAGGAAATAAGTATCTCTATCAAAATCTCTGTCAATTTTAGAGATAAAGCGTATTGAGGCACAGAGTAGAGTATTGACGTTATCAAACGTTCTTGCATAGACTTAGAACTAATTGTGATAATCACTGATCAAAACAAGGATAACAAGGCCTTTTATTATCATCATTTCATTTTAGCCTACTTCTACTCGCAGGCCTTTTTTACCATTTTTCTCTAGATTGTGTGCCTACCGGTCCAGCAATTTTTTGCTTTTCAGTCTATGAACCAACAAAATCGTTACCGTCATAAGAATGCAAAACTTTTTATTCTGCCTACCTTGTCTAGCTGTCTCGACTTCCAGTCTTATCGATTTTGACTCAATGCATTGTCTTATATGGTGTGTCTCCTACGTCTACACCTCATATTAGTTGGTTTCAAATTGTGAACAACACACTGTGTTAGAATCCTATTGTAGTGACATAACAACTTGAGATCTCGAATTATTTTCAATAATGCCTGCAATGTAAGATAGTGATCCAATTAAGTTTTAATTTTAAGTAGGCCTAAAAAGGCACTTTAGAAACGTTAAAATTTCAAGTGACTGACTATAGGTGGAGTGTTCCAAAATGTAATTCCTTCGGAAAAAAACTCAGTTATGCTATTCAATTTGGGGTATACTCTTGTGGCAAGTAACTTTTTGACGAGGCTCGATCGTAAGTACTCAGATATTTGTAATGTCCACAGCCCAACAATTACAAAACAATACAAGGAAATACAACACTTAATGCCCACAGTACAAGGTCACTACAACTAAAAAGAACAGCCTACATAATGAAACATGATTCATTTTTTCACCCGCTAATCACACTTGTAATACATTGTGTGCGTGTGTAATAACTTTGTAACGTAGTAATAATTGTTATAATTATTATGTTTAGATGAAACTGTAGCGCACGTTTGTCCGCTTACCGTTCCTACAATTAAACGTTTTAATCACTGTAAAGGTTTTTGTGTAACGTGACATCAGGCTTTTAAATGACTGTGTGTTTGTTTTGTTGACTATGTTTACAATGTAAAATAACTTTATAACTTGTACACGATAAATTTGTTTGCTTATTCATCTATTCATAAAATATTTTATAAGAGAATTCATATTTTCTCAGGTATTTATTTAGATAAGTATTTTTTGTGTTAGTTTCTTAAATATCGGAAAATGTGAGAAATAAAATCCAAATAGCCAGTCCAACAAAAAAAATCTCTGTCAAGTGACACAAAAAAAAACACGTTATTTTCCGTAATCTGCGGTCATTTGTAAGTCATTAGTTTTATCAATAAATATTCGTTAACTATAAACAACCTTCGCCTTAACATTTAAATAATGCCGCCGTGTCGCGCTTAGTTTAAATAGGCGCGTACTAATTACAAAGCGTTGCCTGACGACAATTTATTTCCCATTAGGCCCGGACTGAGGCTCTACCACGACCTCTTAAGTTAATACTATCTGATGAGGAAACGAGACAGCGCTCTACATTGTGTAGCGCGCCATCTCTTTCACACACCTGCTTTAATCTTTCTTTAAGTTGTCGTGGTGTCTCGGCCTTCAGATTTTGGTCGCCCATAATTACGATTATTTTAATTTTGCTAACAACACTTTAATTACTGGCTGTAAAGGTTATCTTGGCAGCTAGTTGGGTGTTTTGATTTCGTCTAGATTGTGGTCGTGGTGTTGACTGTTTGGCTTACGAGGGTAATTAAAAAACCTTGAAGTGTACTAATCTTATCGAGGCATGCTATGGTACTTTAGGTAGAAGGTGAAGGTAGGAATGGAAATTACTGATTCCCAGGTCAGGTTGAAGACTACGTATAGACGTTTCTGTTTATTGTATATGAGCAACTTTTTTTCAATAAAGGTAGAGTCAATTCAAAACAAAAAAAAACCTTAGCTGATCATAATGTGTGTGAATCATGAAGGGTTTCTATATCTATAAAATAACTATGACTAGCTGATGAAAATCTCGCAAGTCCTTCATTTTTTTTGTTGGTTTTATTTCGATATACAGAAGAGTTATTTACAATGTGACCGTGGTCTGTTTAAGCCTTTTATAAGTGTAGAAGTGTCCATTTTGGTCCATCAAATTCCGTGTCAATAACAGCTGAGATAGTAAAACAATTGACGACCTCATAGATAATTCATAGTACGAGGGTTAATCAATTAGTGATATGTTTCTGAGTTGCATATATCGGAAGAATTTTCCTTATTGTAGATGTACTTACTAACATTCATAAAGATGAGACAAGCGTATTTATATTTTTGTAGATGACAAAATTGGTCTTCCATCCCTTATTATCATTTTTTTTAATATTAATAAAATCAAAAATACAGGTTGGCAAAATAAAGAATACGTATAGTTACTGCAAAAACTAAAATATTTGTAATTAATCGTTTGAATCTTTTTATCCGATAGTCATAATCGCACCAGCCAAACTTAAACATCATTAAACTATTTTCAAGAAAAAAAAAACCCAAACCAACCAAGTCTAAAACTTCAACAATTCGATCCAAAAAGGTTTTATCCTCCCAAACATACAAAGAGGTCATCGGCAGTCCGTTTAATTACCTGTACGTTTGCGACCCTATTAATCCGCAATTACGGCATTAGGGCGGTATAACTCAGGCCCCGATAGTTCACTATTGCTAACGTTTATCTTAATTTTATTAAGGTACCTCGTTTACTTGTGAATGTACGTACATGTTTCGAATTATGTAGCGTTTTGCGTTTATTAGTATTTTTTGTTATGAGTATTATTATTTTGGTCTTTTTTTATAAATTGTCTACCTACAGACGAGATCCATGTATAGATAACAATAAATCTAACATTTTTAAACAAATTGTGATTTATAAAATGCAAATAGCATCGATTTGACCTGGATCTATCTGGTCTTCAGGAATTGGTGTGTAGAGCCTTAATTGACTCAAAAAACTCGCCATTGATTTTTTTTACCCGACTGCTACAGAAAGTAGGGTAATGTTTCTCAATGTATGTATGTTTGCAGATTTTTTACATCTAAATTATAATTTCATCCATCTCCATCCAACCCTCAAACATAAAGGGCAGTTTACACGAGCCTTTTGAACTCTCCCTGTCCCCTACTGGTGTACGGTGTACAATCGGCTTTGTTTAACGCTATTCATTGTGGCAGGAGATGAGTGGACGTCGTTTGCGATTTAGAAAGCTGCTTAGATATCGTAAGTATGTAAGTATCGGTGTAATCATTTATTGCAGATTTCTGATTATAAGTATCGAATAAATCGTAATCGTAATAGTGTAGGTAGTAGAATAAAGAAATGTGGTCGAACTGTTGTAAAGACAAATAATGTCTTGTATTAAAAGTAACAAGTATTTCGTTTGAAAATTATTATTGTTAGTTTATGAAAAGAAATTTAATATTAACAGACCTGTTCTTGTAGTGGTTCTGACTTCTGACTGCCTTACTGGAGGTCGTGGGTTCGATTTTCACCAAGACGTTTGTGTGATGAGCACGATATTTTTTCATTTAGAAAACATTTTTAACAATTGTCTATTAATCATAACAAATCGGAACTATTTTTTTTTAGGCAACATACTTATCACCAAGTTAATCACCCAATCACATCCAACACCTTTAACCGTGACACTTCTTCCAGTCAATTTGCTCGCCATTTTGACCGGGCCATTCTCCGCACAGCCGGGCATTGTCTATCCGTAGTTTCAATTCGTCCGGTCATTGTCACGAGTGGATGTCGTTAGACATCGCTGAGATAAGACAACAAAAGAGGCTGTTGTAATCGCCGTGTGCACATTTAGGGGCTACGTGTAGTGTGTACTGGCCTTTATATTTTATAAGTGGTTTTGATGTGTCATGTGGATTTTTTTCTTAAACTTTTTTTTTTAATTTATAATGTAAATATTTACTAGGTAATGTTATGTTGTAGGTATGTGATTTGTTTATAGACATCGGCCTTTACTTTTACTAAAAGTGATTTTTTTATAGAATAATTGTATTTTTTTGTGAAATTGAATTATTAACGACGACACGATACTAAAAATCAGAACGAATTAAGTTTGTTACAGAGACGAGATTACAACCAGTTTTCTTAAATGATAAATCGTCGATAACACCTCTACGTACACGAACAGACATTAGACATCCGAGTACATCATCAAAACGACAACAAACATTAGTAGACAACATTTTAAACAAAATATTCCAATCAAACTAAATATATTGGACTTATAAAGCAATGAACATCGATGTTTAAGGGTGCCCATATGGGTAGAATCGAGAGAGTCGTGTAATCGGATACATACGATTGGTAATTGTATCTAAATCGATGGCATTAGTCCCGAGTAGTTCCGAGTAGATCGACGAGACACATTCATCGAAGCTATGGAGACATTCATTAGACACACAGACACACGCACGCACACTAACACACGTTATGAGCGTAAACGATGCAGATGTCAGACACTGTGAAAGTGACAATGATATCTAGGATAACATTTGAATAAGGAACTTTGTAAATGGCGTAGATTTAGTACTGGCTGTTTTATTTGTCGAGTATTTTGTGGCTGTTGAAGATTAAAGTTGAAAATTGCGAAGGAATTGAGTTTCAATATATTCTACGATTGATTTGATTGCTTTTGCAATTGTGAGTATAATGGATGGCATTAGTTAAAAATTAAATGTAGGTACATTTTACCGCTCTATCATTTTGTTTATCACTGTGCTATACATAAATTTGTCTTGTAAAGAGCTATTCTTGTTAGTTACTTTTGTGTAAAAACGAATTTTAAATAAAAAATGACCGGTGTCTTTAGTGCCATTCCTGAAAACAAAAGTTATTTTTTTAATATACGCAATAGTATTCGGCTTGTATTCCAATCATGTTTCACGCGCACTTGACACATCTAGCAAACCGTGACCTTCTTTCTAACATCCACGCTAGCCATACTTCAAGCGCGTAATCAAGCAATATTCTTCTTAATCAACCCCACCCATGCGGCGGGGGTCGATCTACCAACAAAGGAATTGATTAAGTAACTATACCGCGATATTACCCGCCTGTATTATTCCACTATAATAAAGAGGGCTCGGTAACCGTGGTACTTAATGAGAGAAAACTCGATTAGAATTCGTATTAATCTTGTAATAAGTTGGAGAAGGAAAGTTGGTTGATTAGACCCCGATAGCATCGGGCGAATGATACTTGACGCAAGGGTTGTTACAATCATATTTGTAATTGTATTGTGCTGAATATAATTCGCTCTTGGTTTGAGACTCTGATTGGAAAACAAAGAAAAAAATGGAAATCGTTTTTTTTTCTAAATATCTTTAGAAGAGTGATCATAAAGTATCATCTATATAGAATTTTATTTATAAAGCTATCACGATGGTTTTTTTCTATTATGAGTGAGATATGGCATAGGCCTAATATAGGTCTGAAAACGAAATGGTGCACTATAATACATCTAAGAGTAGCGCCTTTTTTCTATTACAATAATTGTACTTAAATAGCACCTCATAATAAAACTAATTAACTGCTAAAAAGAGCATTGATTAAAAAAAAAACTACTCTACATAAATACTCGACATAAATATCAGTGTTTTTTTTTGTATGAAAGTTCAGATTACAAGTGTAACCTTAATAAGTAAAGTATAGGAAACCTACATTTTCTTTAAGAATAAACTACTTGATAATAATATATCGAGAACTCATTGCTTTCATGCAGAGAAAATATTAATTAGATCGAGGCGCGACTGTCTGGTTGTACAGACATTGACATTTATCGCCTATAATAGATCCGGCAATTAGGTTTATTTAGTTATAGTACTTGGATAAACGTTTGCGACTAATTAGCGTTAATTGTATTGTGTTAAATTTATTAGGTATTGTATATTATTTGGACTTAGTGTTATTAGTAGATTTTTTTATACATTGTCGTTTGAAAAGGTATTTTTTTAATTTATAAGATAACAGATGTTATTTTTTTTCGTTATATAATTATTAATTGATATATTGATTAATTGATAAATATTTACGGAATTTTCAAAAAAACGATAAAAGAGAATTCTAATAAAAATCACAAGTTTAGATAGTTTGTTCCTTTTTCAAATCATTAGCACAAAAAGGATAAACAATTAAATTAAGTTTAAAGAAAATTAATTTATTATTTACTTTAGGAATGTTAGTAATCAAACAAGACCTATCTACGTAGATAGTATTCACAAACAAGTGTCAATTGTTTTTTTCTAAGTGTAAAAACTCATTGAATAGGCAAAGAGTCTTGTGATTCTTGTACAGTCACAAGCAAAAACATGTACCTATACTCGGCTAAACAATTGTAGTTAAGTCCTTGTCAAATGATTTGTAAAATTGTGAAATTTTCTTTTAGATTAAATATTTTATGTTTAGCTTACTATAATATCAGGAATGTTCCATAACAGCTTCAGAAATTTCGCATAAAATAATATTGCAACTGTTTGGTCGTGTATCTGGTGTATCATTATCTAATCACATAAAATTAAATACGTTATATTATATGTAAACTAGTTAATATATTATGTTGATTAAAAAAATAAAAACAAAGTAAATACAATAAAAAATGTGCGAGAATTAGAACATTATGAATATTTATCAATTATTTTTTTTTTGGAATTCGTCATAGAATACCTTAAAGTCTATTTAGGATTAAATGTGACCAGGTATATGACATACTGATATACCTATGTTCTTGCTCGTGACTGTACAAACAAGTATTGATGTTTTGTAAGAAGTTTTTCTTAACATTTCTGTTTGATACGTTGGCAATTAATTGTACATACGTGTGATAATTGGTGGCTTGAAATTTAAATTGGTTCCTTATACGGTTGAGCTAAGAGTTGTTAAAATCTTCTTTGCATTCCTAATTCCTTAGAGTGGTTGAAGTGTAAACAGTAATTACTTTGTTTCTTTTTTTTACTACGAACTATAGTTTTCATATATGTTTTCTTTCTATATTTTAAGTGTAAATGCCTAAACAAATTCTTACCTTATTAAAATTTTAATATGCTTAAACCTTCCCTATATGGTAAGAAGCTTGTGTCCTACAATGAGACGTATAATCGCTATGAAAAGTCAACTATTCTATTAGGCAAATTGATTCGCACTTGACATGAAACAACTAACAAATATCTCTTTAACACAAATTTTCTCACATCCAACCACAATCTTCAACAGAAAATTGTCAAAACGTTTTAATTCACCAACAAACAGACAGACATCAAACTAGCATCCACCATTCATTGTCACTACATCTGCTGCACGATCATAAAAGTTACCGAACTTCACTAATTAACTCTGCAAACGATACCGACGAACTTTAGACGCATTAAGAAGACGCGCTAAGTAACCTAAGTTAGTCTAAGTAGTCTAAGTTAGCCTAAGTTAGACTGAAAGTTACGGTGTTATCTAAATGAGACCATCTTACGTTATATAAGCTAAGTTAATTAAGAGCTGGATGAGAGTGGGCGCCGGGTGGAGGCGGTGTGGTAAGTGTGTGCGGGAAATGTGGTTTGAGTTTTTTTTTCAATAGATGAATAATTCTAGCTAGTGTTTATTTTAAGGTGTGATCTTTTGCCTATGTTAAAATGGCTATAGGCTTACGTTTAGCTAAAAAGTTTATTTAAATTATTTTAAAGTATATCGATTTGCATACGTATAAGTGTATCAAGTGCAACTAGAAACAGTAATATTTTGTACCAAAAGTTTCGAAAATTCTTAAAAACTAAAAAGAACTTTGATTGTTGTGTAATTGGACAATTCTTTGAAGTATGACGTTATCAATTAACAAAATTAGTACTTTTTGTTCGATTCTCGGTAACTTGTATTTTATTTTTAATCATTATATTAAAATCCAATTATAAATACAAACTCTCTAACAGGATATAATTGTGTAATCAATTAGTTTTTTTGCAAGCTTTTGCTAACGTAACAAAATTTTAATGATTAATCTTAACAGCAAAAACTTAATATTCATCATTCTTAATTTATCACAAACATTTACAAATCGTTAATTAACGTGAGCAATAAAAACGACGGATTAAAAACACGTTTTAGACAGTTACTTACAATGTTGCCTCACAGGACGCTAAACTAAGTGTCGACAGATATGTATGTGTGCGTTTATAGCGTGTGCATGTGTGTGTGGGGGAAAATACGATGTATGTATGTGTGTGCAATGGATTAGTCTTATAATAAAAGTTTTTGTAACAGATGTCAGATATTAAACAAGGCTTCATATTAATAGCCCTGAGACGCGACCGAGGAAAATATATAAAAAGTTAGCAAATTAGGTTCGTTCACAATAATTTGTTGTTGTTGGCCTTTGTGTCTCATTTGGCTTGATTTGTTTGCTCGGCAGATTTATGAGGGCGGAGAATCTTTTATAACTATGTTCTTATACCAACTGAAAATGGATACTATCGGAATTTAATATGACAGTCAAATATAGACAATTAATTAGTAAATTCGAATGTAAGAACAAAAATAATTCATGCTTATTTTTAAACAAATGCTTTGCATGTTTATGTAATATTAGGCAAGCCGGAAATTAATAGGTGCATGCATTGCAACCTGGTCCAAACATCAAGACTTTAAAAGGTAAATTCATGTACGTGTTGATTCCCGTTTTGCTTAAAATTACATAAAAATAATTCAATCCTTAAATTCATTACCAAGTCACATTGTGTTTTGAAAAATACCACAACATTAAATCACCAAATTAAAATCACAATCGAAAAAAAAATCACCAGTAATTAAACCCAGCAATCGCTACGCGGCTACGAGGCTACGAGCGTAGCACGTAAGTAAATAAGGCCGGCTACACACGGAACTAATTCGTTGGGAAATCTGTCAACATGCTACGACACAGCTAATTACTAATGTAAACGAGTGTCCCTCTCGTTTGCTGGGAGCTATCAATGTCAGACAAATATAATTTGGACGACTTGAGATTATCATTATTGACTGATGGGACGACCTGTCAAGATGTTGCGGAGATTTATTATGAAGTATGTTGAGGAGAGTTAAGTGGAAGATTCTAGTTCTTTGGTTGGAGATTTACAAAAATAGAGGTAGTTGGTGTTTTAGAATACATACAGCATACTTTAAAGAACAATTTCAGATTTAGTTCTGCATTGTGCAATTATTGGGTCTTTAATAAGTTATCTTACAAGCTGGTTTGTATTGCCCATAAATTGATTTATACCATTCGCATTTTAAATGGAAGCCCTAACTGCCAACGTACTAAAGAAAATAGAAAAACCTTAAACACTTTACAGAAATCATTATTCTAATTACATAACAACTATAATTAATACAATTTAAAAATAAAAACAAAATTTAAACAATGACTCAGCAAAGTCTTTACCACAGTCATGATCATCAGGAACAGATGACACTCACACACTAAGGGGGTAAGCAACTATATAATTACACAAAGGTATAATTTATACAGAATTATGTCACGTCGCACTTCCTCGAATTAACAAAATTGAAGCAATTTAACCCGTTCTTACTCATCTGTTTCAAGACAACTGTTGCGGTACTAACGATACGTGAACGTTAATTGATTCTAGAAAATAACTTCGAAAAAGGGTCAATTTTGACACTTATGACGTATACAAAATATGTCACAATTTCACAAATGTCAAAAAGGTATACAAACTCTTTGGTCTATTGAAATATAAAAAGTTAGGTTTTGATATAATAGGATAAAGTCATAAGATCTCCTTGGAAGAAACTAATTTAATATTAAGAAGTTCTAAATTTAAAATAGTCTTTGACAATCATTAAGGTTTGTAACCTCTTTGGATTGTTAAAATTTTATTAGGTATCTTATTTCTACCGTGATAAGGTTGAATGTTGCGTGTCTTTACATTTTAACAATTATCTAAATAATACAAATCAATACTAACAACAGTTGTATACAAAGTTTAATTCAAAGGATCTTAACCTCAAATCAATTAAATCACAAACAGTAAAAACCAATTCCAGTCGCAAGTCGCAACTTTTTTCAATGTACCTTTCTGGTTAATAGTGGCTTTTTCTTCCATTTTTTATCCCAACGTAATTAAAGTTGGTTGGTGTAAAAACTGGTGAAGGTAACGACATTTTAATTGTGTGAATGATTACTGGGCGTCGTCTGACTGTGGACATCATCCTGCTATTACAAATAATTGCATTACGCTTCGTTACGGAGGTAAAAAAACAAAAAAAGCAAATAAGTTTAATTGACACGTTGCTTTCTTTGTTCGCGCCTAACACTTGGCCGGTTCACACGAGGTACGTGTTAGTGATTTGGTGTGACGGCTTTTGAAATAATTTGTCATTGGTGATAGTTAGGGGAATTGATTAAAATTTAAATCTAATTTGGCCAATAATGTCATGGTTGTATTTTTGCCAATTATCGCGGGTTTTTCCCAAAGTAATACTACCAATTAATATTTTACAGTAGGTAGTAATTTCGGCAAGAGCAAAAACAAGGTTTCGACGTCTTGCATTCGATTAAACACGTTTATATTGTGATCCTGATTAAGTAATATGTCATGCAACTTTAGGAGCACGTAACAAATGTGTTTACCCAACATTTAAATGAGATTCTTTCCTTATTAGATGTTCAAAGCAGTTAAATAAGTTACAAGATAAACGCAATAAAATTAATATAGCCATTATTACTTCACCAAGTCGCAACGTTCTTAAAAAACTTTTATAACGTTTCAAAACCCACAACGGCTCAGATTAATCTACCCAAAAGTTTCTTAAGCCAAAAAAATGTCAAACGAAACAACAATGGCATCCCACATACAAATAAACGGAACACTTCGTGATTCCATTGTAAGCAAAAAAGAAATTTAATCATGAGAAACAATAATAACGACTTCTAAGAAATTAGACTGAGTAAGTACAGGAGCCACGCAACTTAAGCTTACTTGTTATTTTTTGAATACTACCGTCCGTGTACTCTAATTAAAAGTCAACTTTATTACATGTTACATAAAGTTGAAATTTGTTATGCATGTGTGTGATTTCACTATTGTTAAGGCTGTATGACTATCAATTATGTCCATAGTGTGTGAGAGAGTGCATTGTGATTGAACAGTAGCTTTCATTCCGATTGAAAATTAAAGAACCGATATAATTTGAGATGAGAATAGTGATGTGTGTGTGTTTTGTTGTATTCAACTCGTTATATTAGAATTTGTGTAGCATTAATGTTCTATGAATTAATCAATTTATTTCTTAAAGTTTATTTGAAAATAAAATTCTGGTACAAGTATTAGTATCTCCGTAAAATTTAAGTTTGATTAAACTGAGATGTTTGTTCGCCTACGAGACGCTATAATTTACTAATTTATTCAATACATATAATAATAATTTCATACTACGTTATAAACAATAATAAACTTAACATTTAAAACTTAAATCCAGTGCCAAAACCAAGAAATTAAAAAAATAACTAACATTCTTAAAAAAAAACACAGGAAACCAAAACAATTTCTACTGCCATTACTAAAAAAAAATTCTAACCCAACATTCGATACCCAATCGATTACCAACATGGACTACACTAGCGGCCCGACATTAACACGTCACTCTAGAGATGATAATAGCCCAGGAGTTGTGCCCCAGTTAATTGCTTTAATAACTTCCTGTGTCAAAATAACAAAAGAGCGATGCGGTATTAACAAAACGGGTAATGACGTTGGCGTTGTACACGGCTCCCGGACTATGTTCATATTGTGATATGTGTATTTGGTGTGTGTTAGAATTTTAGTAATATTTCTTTACTTTTTTTTGTTTGTTTTTTTTTTTTAATTTTATAGTAATGAACTAAGAAGTATTGTTGTTTTAAATGTTGAATGTTTCATACTCAATGTGTAATTGACATTATCTGTCTTGTAATTTGCTGTGTAACTAATTATTTTTAAGATTAAAGTACCGTAAGATTAGGTCGATTATTTATTTATTTATTATTTATTTATTCATAAATAGTAATATATTTGTTCACAAGCATTTCTTTCCTATATGTATTTTGGTATTTCTGGCATACAAATATCGCGAAATATTTTAAATTTTGAGTCCATTTAAACTCAAAATGACCAACTAAATACTATTTCATTTATCTCAATACTTACTTGACATTCTACCTGCTTAAACCGAAGGACATACGAAACCGCAACGCCATTTTAAATCACACATTAATACTCAGTATCGCAATATGAACACGGAACAGCGTCTACAATTAAATTGGAATCATTACCGTGCCCACCTACTTACGTGGCAACAAATAATAAATAATTGCGCACAGAATAAATATCCGTACACAAGTTATAATTATTACACAAATTAATGTATGTTTATGTTATTTTTTGTAATGAGTCTTTTGTCATAGTTTTGATGACTCATTTTACCTTAAATTTATTATATGTCAATAAAAAACTTCTTGGGTTTTGCTTTAAAAGTATTTTTAAACCTAACCTAGCATGATTAGGTTTGAAAGGATTTTAAATACAGTTTTCCAAAAAAAACCTCTATCGGCTGATAAAAAATAGTCCAAAAAGTCGTGAAAGAGAGACGTCGCTCTTCATTATGTAGTGCGCTGTCACGATTCAACAGTTGCAGTAATATAACGCATATACGTAATAGTAAGCCCCATAAATATAGTGATTTTATAAACATAGTAGACAAAACATACATTCTGTGCTAAATGTTTCCTTTTATGAAATCAATTGTCAACCTTACAAAACAGAAACGAATACAAATGTAAATTTAGATGAAACTGTAATAATATTATGTAAGTGCATTTGAAAGCAATAACAACATTGAAAACAACAACTTACTTACAATTTAATACTTACATGTTGTCTACAATTCTTTTTGTTTTTAATTACAAACAAGAAACGATCAGTAATGATTGCTACTATGTGTGCTATGCCTTTAGCTGTATAATTACATTGAAATCCTACAATTATACAAAGGGTCAATCAAAACAAGTGACATGATCTTTCCAACCGACATACAATGTTGCTAATTACAGACAATCATCAAAACTAATCAACGCTAAGCAATTTGTTAACATCTTTTTGCAACAATTATAACATAATGACAAATGTTATTACTATGTTGCAAGACTTATCCGACATTGAGCGTAAGTATGGCTACTAGCAAGGCAATCGTTCCTACGGCCCAAATAACTAGCGATCGCGATACTTGATGTTATTGTTCGACACTCGTAAAAACACTTTCAAAGAGAATCTCTTTGATCTATTCCGTAAGTGTTATAGATAAAGTACATATGCTGCAATTAACACACTTTCTTAGGTTAATAAATTAAAGTGTAAATCAAATGAAATTTATATTAAATTCAATTTATGCGTCCTTGCAAGCGGATTATAAGACGGGTAAATTATGATAGAAATACCATATTATCCAATTTTAAACGTGACGTTCCGTTATTTATTTATCTGTCTAGATTTATGATTTTCTATTTTTCATTTTAATGTGGTTTATCAAAATGTAATATCGAAAGTTTAAAAACAACAGTCACATGATTGCGGCCGGTTCCTTATTATTTTCGGTGTAGTAATTTAGTGTGATATATCGCTGGTTTATAATGAGTATTTTTCAGTTTGTGGATACGGTTAATTTAATGAAACGAACACCAACAAGTGTTATGTAATATATTATCATAGTCAAATGATGAAAGGAAAATTGTTAATTGTAGAATTATGTGTTTAAAATTACGTTTTATTAGTAGTTAGGATTTAGTATATAGCTTGATGTCTCATAAATATGGGGCAATTATAATCTAAAATACTCCGTGCGTAGTTATGCCAGTACTAGGCAAATCTATCACCGTTAGCTAGAGATATCTTAGAATAATGTCTTGGTTTTTTAAAGTCAAACATTGTTTAAGGTATAGGTAACATGGGTACAAATCTACAACTTCTAGTGGACTTATACGATAGTTATTAAAAACCCTAAATTAAGTTTACCATATACTAGCGAACTGCCTCAGATTCGCACGAAATACTGATGTATTTTTCATAAAAAGCGCACTGTTGAAACATTATCTAGTATTAAACATTATCTAGTAGTATCATTTTATATGTAGTTTTAAAAACCTAAGAATACGTAGGGACAGTCTAAGACAGTAAAAAGCGATGCGATCTTATACTATGCAGTGATTTTCGCTATCAGCTTATGTATTGTAACTTTAGCCTCAAGGAACAACAATTGAGAAGGGGCCCGTGTCACGGGACGATGGCTGACGCCGCAATTATAATTACAACTTCCTTTTCATTAATATTAAGACATTTCTAGATTATACAGATATGAGAACATCTTTACGTAATGAAATTGAAGATGTGGAATCTTAAAACATGAGTTTGAAGAGTTTTGTAATATTACAGAACATTATTGTAATGCAACATAACGCTTGGATGCACAGAAATTAATGACTTTCTCTGAATTATCAATGGTCTCCTATTATATACAACCCATTTTTTAAGCACACTGGCACACTGGCACTGGCACACTGGCAAACAAGAAAATTAAAAAGTAAATAAAATGCATAGAAGACATTCAAATATGATGACCGTTCTGTTTAGGCCTTAACCCATTTCAGCTTTAGTTATGAAGGTGTTTTTAACTACACTTTTGAAGTAAATGCATGAGTATTATTATGGAAATATTACATTTATATACAGCTATATCCTATACAGTCTCATGTATCCTGGAGCGGCTATCACGGCTCGTCACGGGACGCCGGTCGACCCCACAACAATAATTATAAGTACTACTTCCTTTTCAACTTGATACGTTGATTTGAGTTAAACGTGTGTTCTTACTTATTCATTTTTGTCTCGGTTGTAAATTGTTGAAGGATAGCATCGTCTTTGTTCAAAGATATAGGGTGTTCGTTTTGTGTATTTTTTTGTTACATGCTTGTCTCTCTATTATATCATGAGTTGAATCACTTTCGTATTATACAGCATGTTTAATAATTGTTTAGCTTTAAGCTCAATCTCAATCTTGCACTATATCAGTCCCTAAATAACGTAATACTTCAAGAAAAGCCATAGTCCATTCCATAACACAAAAAATCCCTACCCGTACAAATTTTGATCAGCTGATAACGATTTCGAGTGGTGAACCCAATATTTTTAGAAAATTGTCTGTATTTCTTGATGATCTTCTTCATTTACATCATATGACAAAATTCTGTTTGAAAAATTGTATGAATAAATCAAATATGACAATTCCTATCGACCTACTTTGAAATTGTTTTCATTAACCAGAAACAATTGTCTCTACAACAACATTCTAATAAGTATTCCATCGAAATAGTATTTATCGTCTATAAATGCTATAAATAGTCGGAGAAAGGTATTGTTACTCTAATTAGCGACTAATTTCCTTACGTCAATACTAAGGGGCTACTAATTGCCGTAATGGCGTAGTTAAGTCATTATTTCGCAGTGAGTTACTGCTAATCAATAGAACTTGTGACATGAGTTCTTGTTTTATACTTGTTTATGCCGTGTGGTAAATGTGGTATAAAATATTGCCTTTACAGAAAATAAATATCAACGGCTTTCACACAACGCCATTTAGTTTCAAACTAAGCAGAGCTTGTATTATGAAAACTAGACAACTGATAAACAGACTTCTAAATATATACATGCTATAGATAAAATTAAATAACCTAGACACAGGGCAGATGATCGTGCTTAAAACACAAACATTTTTCCTGCGTGAGGATTGAACCTACGGCCTCTGGTATAGCAGACAGGGTCACTAGCCACTAGACCAATAGGTCTTATCAAATTTAACAAAGAGTTCGTTCTCTAAAGTAAAAAATACTTATTTTGAGATCCTACTTACTGTTACCTGCAGTTTTCCGTTTTGGGTAGCTACCTAGAGCTTTTTCCTATTTAATAACCAATTATCAGTTTAAGTCATTATATTTTCTGCCTAGGATCTGCTATCTTTTAACTAGTGTTGCAGCTGTTGCAGACATTTTTACATCGTGTAGTCTACCTCTATTCCTTTCACGGTTTTTCGACTGTAACTTGCGAGCTTCACTTAAAGAGGTGGTGACTGAGTTTGTAAAACAAAATATTTGTCAATGAAAAATATATAAATACTTACACAATTTAATATTCGCACCAATTCTACCTACCAATGTTCTATAAAAGTACGCATTTGTATAACTTCTTTGTCTTGCTTGACCTTCCTATTTCTATAGCGTCAACACCCAAAGAACTTGTGTTTATAGTACTTACATATTAAAATAATTACATCTACGTTGCTATGTCCTTTTAATTCATACTTTGATGTACCTTTGGATTGTACAGATAAGTACACAGAAGGCTCATACTGATTTAAAAAACATGTTTCAGATCGAAAAAAATCGTTCGATCGTTTTCTTTCTCACCACTGCACATTTGACAAAGTTATTTATACGATACACGATGATCAATATAAAAGATTAAAACTAATTTTAAAAAGATTTTTTACCTTTTTGTGTATGGTCAAGCATGTATCTAGGGAGATACTTTTCCTTCTATTAAGATACTTTATCAATGTTTTATTTTGAATAAACTAATACGATTTCTACTTATTTCTTGTGCTCACATAATGAATTGAAACTTACTTATTTCATCTCTAAAAGCCTCAATTGTAAATTATAGTACTTTCCATTTAAATGCAACATTTTCGTGTACTGCGTCAAGTGAACCTTCTCTCTTTCCACTTGATACGACAACATTGAACCCTTCAATGTAGCACGTGCTGTGACCTCGATCTATTGAGATGAAAGCCCTTAATTACCTTTGTCTACACACGTGTTTAGCAAAGGAAACATGAATAAACATGAAGGGAACTGCGTCCTTTTAATAGGTGAGGTAGGTATAGGGCTAGTGCGTAGTAGATTGTATTGTGTGTTAAAACAAATGTTTTGGTGATTTGCATGTGAAACAATGTTAATAGTAAAATTGTTTTAATTTTAAGATAAGTCTTGAGCTTTTCCTGTGTACTTTGAGTCAAGTGGATGTTCTATTAAATGGGTTTTTACAGGGAATCATTGTTTTAATGTGAGGTAAAATCCTATTCTAATATTATGTGCAGTAAATGAAGTTGCTAAGAAAGTAAATTTTATGAGCTTTAATTTGTTGAAAAAAACATAATTTTCTAGTTTAGCATTAGAAAAACTCACTATAGTGTTATTGCCATACACCGTTTAATGGATTGTAAACTAAACGGTTAATAAAAAGGCCTGTCAGTAAGTTATTACGATATCTATAGAGATGTCAAGACAAGTCAAGTAAGTACTTACATATGAAAACATCAAATTACGCGGCTATATAATTATTTCGACTACAGTAAAGAACAATTAATGTCCATACAATCGAGGAAAGTAACCTAACAATTAACATTTACCATCATATGGGACTCTTCAAGTAATTGTAGATTTAGTTTGAAGACAAATGTACTAAAAACCACACAATACTAGTCATACTATGATTATGAAATGACTCTTATTCCAAACGTAATAAGGTCGATTTTCAATATAGAAATTTTCAATTTTACTTTCACGTGTGAGCGGGTGTATCGTATACAATACGTGCTAATTGCATATTATAAGAAAACATTGTATGGATGCTATCTACTTAAGTCTCATTATAATTTAACAGACACTTAACGCCAATTATATTTTACAAACTTACACATGCTGTATATTTAAAGTATGTCTACGATTTTGAATCTTATTCCGTTGAGATAAAGTGTCGTGTTGCTTGATGATAAGGATTGATGTTGTAAGGTGTGTTCTTAAAACACTAGAGAAAGGGGAAGGCGTTTTTCTTGATAAATTACAATAGAATTTTAATGTATCCTACTATGAGTGGGTAATGCATTTATAATTTGTTTGTTTTATTGTCTGCTTTGCATTTTATTGTATTTAATTGGAGCCATTTGTATTGTTAAACTGTTTAGGGTTCAGTGGAAAATATCCTTGAAAGTATGAAGTGAAATGTTCGAAAGTATCCAAATTTTAGAAGTTATTTCTAGGTAAGCTGCACTCGAATATAAAACGTATATTTAGTAAACATTACTTACTGTCACAAATATTTAAAAAAAAATATATATTGTGCCAATTCTTTGCCATTTTAGAATTATTAGGTATATTATAAACGAAGGTTTAACAAGAAAAAAGCTACAAATATGATTTCATTACAAACTATTCATGATTTCAGATTTCAAGTCTGTACGGACCCCGCACAAAGATTTTTATTTTGTAAAACACTTCTACCAAACGCTCAAGCTGCGATAATACATTAAAATAAATGTAAATGCTATTGTTACACGAAAGTGATTATATGTAATAAACAAAACGATTCATTCATTGGTGTTATTATTGAGACACGTGTTTAAATATAAATTAGATTAAAACTTGATACATTGATGTAAAATACTTGTTACCATTAGGTGTAAATAAAGAATTTGTATAATACACTGTCTTTTCCTATTTACTGCGCTCCTGCGGTGATTGTGGATAATTTAGATTAAATTGGGTAAAAACGCAAAGGCTAGAATAAAGAATGATCATAATACAAAATGCGTTTTTTCGAGATTTCCTTTTTGGAGTGAAAAAATAATGACCGATGTATTGGCTTCAATATTTTGTATAAAATTTTGATAAGATAAAAAAAATGGCGTTTAAAACAAAACCAATAACAACATACAATTTAAGAACTACCACGTCAGAACAATTTACTATAAGAACACAATAGCAAGGACAATGCGACGTTTATACCAACTTATGTATATTCATAATATGCATTTCCTCATTCCGTTTACTATGGATATCACACCATTACCGTCATAAAGAGTGCCTGATTAACATTGCATAAACTACCGCCATGAATCACCATGGAAACGACATATACTGACAATATTCAAGGAAACCTCTACCATGATCTCTTAAAGTAAGATAAATAAATAAATAAATATTCCACGACTTTTACACAACGCCATCTAGTGTCAAACTAAGCAAAGCTTGTATTATAAATAGACAACTGAAAATCTTACTTATATACTTCTAAATACATATATTATAGATAAATTTCACCCAGACACAGAACAAATGATCGTGTGCTCATCACGCAAACATTTGTCCAAGGTGAGGATCGAACCCACGACCTCTGGTATAGCAATCACGGCTACTAACCACTAGATCAACAGCTAACAGGCCGGTCAATTAAATATTATGCAGTTGTGAAAGAGAGACGCCGCTCTACGTCGTGTAGCGCGCTATCTCGCTCACACAAATTCAGGTTTTACCATAAAGGTGATGTGGTAGGAGGCCAGTTTATTAAAACTCATGTATATGATGCCTTGTCCGACCTCTCTGAGCTTAATTGAGGCTTTACATCGACTACAAAACGGCTAATTGTATCTTCAAGTGCTTATTGTGAGAGTTTGTTGGGGCTAAGATGTAGATAGCATGGAAGCGACACGCGTGGTGGTAGTCAAAGGTAAAGGGCGACTCGATATTTTGTTTGCCTTAAACTTAACATGAATGTTAGAATGTTTGAATCCAGTTTGCTGTTCATTCAAATCAGACTATTAATCTGGAGAAGACTTTTTTGCACATACGATACGATAAGACCGCTTATTGTGGCACCATGTAACTTTTACATTTGTCAAATCTATTTCTCAGGTATCTAGAGAAATTTGTTAGATCAAACGAGTTTATTACATTTTGAGGAATGTCAAACCAAACTGCAAAGTGTCCGATTGAAATTTCAAATTTTCTTAGCTGATTTTAGTCCATTTAGAGTGTTTTAGTAATAAACTACTTAACTTCTTTGTGTCTATCCTAAAAATAAAATAAGCTTTAAGCTATACTCGAACAAACTGATAGCCACTTCTAGTAAACCCTACATCTTCGTACCTCGTTGTATTGGTATCTGAGTATGTACCTCGCGGCAAAATGTGTGTGAGACCGCAACGCGGTATGATTGCAGCGAAAATTAACAATTTGCATTGACTAGTAATTAAATGGGCTTACTTAGCCCCCGGCCTGATTCCATACTTGTTAAAGTGGAATAAATGTTTTGTATTTATGTAATGACATGCTTTTTATAGCTTTTGAAAGCAGGTGTTAAGGTGGGTGTAATTTATAATTATAATTAATAAATAGCTGCTCTTTTGTGATGTTATAAAGGTATCTTATGTCTATTCCAAACATGTATATTCATAGCCTGTTCACATACTTCTGATAATTTAGAAAAAATGGGTCAGATTTCTATAAACATCAGAATATTGTTTTTACAATCGTTACTTATCTAACTTAGGAACACAAAATATTATATTGATGTGCTTCTTAATTTACAGCAATGAAACAGTGGGATAATGGTATACCTATTTATTATGTTATAAAATATTTGTAACCACCACCAGTTTTGTTGTGAGTTTAAACGTTTAGCCTTCGATACAAACAAGCGATAATTGATTGTCTGCCTGTCTGTCAGTCCACTTTACTAACTGCAAACTCTTTGTAGATGTACTACGTAACGTTTTAAATATATAAAGTAGGTAGTATTTTCACATGTTTTGATCATATCAGCCATTCAAATAAAGCTGGAATATAATGATAAAGCAAAATTTACGAAAGATATGTTTGTTTTAGTTTATACGAATTTGAGAGTGAATCTCTTTTATTATTACACCTAGGTCTTATATTTAGGATTCTGTATAATCAAAATTTCTAAAATAAATATACAACTCCAAGAAAAGATTATTATACAAAGCATACCAGATCAGTTTATTAGGTTAAATTGTGTAGATAGAAAATATTTTTATAATATACATTAAACAACCATGTTAATAATGTATAAAGCTTAATGTCACAATAAATTTACTTTTTAGCATGTCTAAGGATAAAATTAAATGGGTTTTAGTAAACAATTGAGTGGGATTCATACGTCAAACTAAAGATTTCTTCTATCCGTTGCCGACGTTTCTCAGAAGTAAGAAAAATCGCTAATAAATCTTGGTTTGATTTACGCACCTATTTCTATTTAGTGTTTCTTTGGGTATGACGTAACATAAACGATTTAATGAAGCATTATCGTTTGAGTGGAACAAACTGGGATACAGAGGATTGGATTTTTTTTATAAAGGTTTAATTTCAAAGTGATTACTGTATCTAAGGTACTTACGATGAAGGGTTAGGTTAGTAGGGAATGGTGGCATTTATTACTGATCCACCTGCGAAACAGTTAAATAATATATTATGTCCTATTTTTACTAGTTTCTCATAGTTTTCCATTAACATGCAGCGTGTTTTTACAAAACCAAAAAAATATATTTGAAATATAACAATATCTTCATCTCACTCTATCACTATTAAAATTTACTCAGTGACTACTAAAATATGAGTACCAAAATGTCATATTAAGTTCTTTTTATAGTATTTCGTAGTTTCCAACGAAGTCTGCCCATCATTAATCAGATTACAAAGAATGGAGGTAATCGTTTGAAATATTAACTTATTTATGTTCCCCGTATGTACCTAATTACCATTTCTGTCGGTCGATTGTTAAGCCTAGTAGAAGTCAGTTAATCGCACTCTCATTTCCTATAATTATAATTATTTGACGAGGTTTTCAGGTCGAAGTAGGTAGAAGTAGAAGAGTTTTTATTCAATACGGCGATTTACCTTTGACCTGCTTTGTTTGAGCTGGTAGATTTGGAAACATTTTAATGATCTCTAAGTCATACAAAAATACAGTCTTATCACTTAAGTCTACGCTTTTAATATCTATAAACCTTTGTCTGTTAAAAGGAGGACTTAATCTCCTCAAGAAAGGAAGTGGGTAGATTCAGAATCTTACTGACTAAATCTATAGGTACCGCCGCGTAACGTCTCCTTCATTTGCTCGGTGCATGACAATACATAGCAGCTCATCACTTAAATAAAAGTGGAAGATAGACTGTGAAATACATATCGAAGAGCGGCGTCATTCTCCTGCAATGGCAACATACTTACATTGAAAGGTAGTAGTTCCTTTAATAGTTCAAACGTTAAAAACACACAAGAAACCCAAAACTTGGAGCAAATATTCTTCACTCTTCAAACCCAGTATTTTTCCCACCGCACTACTTAACCCTATCATTTAGAAACTAAAGCATCCTGCAACAAAAAATAACAAAACTCCTTACAAACCAAAATAAATGTAATTACAAACAAGATAGTATTTGGGTTCTATAATAAGTGTCAATTAGCCTTCACAATGCTTTGTTGTGAGATAATAAGCCGTTGTTGCGGTTTTAATTGTATTTTTTTTTTCGTTTTTAAGGTTCTGCAAACAAGGGGTAAAAACAGAGCGTTATTACTAAGGTTGTCTGCCTGTCTGCTCGTTTGTGTGTCCAGGCTATATCGCATGAAGCAAGATAGGTAAGCAGTTGAAATTTTCACAGATGATGTATTTTTGTCGTCACTTTAACAAAACATTATAATAATACCTAAATATTTTGGTTAAGTAACGGTTGGTAAGATCATAAACTTGATATTTTTTTTTTCTGTAAAAGCAATTTTTGTTGCAAATTTGTAATTCTTTAGTCTACTTATACGGAACCCTGTATTACTTGTCCGACTCGCACTTTACCGGTTTTTTAATAATTAATGCGGTTTGGAACTGGTGCCGATCTCTTTGTTGAGTGCATAATAACATGATTTTGAAGTAATACAACATTTGGCTAGTATATTTACTGATGATATATTTTGCTTGAGGTTAAAATTATTTACACTTGATTGACAGTTGTATTATACAAGAGAGAGTTTAATAATTGAACGTTTTTAAGTATACTCTTTAGTAGTTTTGACGTTAATTTATGCGAATGCTACTATAATCAAATAAAAGAATATTTTTGTTTCATTAAACCCGCTTATCTCTAATAGACTGATAGTTAGACCGACCGATAAACCATAGATACTGATGAGACATTTAGTGACAAATAGATCAAGCTACGTACCGACAAATTTTTGACTTAAAAATATATGGTACAATTATACACGATAAATGTAGCAGACCAAAGTTGCAGAGGGAGCCAGTAGTCAATAATTTCAAATTAAAGAAGGCTGTAAAACATTGTATGCTTAAAAAACGAAGGTGTTAATTTGGTAACTTTGCTTCCTACACTTAAAACTTTATCTTCTATCGGCATAACCTTCCGTAATTCGAGCCAAGCATAGATAGATAGACAACCACCACCTTCGCTCTGTTATTATACAAAAATAAACTTCGCACCTCCCTATCTAACCCTAAATCGCGGAGGCGGGGTCTTAATGACCGCTAATGAGTGTTTTTATTATTTCACTGTTGTAAAATAATTTCTTATACGGCGCCTCTTTATACCTAGATAAACATCGAAACTCGCTTTACACCTCAATCTGATAATCGAATTAATGCTCTCGTAGCATTTCACGCCGTTTTATTGCTTTTTGTGATGTTAATACCGCTGGTTTTGTATCGTAATTTTGGGTTATCAGTACATTCGATTGAATTGATCTTGATTTTTTTGGGCACTTTGTTTTAAGTGATATAGTACGAATGTTGTTTATGTGATGTTTTGATTTGAGGAAAGTGATGTGACGTTGTACAGTCGAGGAATCTCGAAAAGAAAAGTGTAAGTGAAATGATGTCCTGCATTTTAGTGTGAATTATAGTAGTAGGTATATTAATAGTGACGTTATTTTTGTAGCAATATTAAGTCAACCATCACAATTAAATATTAATTCATTTTACTGAATATTGTTTTCGATGTTACCCTTCTGTCATGTTTTGCACGAAACCCCTAAATATTGCATAAAAAAAAACAGAATAAAATTCACATAAAGAATAAATCAAAAACAAAAAAATGTCGGCCACCAAACACCTTGCAATGCTTATTAAACATCATCAGTATAACTATACTTAAAAAAATCGTACCAGAACAGAATAATCTCAAGTGTCGATCAACAGATTCCCAAATACGATAACCCGCCCAAGTCCAAAACAACCTAACTTTTAACCAAAATGTGCGTATAATGAGGGACTATTTAATTTGATCAGTTTATCTTTTGTGTTATAACAACCGAACAGTGTTGATGTACGTTAATAACATATAATTTTCATTTCTCGATTTCCGAAGTATGTTCGACACCGTCTAATAAGTCAGAAAATTTTCTGCTTCCCTGAATTTTTATGAGTATATTATGTGCGATAATAAATACTTACGGTTCCTTTGTTTTTCGTGGCTCCCAATTATTTTGGCACTTACACGTACATTAGGGGCTGGCTGAGTAATTGTTATGACATTCTTGCAATGTAAACTTAAAATACAGTCTGTTGTTTTCTTTGAATTATAGGTGAATGCATGTTGTATGCATGCGTTATTGTTCTATAGATTCTAAGTCTAGATTTTCCGTAATAATTCAAAAAGATTTTTCTTACGATTTTCCCGCACATCATCATTCTTGTACATACTGAAACAAATTTTTTCAAATTCAATAATAAAATAATCTTTTGAAATTTCAAATTTCAAAAGATTATTTCATCAAACGTTCTCTAAATATTTTTAACAAATTGTTTATAATACTCAGTCCAACTACTAATCCCTTTTCTCAATCAACAATACGCACCTTCTAAAAGTAGCCTCACCTACTCACCGTTGCGTAAACGCACAAACAACCGAATTTCCATTTCCTGCTTCAAATGGCATAAAAAATGACTATCGATTAAGAGTACGTCTGAAACTGGACCGACATTACATAATTAGCCCTCGATCCCATTTATATCTGCTACACGAGAAAACATTTGCTCGATGTCTGTATCGATTAATAAAACAAATAACAGACAAAACTATACACTCAAAATGTATTTAGGGATCTCTAAATAGATATCGATTCTGGAAACTAGCATGAAGTTGGTAATACACTCACAAAAATTAATCAAAGCTTGTCACACAAACAATAACTCACGTCACTTCGGAATAAGAATCAGTTTTAGATTATACCCAACCGCTAATATTGTTTCAGTTGGCGATCTTAGAGCAAAAAATATGTTCGGCCGAAGTGACTCATATAATACAGGAATTAATTACCATGTTCTACGGAACCAAGTAGTAAAGTATCTGAAGAAAATGACAGATATATAAGGCGCCGAAAAGCCGCGCGCACGCAACTCGCCGATCTAATTTTAAATAGTATTTACATCGAGCTATCGGGAGCAGGTAATTAATACAATCTTTGTTAGAGGGTAATTTGCCAGATCTAATGCCGGCGTGTGTAATCTTCAAAGGGGATTTAGAAACACGCGTTCTAATCTATTTTAGTCGTGTTCTGAAACAGAGAAATATTTACAATCTCTCTGGAACACTTCGGCGCATCCGACGGTCGTTATGCGCGAGCGCATCGATACTGAGTCAGTCGCGGGGTTTGATTGAGACGAGTCGTGATTGAGATGCCTCATTAATGTCTCCCGGTACATTCCCCACACAACTATGTTTTGTATAATCGCCGATACTTTTCTTATGCCACAACACAGTCTCGCACCACATCAAATTCCAAAATAAAATGTCCACATAAAAACCCACTGCGTTAGAATTATTGTAGTTCTAACACACATTAAAGTTGTTATTAAAAATCAAATTAGTAGATGTCATTAATTCTGTTCGGGTTTTATTAGCATCGTTAGAATTACGACTTGTTACTGCCTCCTGCAGAATGCGTATTTTTATTGTGTCTAGATTTTTGTTTGCAGCGTTGGACTGTTCGAATCTTTTCATTAATCTCCTTGGCGGTTGAACATCTTTTTAAATCTATTCCTGACACTCAATTTGTCACGGGTTTACTCCACGCGGGCTTGATTATTTTAATTATTCTCGAACATAATTTTGCATGATGTGTTTTATCGTTTCCGTCATTTCTATTTATTTTATTTCGTGTACCGCTTTTATGTTTAGTAACATGGAAATTAGCATGGAACCGCGATAAATTTGGTATAAATACTGTGTTACTCAGCCGACAGTGGTCTGACTTACCAATTTGTCAATTTTACTACCGTTCCGTGGGCAGACACCGGCGGTAAATCATAATCACACAATCGCAGTCATTTCAGTGTTAAGAATCCTCCAAACAATATTATATTCCCGAATTTATTTGTCACTTTGGACTTCTACCCACGCTAGAGGTAATTAAAAACGAAAATAAACAGAGCGCCTCGAATCGTAAAAAGAGTATCTATGTCGGTTATAAATGAGTACAGATGAACGGAGAAGCAATAAAACTGATTCAAGTCACAGAAATAAATCTTACGAGTGTTCGAAAGTATAGGTGAGAATATTCGGGCGTTTATTGTAATGTTCCCGTTGATACCCGTGCCAAAGTGAACCGTCCACCAGGAATGCCGTTAAAAAGATTCCGATGTAAACGCCACGTGTTATCCAATCTGGAGCTACGGTAGGCAAGTGAGGCGTTCCGTTTATGATGGAACAATAAAATTTTTGGAATTTGCAATAAATAAGGCTGAGAATGATGAAGAAATAAACAACGTAGTCTGCTGCGTTAGTGCGCAGATTGGAGAGCATGATTTACTGCCGGATAATGCTTCGGCCCGCATTAAACCGTGCAATATCTAAATTGAAGTGTAACCGCTCTATTCATTTGTTTGTATCACCGACTGCGGCCCGCCTCATTATAATTGGTAAGTCATTGTGGGGGTCGTTTGTATCACTATTTCCAAAGCGTTGCAATAAAAATTGGTCCAGATTCCACATCGAAAATAAGACGTTTTTTGGTCGTCTGCCAAGTTCATTATGAGCGTTCATGAAATTTCACATTTGAATTATTTTACTGTCTGACTTATGGCCGTTACTTAAATATTTGGTAAACAGTAAAAATATAGCTCTGATCGATCAAATTTAATGTGGTGAGCTAAAATAGCACGTTAAAGTGGATCACGGCACTATATCATGAGATCGGCGCACGAATTTTATACTTTAACACAATGTTTGACATAAACACATTACTTAAAATAAATAGCCATCTATTCAAATGCACTAAAGAGGAGGTTCTAGGAACTATTCAGTTTGAAACATTGTGTCGATAAATGAATAACTGCGACCTTTAAAAATGAATACAGATGAACAAATTGCAAATTGCGATTGGGAAAAATTTATTTCAATCTAAATCCTTTCGTAATGGTAAAGTTAATGCAGGTACCAAACGTTATATAACAAAGCTATGGACATTGCATAATTTCAGTTTGCAATATGCAAGCCAACAATAGAACAGAACATTATGAATCATCTCCGCCTGATCCATTCGCCAGTCGAAGATTATCGAACTGGAACACTAACACTTGCGGGATGCATTAAAACGCACGTGAACCTAATTTACGCTTGCAAATAATCCCTTGGACGCGGCCAACTTTAACAAAGTAGTAGTTGATGCATCAAACGATATGACATTTGTGGCTAATAAGTTGTAGACATTAAAATATCTGCCTTCGCATCCGCGTCAACAAAACGCACGGCAGATTCTGAGGCGCGCTAACTATGGCGCCCTTATTTATAGTGTGCCATCTGTCAGATCGTAACCGTTCCAATTTCAAATTCAAACAGTGTTCTAATTGGATTGTATTTTTGTTTAAAGTGCTTCTAATAAGGTGGCTGGAATCACGCACATTGTTACAACAATCACAAACACATGGAAGTGTGTTTACGCGTTCGCAATTAGATCGGCCATTGATGTATAGGTGTTGCGTGTGTGTGCGTGCGCGTGCGCGTGTGCGCGCGTCCGATTGAGAAGTAACACGAGCTATGGATCTGGAACTGATTAGCGCGCGCCTGTGTTAGTTAATACGCGCTCGTGAATACATTTCTATGTGTTGTTGAGCATTAAGTATGCTTTGGATTTTATTATTTAATGATTCATCTTAGGGTTATAGAAATAGTCAGGAATGCTCGCGCCGTTCGCGATGAAAAGCCAGTAATAATAGAATATTGGCGCATCTGCCCCACTGTATATGTTTTAATGTTATTACTCCTCTGCTATATGATATTCCGTTCCAGGTTTATTTTAAGAGTGTTTTATGTTTTTAATTGCGATACGCGGATTATTTTTCCGCTGTCAACTAACATTTTTACAGCTGTTTTTATTTCACCAATGTGACCGATGACAGAGTTAAGGTTGTTTATGAATACGTTGGGATTGAATTAAAATTATGTGAAATAAATTAGGTTATAAGACATGATACTATCTTCATAATATTAAAACGTGGGTGTGTAAATATTTGTATGTCTGTATTTTATGCCCTCTAAAAGTGTCTCGGGATGTACTATAAAAATCATGCATCTGAAACTGAGACTTAATTTTATTTATTTTCACTACGCGGTAAATTAATAAATTCATTGTTTTATGTCGTTTAGTACTCACTAAATTTTCGTGATAACCGTGCAGTTTATTGCTAATGTGTCTTCTATATTTGTTGACTGAGAGTGAAATATAAAAAACAAATGCTGCCTACTTTCATACTTATTACTTTATTTCATTATCATAACTTTCAAAAAATCAAGCAAATAAACTCTACTGCACTTACAGTGAAATATTAAATTGCGTCATCAAATCGTCATATCGTTGAGTTCTAAGTGTAGATTGATATCTAATATTTAAGTAGCTGTAACTTAACAGAACCTACCTACTCATCAATTTTTTATAATAATTTAATTTTCTCTCCAAAAACACGGACATTGTGTAAACGTAAAAAGACGTGAACGAACATAAATAACAAATACTCGAGCAGCACTCCACCGTATCTCGCTAGTCAGCGCTCATTTACACAATCACGGTGCACTTTATTATACTTGCCATACAATAGAATGATCGTTTCGTAACAATCACGAAACCGCCTAAATTTGAAATTAACGTGTATATAAAAACCACTCTAACAAGACCCCCTCCCCTCCCCTCACAATTTGTATAAATACGCCTCAAAGGGCAAAAAAGAACGTGTTTAGAGATCAAGTACAACTGGCTGGTTTCTACGAGTTCGGCCTAAAGCAATGCCATTAATGTCGATCATTAAATATGAATTATAAATATAAAGAAAGCACAAGAAAAGCAATCACGGCCATCCATTATTAGATTAAATATCTTGGTGTTCTGTGTACGGTCGTTGCATTGCTATCATTAATATGATGTGGACACGTCTGTCTGTGCTGGAGCGAATATTATGAGCTAGTATTTTGATGTCTTTGTTTTTTGTTGACTGCGTCCAAAGTGTTTATTGGCTGCGGTATTATGTCCTTTTCTCTTTAATTCACTCGATACAAATTGTTAGATTCAGTCAGACCACCTTCAACAACTATACTGTAACACTTTCCAGATTTTAATTAAACTACAACTAGGTATTTCATAAGTCATAAATTTTACAAGTTACGCTCATTCCATTCTGCATGAATTGGATTTTAAAATTACACACGGCAAATTATATTATCTTCAAAAAATGTAAATTGTAGCGGTTAAAATTATAGAAAGTTGTGACAGCTTTTTATTATTTGGCGCTATTCCATATTAATTTACCTACGTTACCTTTCACAAATATTGTAGAAAAAAAGTACCTAATACAACAAGGAATAAAACTATAGGTACAATAAAATACGATCAGCTCAATACCAGTTCACAACTAGTTTCCACAATAAAATCAGTTTTACAACAGGAAAATACTGACTTAAATAAAATGTAAATAACAAAGAAATAAACAAGATGAACTTCATTCAAAGATAAGTAGGCGGAAAGTGTTATTTTTCACAAGCTAACACAAAATCGACCGACACGGCTAGAAAATGTTGAGGCAGTAATTAATCTTTCGCGCGAAGACAACATATTTCATTATAATGGTGAATAGGAGCTTGTTTTAAATGTATGCCAATGTCAGTTGTATAAATAGATGAAAAATATATGATGCATAACGCAGGGGTGCTGAGCTTTCTGCGTCTATATGATGAGCTTTCTGAAAAAAATCTTAATCAATCATTACAATTTAGCAGCAAAACTTAATCAATTATTCAGCAGTTTTGAATATTACTTATCTATGAAATCACATGAGTTTGTCCGTCTGTATTCTATGTGGAATGTAGGTATTGCATTGGGCCCGGTTAAAACGGTTTTTCTCAGAAAACTAAAAGCCTTTACAATGTAATTAACTAGCCTAATACGCATTCAAAGTCTTACGATTTGAATCTAAAGAAAAAATAAAAACTTCCCAAAAACCTAAATCTATTAATGGCTCTTTTATTGACTAATTTTAATCGAAAATCGTCATCGGAATAATTAAATGTTGTCTCTTTACCTTGAAAAGTAAACCATTTCTCAAAAGTCCATATAAAGCTCCTCTTACCTAACTTTCTCTGAATATAATAATGTCTCTAGAAATAGATCAGTTTAACGTCCTAGGCAAATGTACAGCACATGAAAGTCAAATACTTTGTAGTCTCTATCATAATTGCGTCTCAAAATAAAGTTAATCTTTGTTAAGATCTCTCGCGACAATGTTTGGAACGTACTTCGATGCGCAAGCGCATTCACTGATGTTGTCACTTGTTTTTTGTCGAAAATATTTATAAAATTGACTCTGAACTAGAAAAACTTAGCTTGTATTTGTTTTCGAGGTTTGAATCCATTCTCCACTATATTCACAAGTTAGTTTGGCTACTGATAAACTGTGAATTTAAACGGTAATAAAAAAAGGCAAAGATTGACAGAGATTCAGATTGAAGGTCAATAAGAATAAATTCAAGTTTAATTACTTGGTCCTTGGTAAAAGTTTGAAAACATAATGCACTCTAAGTAACTTAGTTTAATAAATACTTAGAACCTAGAAGACGTGTGTGTGTAACTGTGTAACAGCAAAAGTAAATATTACGCGTGTTTCCCAAAGGTGGACTTGTTTACGAATGTACTGATGTATATATTGCTGTCGTGACCTTATTTTGTATTTTACTTACTTTTATTTAAAAAACAATCTTTAAGAAAAAAATGTTACGATGTTACTTTTACATAACACCATCTAGTCTCAAACTAAGCAGAGCTTGTATTATAAATACTACTACTACTAACATAAATACATACTTTTAATACTTCTAAATACATACATATTCCAGGTAAATTACACCCAGGCAGAGAACAAATGAACGTGCTCATCACAAACAGTTGTTTTGGCTGGGAATCGAACCCTAACTACCTACTGGACCAACAATCCAGTCAAATTATTTGAAAATTGTGATGACTACCCCACAGGTGGTCTTAATCTTGGCAAAGATCTAAATTCATCACTAAATCGTTCATTAGAGTTCCTATCGTAATTTTCTCCATCGTTTATAAGCCTTACAAACAATGTACAAACTATGTAAGGTTACTTGTGCTGTACGCTTAACACCATTCTTCAATTAACAAAATGCTACAGCATACATTTTGGCGCGGCTCGGAGGACCGGTTTTGCTGTGAATTGTAGTCAGAAGGACCATTGCAACATAGTGGTAAAATGCACATATAATACTTGAAAAACTATTAAATGTTGTAAAACAGATAGAACCTTAAATTATTGTAAAACAAAACCATGACTACAAATCAAAAAACCTTGTATATATGTGTTTACTTCTTATGTGTGTATGTGCTGTATGCTTTTTGTTGTTCGTAAATTAATAATAGATTACTATTAATTGTCACTCTCGAGAGTCACGAGTGACCAGTGCGGTAAAAATGAATCCAGGTCTTCCCGCCGTCTCCGCCTCGATAAATAAACTTTATTAATTATTTTCAAACTCTCCTTTTTTTTGTAAAATACCAATTCACATAGTTATCTTTTAAACTGTAAACCATCCTCTAAGCTAAAAATGATTCCAAAACATACTTGTACATTTTTGAAGCATATTATTATAGCCCCTTTCTTTCAGTCAAAATTCTAAATTATGCCACAACAACAAACGACACATCAAAACTAATATAAAATAAAGAAAGTTAAAAATCATTACCGTAAGTCGTATGTAACATTCGCTCCGCTCTATTAGAGGTCTCTTAGACCCCGAACATTATCAGATTCCGTCACACTTTAGGTAATTTCGTTTTGAACCCCTTAATGAGCCAAAGTAACGCAATGAACTCACGCATTACAAGTGGTCATTACGACCATTGGCGTTTATAAAAGTAATTACAATAGAAAGTGGATTCGTTTTTGTGACGAAATTATTACTGGCAAATGACTTTTTTTAGTTATTACACGATGTGTTTTTGTTATTTATTAATTTTGTATTGGGTTTGAGTAATTGTGTGATATGAAACAATTCCACTGTCTGATATGGTAGATAGCTATTTTTATGTCTGTTTTACGTACGATTTAGTATTTAAAATTTAAACCACGACCATTCATTGTAAAGCCTACGCCCTTGTTTTTGAACTCGGAAGTAAATATTTTTGCTATATCTATAGTTTTTTAAGTTTCTCAAATGTAAATTGTAATTGTAAACTTACAGTGAGGGAACGTAGAGATTATTCCTCGTTCCTTTTTGAAAGAGGTTTCACTCAGTAGCATGACAATTACCTGTTACATCAATAACGTCTTTGTCCAAAAGTAGAGCAATTTTAGGTTCGTAAACAAATCAAATAAATCAGCAAAAATATCAATAATTTCAATTAACCAACAAAACAAAACAGGCCTATCGAGACTAATGAACGCAGAACAAACTTCATCATATACAAATCACTGTACATTTATCTTGTATGCCTCCCTAAGATAAAGCCTATTCATTAAGGCAACTGGGGGCCTACCAATACCTCCCAAAGTGATGTTACTACTGTTGTAAAAGCAGGATAACGCTCTACAAGGCATAGAGTGGCGTCTCTCTCCCACGATTGTAATGATATAGCTGTAGATGATAGTGGTACGGTTTCGGTAATGTGTTATACACGTCTTCGCAATAACTCTACTGGCGATAATTTATTAATTTCTCTTTGTTTGTTGCAACGGCTCCCCTATATGAGAGAAGTTTTGTGTCAGCTGTTCTTTTTATTCATTAAGACTTTTCGCAGAGGCCTGTCTTCCGTTTCTAGTGTAATGTAGTGCTACTGCATTTTGATTTCGGTCTTACCATTTTAAGTACGTCAGAATCCTAATAATTCAGTACCTAAGTCTACATTATACAGGTAAGTATATTTATAACAGGAGTATTCTAATAATAGTTTGTTCTAGGTAAAGCCTAAATAAAGAATATTCATGAACATAAATAGCCGTACCTATTTCTACGAAGTATCGAAATCCTCCGTAACACGCGCCATATTGTCCCCCTCTCATCAATAGAACCTGCTAATTTATTAATTTCGTCTGCTGTTTGTTTTCCTCCCCAAACAAATGATAAGACTTCTGTTCGTGATTGTACTTTGTTAATCATATTTCCTTAATTAAGGGAAAGTTGCGAGCTAATTTGGGACGATCGCGCGATAAGGCGCGGGTTCGATGTTTAGCTGTGCTAATGAGTTCGTAATCTCGATGTTACATTATAAGTTATTTAAAGATTTCCATTAAAAGTTCGCGTGTAAGTTTGCGTCGCTACCAGAACCTATTAGCATTTAACCCTAATAATAAAAGAGCAAAATGTAATCATCTTGTTGTTTACGATTATGTAACTCAAGTACTCGCAGATTAACTCGGGTTCGGATGTAAGGAACGGTCTCGAACACCCAATTAATCTTTTTCACACGCGAATTTGAATTCACTTATGAACGAAAAAAGTGTAACGTAAGTACCAGGAACTTTCTATTTGCTCGAACAATAAACCCAATGAACTTTCCAGGAACCCCACGTAAACACAGTTCGCGCGTATTTTTAATGAATTCATGCAACAACAGTGCACAAGGGCTAGTGTTTCACAATGCCGTCCGAATCCCGCCTAGCCGTGGGGCTATTCTCCTATCAATCTCACAGATGATAGCCCGCTATCGCTGGCTCGGGAACTCGCGATGCATAATGCTTGCCTCAGATAGCTGTCTCGTGCACGAAGCCTCCAAGCTTCGCAATTTATTGTTTCACGATCTCAAGCTAGCTCATTATTAAAACGGTTTGATACGTTCGGAGGTGTTGCTGACGCCCGAGGCTCGCCCGCGCCAATTACTCCGCGAGAGCCGAGCCCCGACGTACTTGTTTGACTTAAACAACGTTACACTTGACTTTTAGCGGCCCTTTATCTAAGAACACATCGATATGCTTTAACGTTCACTCGATAACTTTATCATTATGGTGTTATAGCATTAGAAAGTAATCACAAATCCCTTCCGCAAAGTTCGAAAAGTCACCATCATTATAAATATTAATCCAATGTAAATGATACTAACCGTTTTTAATGTCAAAGATAAAAGGATAAATTATTGTTTTCTAATAAACAATAAAGGGGCACTGAGGTCAATTCAAATGACCGAGAATCCATTAGAGGCATAAAACGACGTCGATTAAACGTCGAACTAAAACAATTTTCTTCAACTTCAACAAACAAAATCGATTGGGCTTAATTGCCGTCTGATCAATAACTAATTGTGTTCACCACACGTTCGACGATAAAGAATAATTACTGGCTGCCGGCCAAATAAATCGATCCACATCAAAACGCGAGGTTAATCCATCATTTAGATATTACGGCCCGATTGAAGCTTACCGTTTTTAATTTCCAAAATTACACCGCTCGTAAGGTTGGACGAAGGCGCCTAAACACGTATACATAATTACCATGTCGTAAATTGTCGAACATGAGTGGGGGTAGGGGGTGATCGGACTTGGCGCACTATCGCCGACCTGTCGTGTTATTTCTGTAATCACTTTCATTTCGTAAAACGCGACATTAATTAAAATTTAGTTTCAGGCCATTAGTCGCCATCGCGTTTCTTCAAGTTTCATTTTTTCCCGGCTGTAATTATAGAGCGCGGGTGCGAGGCTAAATGGGCATGGTAATGATAAATAACATTGTATTGAATGTAGTCATGAATTTTGTATTCAAATTAGTGCGACTAATAGGTGCGAGGTGTGGATTTAAATGTGGCTTTGGTGCATTGCGCCTTTATTAATAACAGGTAATTATGCGGCACAATTAAGTCAAATAAACGTGAAAGCTGGCTGCTCATACAAAATCCATTACCGTGTGATTAGAAAACGGAGGCCGAAACTGGAAACTGGTTTGGCTCAGTTTAGACTCGTGACTTGTGAGATTTTACTGGTAATAAGGCTGTGTATACAGTGTGCGCCGAGTTATTAATTAACAGGTCGACAGCAAACAGAGCGCGGCTACCGGACTGCGCTGGGTACACAAAGGTATTTGCTCGGCGAGACTTCGTGTAGAATCTCATTACCTTGATTCTTGGAAAATTGGAAGTGAGAAACGAGCTTAAAAAGATAAAATGCTAGTGTGTCGTAGCGGCGTTCTTTTTTCAGTTATTATCACGGTGTAAGCTGCTTTGACATAATGATATTTGCTGGAAATATAAGCATCGGTGTTCTAGCGACGCCATTTAATATGGCTACATTCCTGGGATGCTGATGAAAGCTAAGTTTAAAACTTCGTTGTCTCCATGTATTTAAATCATGCTTTCATTTGTAGGTACTATACAATTAGGCATTTCCTGTAATGGTTAATTTAGGTTATTAAGGCCCAATAACTGTCAATATTATTCTCAAAATTAAAACATTTTTTTTATGTTTAGCTTTTTAGAAATCAGTTATCATTTCGTTTTAACTTGGCTTTTATCATACAGCATTTTTGATAATACCTATGGAATAGGAATCACTAACGCAAATTGAATTATTTGGATGAACATAAAAACTTTTTATTTTTCAAACGTTACCTATGATAATATACAACCTCATTACGTATATTAGTGCGAATTTCTTTGTAAATCTCAGTGTACATCGCGCTTAATAAAGTAAAGACTATTGAAGGCGTAATAATGATGAATGTTAACTGATTTCTTCGTACTGTGCATGTTTTGTTTGATGTATGCCTGTGCTCGAGCCATTAACTGCAGTACTGTTGGCACAGTTATCCTGTATTATATTTGTTGTTATTATGATATAATCCGTATTGCGCACCTTCTATGAGCTCTTGAAGCTGGGTTTTTACGTAGTAGAAACGTGACGTCGATATAGTAATAATTATGTTTTGTAGTGCGCCGTTTCATTTTCAATGAAGATTAAAAACCGTGTTAGGTCTTAATATTGTAAAGGATTAGAACCAGCAGTTAATTTCAATCATCACCAAAGGAGAATTATTACTTTACCAATACCTAAGTAATCTTTCATTAAGTACTGTAAGTTATCATATCGTTAATAACTAAAGCGACGCGTTTTTTTACAAAAAATAATAGATACCTACAAGAAAATAATGACGAATTTCAGTTTACTTATATCAGATAGAAAATCGAATATTTGTGTATAGCAATTTGGTAAAAAAACTATTTTTTTTTTTGGGTGGTGAATTATTTGATAACCAGACCAAATAAATAATGATGAAACAGTATCTAATAGACAAAGTATTATTTAATTAAAAACTCCAAATTATGAATCGCCGAAGTTTCAAACAATTTCCGTTAATTATCGTAATAACCGACAGTTGGTTTCATTATATAAGTGGACATAATTACCATTGGTCCTTTTATTTGGTCAATGTGAAACACTTAATGATTCAGTAGACGCCTATTAGTTGATCATACACCATTTATTTTAATCCATATTCTGTATTTTAATACACTGTAATCATAATTAAGTGTTGTTTGTTTTTAATAACGAAAACACATCAAGTTTAAACGAAAATGTATAGAGGTCCTTATGTCCAAAAGCGATATTTCTAAAACTTTTAAAGAATTAATTTACAAGAGTAAATGAACAAAACGGCACACTAAACACCGAACTTCATAATTACTAAAACATACCTCAATTCCAATGAAGACGGCACAAAAACTTCAAAATTACTAAATGAACGTGTCTCACTTATTGACAGCGCAAACATTTGTCGACGCTGGCTTCCACAATGTTTACTCACACACACGTATTTTTGAAGAGAATTATCAATTACGCAGTCACAACACTGCCTTGGACCTGGTCCTTTGTCTACCAACTTTGGTGCTTCGGTCCTTTTGGTATTTTGGTACTTGTACTTGGTCCTTTAGGTTATTGTGAGGTGATTTGACAGTTTATGGTTGAAGGAGTGTTTTCGTTGTTTCGTGATTTCGATGTTTCGTGTTCGCGTTAGGGCGGGCGGCGCGAGGCGTGCGCGGGCGCCGGCAGCGGGACTGTATTGGCGCGCGCGCCGCCCGAATACTCGTAAAGTTAATATTTGTGTAATCATGTAAGTTTGTTGCAGTTTCAAAGGGTTTAGGTGAAAATGTGATGTGGTGTAATTTTCCTAAAGTAGGTATATTAATTTGGGTTAATTTATATAAATGTTTCTAATGAATATGTATTAATGTGGAATGTATTTGGTTGTACTTGTATTTGAGTCTAGGACCGTGCGGTAGTTTGTTTCCTGTTTTGCGTAGTATGAACACTGCGTCTCTTTTCGCATTTGTGCTATGAATGTGCTTTTGAACTCTTTTGTATCTAAGTACCTACTAAAAAAATATCCTCTACCCTGTCATACTTACTTATTTTCACGTATAGTGCCATTCCAGCTTTGAAGTCATGATTTCTTTTTCGTAAACAATACATTAAAACGGTATAAAAGTGTAAAATTTAAACAGTAAAAATAACCTAAAGCAGCTCAGCAAAGTAAAAATTAAATATAGGTAGCATTTCAGGTAAAAATTACCTAATAATAGCAAACAGATTCAAACTATAAATCTGAAACAGGTGTATTTTTATACCAAAATCAACGCAAATCGACCCTAAAACGTAAAATAAACTTTAACCAACACTAATAAGAGTGTATTTTAATTGTGTCATCATTTACAAAAGGTGTCTTAATTATTTTAAGAGGTGCTTTTCTTGAATGGACAGAACCAGGTCAGCCATTGAGGCGGCTTATGTGTCACTGTTACGCTGTCTTTATAGTTCGTTCCACCTTTCAATTAGGTGACATCATCGATTCATGTGTAATTATTTTGAGCTAGTGTATGATAATAAATAAACTCATTCAGTTTGCTGTCCTTGTCCCTAATACGTTCGCAAACTATTACAGAATAGTTCTTTTCGTTTAAAAAGTAATATTTTTTTCTGTTGATTTTTGCACCGGTAGTTGTTGAAAATAAATGTTCTTAAACTGACTTGTAAGTAACTGAAAATGTGATGTGAACTGTCTCATAATATAATATTAGCTTCATTTATTGTTATTTATAAATACAAAATAAACTAAATCTTTTAAAAACAAAGTCAAACCAAAATTGTAATGCAATATAATCGAAGCTTCTAAATATCTGAAATAAGTATTATTAATATTAGATCACACCGGACACATTATGCAATGACCACACGAATACACTATGAGAAATTACTCGAAATAGTGAATGAACGGGGACAAATTTCGATACGAAATCACATCATTTACTCGCAATGAGAATTAATGTTAATAAGTGTTTCCGCCTTTATGTTCCAAACGTTTGTGCACGTGTTACACAATTCCTATTAGAATTAGAATTTAGTTTACACCTGTGTTGAGATTGATTGTCACTTTCGAAGGTAAATGTACTATCATTTAAGTGTGACTCAGGTGATAAAGTATTATTGAGAGTTTTTGTAGTAGGGCACTCGTATTTGTGGGAGTGAGACGCCATTATGGGTAGTGTAGTGCGTTTTCTCCCTTGTACAGTGATACAAGTTTTAGTTGAGGAGCTTAGGTATAGTATAATTTTAGAGGTACTTAAAAAGTATTTTTTTAATGTATTCAACTTAATGAAATAGACATAATTATGGAGATGATGAATTTCATAGATTATTTCTGATCGTTTTTTTACAAATTTCTCTATCTTTAAAATTCTTTAAAATTGGCTACAAGTAGGTAATTATTTACATTATTAACCTGTATTTTTAGTGTCTACTTAGTCCTTGTTTTAATGTAGGTCAGTACTTTTTATTTCTTAAATTACAGTTAATTCAGCATTTAATTTCATTTCACTGTGAAGGTTAAATGAAAATTCAATAAAACGAACATTAGATGAATACTTAATTACGCATAAACTGAAATCATGATTAAAATACACTTAACGATTACCAAAACGTCCTGTTCTTCATTATTCACGGCGACCTACATTCAATTAGCGAGGCGCGGACGCAGACACGGAACAACACTCGGGCTAACCACATCACTACGCTAAATCACTCAATCTCTCACATAAAAAGACCGATACGAAATCTTAAGTCGCTTGTACACAAACTATTCCGCATAATTGTAACAGATGAGTCCATTTCTATTTTTTATTCGGACGTGGAAAGTTATAATGAGTTAGTATCTATTTCGGAAACACTTGGTATAAGAATACACTGCATGTTACGAACGATCTTATTCGCCCGACCTTGGCGTTTAATCGAAAGTGTTGACACGCATCAAGTGATTTATATATTTCATAAAATTCGATTTTGAACGACGTAAAATCAAATATTATTATAGTATTTAATGGGTAACGTGGGCATCTTTGTTTTATTGGTCCGAAAATAAACAGTTATGCGTTTTCGACGTGAGAAATGAATTCTAAGTATCTCCGTGTTCGAATGAATGACGTCGAGCCACGAGCTATGAATACCTGGGGTCCTACCACCACGTCCTCAAGGAATATCATTGCGGGTGTGAGAGCGAGATGGGGTTATACATGGCGTAGAGCAGCGTCTCTTTCCTATACGCGCAATATTGTTCTATTAAGTGATGATGGTAGGCGGTAGGGTTTAATAGGCGGTGTCAAACTGTTTGTTTGGATACCACAGTTTGGTTTTACCAAAGCTTTACAAATCCGATATAAATTGTTATCAGATTTAAACATGTACACGTGTGCTTTCTATAAATTAACTTTCTGAGCTATAATAAATCGATAAGGTGTAACAAATAGTATCCTCTTTATTTTTATCGATAGCGTTATGAGGAGTAAAACGTGTTTTTATTAAAAGTGATAAATTGTATTGCGGGTGATGGTGCATCGAAATTACATTATTTTTTCTATTGTTACCAAGTAGGCATACTTTACAACTGATAAATACTACACTAATGTATGATTGTCTGCCTAAAACAAAAACATACCTGACAAATCTTCAGATATTCACAAAAACATCACCAAGTCTTCAAAACCTTTATCGATTATATTCGATTTATATTCGATACCGATAACTGTCAATCGAGAGACCTCACCTTCAACTGGAATCGAGATTAATTAGAGCATTCGCTAATAAAGCTGATGGTTATAATTAACCTAATTACGTCAAGTGTCACGGGGGTCACTGGCGTTAATTACGCCAATTCTTGGTAGGCCAAATCTGATGAGTATTAATTAGTTTCATATCGGAACTCGCCATCTTGGACTTTTTTTGCTGAACCTTTTTGGTTTTTTGCTTTGATTAAATCTGTTTAATGAGATTTTGTCGGTTTATGATTTTGGGTTTGGATTTTACGCGTTTTTTAATTTGTTTTATTTTATATAAATTTTATTGTAAACTATATTCAATATGTAATCTACATCATTTTCAACTATATTGGTACTATAGCTGTAATAGTTACATAGATTAGATACTGATTCAAACTTTTAAAATTATTAGATCATTTTTGCTGAAAATACATTCTACGATAAAATAAAACAAAACCTTAACTATAAACCTGACATGAATAGCTTTCTAAAGCTAACATTTATTTATACATGAGTTATATCAGAATATTCCTAGAATTAGCAATAATTAAGTTCAGTTAATCTAATTGATTGTATTAATTGAAATAATCTTAACAGTTACTATCTAAAAAAATCCCATCAATTCGCTCCTTTCTATCCAAACAATGTTAATAGCAAGACAAAGGCAGTCAATTGTGATTTACTATAGGTCAATTAGAGTTTTAATCACGACAATAATGTGCGATACAGCGCGTTAAGTACTGACAGTCGCGTCAATCGACCATAGACTTAGGAATGGTATAGAACTGGCGGACTTAAAGGTAGGATGGTAAAGAGTCAGGTGTTGGAAATTATTTGGTTAATGTTTTTTGTCTAGGTATTAAATTTTTTGTCGAAGACTAGTTAAAGGCGCATAGACACTGCTTTGAACTTAACTGCACTGTTAATGAGCTTTATGAAATCACTGTAAATTACAGTTGATATTATACTTAATTTTGGATGTGGTTTACGCATAGAACAAAACTGTAGACACTGAAAATAATGAAAAACGCTGGTGTGCCATAATTTAAATTGAAAGCATTAATTAGCACTTTACTAGTCGAGAATCAAAACAAACATTTCTAAAGTCGCTTAATTGTTAAAATAAAAGAAAATCGATTATAATGTTCTATGTACTCAAATCTAAGAGTTGCTTCCAAATCACTTTATCCCTGACACCTCTACACCATCATTACTCTACAAAGCTTTCGAAATGCGGGCGACGACCACCTAATTGTTGTGAATTAATTGTTACATCCATTTAAAAACCACGAGCGAGCATTGTTCAGTACACAATTGTCGCCTTGCACACGGATTGGAGCAGTAATTCCTCTTATTGAGCCCAATGCAGTTAATTGGTCATACTGATTATATGGGCTTGAGGCACTCTTTTGAGTCGCTGTGTTTTATGTTCAATGGTTTTTACGTTCATTTTACGTGTTTACTATTGATATTTCTGTTTTGTTTTCTTGGTGAACTTTTTAATACTAGCTGAGAATCCAGTTGCACTCTGCTTGTCAAAGTTGAGAGAAAGTGCAAACTGGTAGATATCTATCCATGACATGCTTGGAGGATGAGTACACGAATGTTTGGTCTTAATTACGAAAAAAATCAAATACCTAGCACACTTTGACGTTGTTACTCTGTATTAGGTACTTACTCAGTAATGCATAGTCTATACATTTATGAGACTAATCCTTTTTTCCCCGTGAGAACACTTAATAATATGTTTCGTTGCATCATACAAATAGAAGTGAGAAATAAATTTGACACAAATTGAGCAAACGTCGTTGTTTTTCAACTTTATTCGCCCTTACGCCCCCAATCGCTTAAACAGCACGCATTAATCCTTTTCATATAAAATGATATCCGAGTCATTTTTACTCGCTCACCCCATTAAACTAACGACGTATTTTAGCGCATAATCCAATCTAAAATAGAATTTACGAATAAATGAGTATAATCAACATCAAAAGAATATATATTCTGGTGAACTATTAACGTGTATTAGAGTGAATAACTCATAAATAAGATTTAGCGACATCTTACGTCCTCAATTTACGTCGGCATCAGCAATCGTTACATTTTTCAATCCTCGTTTATCATTAAAACGTTAACAACGACCTCGCAGTTTCCACCTTACAGAAAATAGCTATTTCTCATTTATGAATATCAATAATATGTGTAAGAATATCTTTGCGGTCACGTGGTAGGACCTCCCACTATTGGGTTGTGCGTCATTAATGTTTGGGGACATCAATTGGTTAAATTACTTTAATTTGCTGAAGATCTGTTATACCCTAAATATTTTAATAGTAAAGCTATTGGATATGAGGAATATCGATAGCGATGACAAAGTAACTTGTTCCTGTTTTCAGTTTTAGCTTGTAAAAAACAGCCCCTCTCTTAGAAGGGAAGGGTGCAAACTACGATATATTTATCAAAGCGCTATAAACTTTGTTATTTGAACTGTTTGTTATATTAGTAGTTTAATGTAGAAATCAATCAAAAAAACAGTAGAAATCCTCTCAAAGAAAATTCAGCTCTACAAAATTTTCCTTGCTAATACGAAAATCTTTAAAGTCTTATCAAAAGTCAAATAATATTATTTCTAAGACTTTTAATTTATTTAATTAATGTTTCAGTTGGTTTTCACTATAATTTCAAAATATACAAAAACAAATAAATTATTTTACTTATGACAATGAATTTATCATACTTTATATAAAAACAATATAAATGTTTGTGTGTGTAAATCTTGTGTTATTTAGTGTTCTATCACAAAAATCTTGGAAAATGATATGATGTATGTGTAGTGTACTCTTGAATATCATAATTGATGACAGTTTAGTAACTAAATACGTACTTTCGGTTTTTAATGAAACTTTTACTGTAGAACTTGTACCTGTATTGACTTAATTACTATCATAATAGGTACCTACCTATAGTATGTAAGAATGTCTAATTAAGAAAAGGTAAACTAGTTTTCACGGTTTTTAATCCTGTAAATATTTGCCTTAAAATGCATTTATAAATTTTTTATCGGAAACAAAACTTCCCAAAACTAAAGTAAATATTTTAGGATGAGGCAAATACTTTAGTACATGTTTATAAATTTGATACTCGCCGGTGGATTAAATTGTGAGTACATTATAAAACGAACAGCTGATGTTAGACACATCTTCAAAATCTTTTTATCCATAGAAACTGTTGTTAAGTCCCAGCACCTGTTCGCACTAACACTCTTATCCTCCGGCTCCTAAAATACGAGCAGCCGACAGTTGACTATACCATTACAAAATCACTACAAAAATGTGTGATAATTCCAACAAATATTTACACACAAATTACTCATTAAGCCGCGTTAATTGCCGACGTTCTATTTGAGAAACTTATAATTAAACATGGCCGTTATCCATCAAAGTGGATTTTCTGTTTCACACGCGCGCATACTTACGTCACGCGACGGCACGTGAACTGTGAAAACGCGAAATAAAAGCAATTCTTTCTAATTAACTCTCGAGTCGTGTGTCTCGAAATAGATCCACAAACGAACACACTGATTTACACACCGCGACTGTTTTTGAACCAAACCGAATAATTAACACGCCGTGTTTATTCGATTGTTTTGATTCGAAACGATGGATGGCGCAGCAACGGAATGTTCCATAATTCGAACATCACTATACTTTAAGGCATTAAAAATGCAAATTAATGTTCGCGCTTGACGTTTCTTTTGTATTATTCTAATTTATCACATCTTAGATAACCTGTTATGTATTTTTGTCACCAGAATTTACTTTAGTATATTGACATAAATTACTAAAATTAAAATTCATACTCGTTTGATATGTTTTAGCCCACATATTTAGTAACAATAAATATTTTAATATGAGATTTTCTCTTTGGAAATTCCTAATCTGAAATATTGGGCCACGCCTTTTTATAGTGTGGTATATTGAGCATGGCACTTAATGAATACCGTACGAATAGTTTATTATTATCAAATATGGTGGTGTTTGCGTCTTGCCGTCCAGCAAAGGCAACGCGAACAAAAAGCGAGCAAGCGTAACTAATGAAAGATCGCGGGTTGATTAAGCAGGCGCTGTCATCGACGCTCCGGTCACGCATTCACTGTACCAATCGCTGCCAACATCATTAATTGCCCGTTTCATTGCAGTTATGTTTCATTAATATTCGAAACTATATCGAGAACTGATTGATTTTTTCATATTTTATTTGCAATCTTAAATGCATTCGTTTTGGTGTTGATTATAATGAAATCTCTTGGCAATGATGTATTGTTAAGTCGTTGACCCGTTAATGAGTTCTAGAATAAGCAATTACATTACACACACTTGCTTAACCGGTACAGGCTGGAGTTGTTTTTTTAAAACGCCTATATTGATCTTAAAAAGAAAAAATGTATAGCAATCATAATTAACTTTATAGCTACTGGCACGATGCAGGACTAATATGCGTAAAACCTTATTTTATAAATACAGGAACATAAACACCTTCAATACTCCTTACGTACTTTGTAAATTACTTTTACGAACAAAACTTTATGGCATTAAACAAAGAAATAAAAACCTTATTACATTTTTAGTTCGTTTTAAAACGTTTTTATAATCAAGTACGTACTATTAAGAGAAGGTGTGTTATTCTGTGTCGTTTGGGCCAGAAAGAGTTATGTCCTAAGAGAAAAACTAAGTACAGTCCGCTATTTATTGGCCTGCGGATATTTTACGTCAAAACTGCAGTGATATTAGATAAATTCATAGTACTTAAGCAATTATTTATTTGTTCATAACAATATATAATAATAAACGAAAAGAAATATCTTTCGAACTCTACAGCAAATATTTCTTTTCAGCAGAACATATTTTTAAGTAATAACAGCCAACATTTTGGAGCAAATTAATAAATAGAAATAATTTATTAAAATCTAAAATATATGTATCGTTGGGTGTGAATAAATATATTTAAATAATATTAATTTTTAAGAACGATTCGCTAAAAATATCGCGCGAAGAAAATATTCCAACATGATATATGTTTTAATCTAAATTGAAAAGAAAATACTTCATTTAAATGAATTACATATCACCGAATATTAATTATTTTATTAGTTGACAGATATATTTGTTTAAAATGTTAATTTATATCAATTTCTATAAAAGTTTAGTCATGAGGCTATATCGGGTTTTAGATAACCAAATTTATTCGATTGACCGACGAATATATAAATTACTAATTTGACAAAGAAAGGGTCACTTTTACTTAAAACTAAAAAAGGTTTTAAGCCCACCTAATGACCTCTATTTCAATTTTTGGGTTAAGTTACAAATAAACATTTTACTGACAAACGGTGAAGAAAAACATCGTGAGGAAACTTATACATACCAAATATTAGAACATAAAATCGCTTGCAGTGAGCTGGCGTGGTGATTAATGCTTAAAAACCTTCCCTATATAGGTAGAGGCCTGTGCTCATCAGTGGGACGTTTATGGGCTGGTATCATTTATTTATATGATAAATCAAAACAAAATGACTAAACAAAAGCAACTTCCATCGGGATGATGACTTTTTGCATTTTACATAACACAAGTAAAGTGACACAATATGATAAAGGAAGATATTATGTAATACATTACATCAAGCATTAAAATTATTTATATTCAATAACATAATATATCCTCTACAACACGTAAAAAAATAAATCAATCAAGAGAGAGCTTATTCTTTCCACCTGTTCTAATACCATTTATTCTAGACCTAATGTTTGAGCTAGCAGGAATTTAGAAATAGTTTTAATAGCTTTCTAAAACAATGTTTAATGCATGTAAAAATGAATGATTTGTACCGATATTTTACTGTTCCATTAGCTTTTAGTTTTGGGATGGTTCTCATCACTGCCTACGCGGTTTCCATTTATTTGTCGACAGACTTCGATATTTCTAATTCCAGTTTTTACTTTCAGAATTATATTTTTTCTGGAATATTGTGATTGTGATGCTCTCTTGTTTATTTGTGTCATTATGTCATGTTTTTTGGGTTATATTAAGGTTATTAATGAGTAGGATAGCGAGGTGATAAACATCTCTTGTAGTTTTATTGTCTTTCAAGCATGGATCAAATATTGGTGTAGTCGACAAATATTTAATCCAATGTTGGATGTTGTGTAAGCAAGTCTATTAAGAAGTTTGGTATCCAAAAAGAAGAACAAATAATAATAAATAAAGTAGGTTGCTTTCCAAGACAACAATACCGAAATATCATAATTTATTAAAAACGACTCACAAGATTTACGTTAACTTCCTTAACCTAATCTATAAATATTTAAATTGTCTAAAACTTGTTTAATTAACGTTGTAAATTAACATTAAAACTGGCATCGAACTGATAATGTGAACATTTAACACGGACCTAATAAAATAATCGTTTGACTTCACCTATTAAAATACAAAACAAAGTTTCATAGAAATAAATCGCCTAAGAAGTATCAGATTACTTGAAACTTCATCCGAGAAACGGCAAGTGGGTTGTTTTACAGGTCTTTAGCAGGCTGCAGTCACATTATACATCTCTTTCTTCACACATATTGTTACATATCGATTTCATATCGGGCTAATACCCAGCCCCATAACACATTCGAAGACACCTCATTCAACCGTGAAATATACAACATTAACGACACTTTCCAATGTTATCTCGCATCAAAAAACCCTTAATATCGTAGAACTCGGAATTCTGTCACATCTCAAATTGCTAATCGAATACTAATAGCCGGTCCTATCGGTTCGTATTACTGTTAAAATCTTTGTCGTGTGTGGCTGCTATAAAAGTGTATGATTTGCATATATCTTACATCTAATTTGGTATCATAAGTAACATATTAATCAAATTGCTTTTTCAACTTCGTCTTGATCTTTTGACATTGAGTGGTTTATGGTACAACTGAGCGACAGTCGCGCGATCATTGCAACGACTCGAAATAGTTTTATGATTTATACGGGCTAAATGAGAGTGTTAATCGGTGCAGCGATATGGAATTTCAGAGACGATGTACGATGTAAATTGATGTGGTAAATAATTCGTGTAGGATTTTGTCTGAAACTTTAAGTTGTAAGTTATGAGTATGTGGAACAAAGTACTTCATATAAAGAAAATACAAGTTGTAACGTGTCTTCTTAAGATTGGTCTTACAGTTATTACAGGCCTCGGACAAAAATCCTTTACAAAATTACCTACATAATTTTAAAATAAAACAATTTCTAAGCAACCAGTCGCAGTCATAAGTTGCAGACTAAAACCTCTTAAGAGACTTAATATAAAATTCAACTATTAATCGACTTGATTTGCATAGAATCGTAATTAAAAGTGTGTCGGGTATCGATTGCTTTCAAAATTCTATCGATTTAATTATAGCTTCGCGAGGAATGATTTTATTGACAGCACAAGCCGTTGATTTACTTAATTGTCTATTCGTTATCTTTATTGTGACCAACGCCCAAAATCTCACGTTTATATTTAAAGTTCTTTTTTTGTATTATCAAGCTAATTAACATAAAATTTGTAATCTTGAGTTATCATTGTATTTCCCGTATTTTGTCTTTTTTAATTAGATGCTAAGTTAATGTTTGTTTGGTGTTCGAGATTAAAATAACGTTTTGTATTGATTTATAATTAGTTTTAACTAAATAATACTAGTCTCTAATTCGATTTTAGTAAAGTATTTGATTAATATTCTTGTTCGTTAAAAGCTTTTAACAAAACGCTTTTTAAATTTTAACAGAGAATATTTTGTGGTTTCTTAATTTAAATGAAGTCAATATTTATTGAGACGCAATATGTCAATTTTGTAGATAGGCAGCATTCATAAATATAAATAATATTAATTTATAAATTGATGTACCTTCTACCGCATTTATATTCATAGTTCTTTGACAAATTGCAATGTGAAGCGCGTAATAAAGACTTGCAGACTCTACATGTTCAAGCATAAACCTATTCGTTGACAAGTCTTGTCACCATCCAACATTAAATGTGATACTGAATTATCACATGACATATGAAATGCTTAGAACTTATCACGTTTATCCATATACGTAACAATTAATTGTCATATTTACAATTACCTAAAACTAAAAAAATAAAAAATACAACACATATCAAAATAGGTTTTTGACGCAAGAAGGTTAGATGTGTTTTTTGTTTTTGTAACCAGCCTGTATCTAAAAAAGTTTTATTAGTTTTAATTTGAGAACTACATTTGAATTTGGTATCGCAGTGATTCTGTCTATGTAGAGATGGAATGATTATAGAGCTGAAAAAAATATTCATAATAAAGCTTGTTTACTTTGTCATTTTAATGAATAAAACACGTGGCTTTCATGAATAAGGCACGTGCAAAAGTTATACACGTTCGCAATCCAAGGTGCTAATTAGCTAGCATTAAGTATCGAGACATTTTTATTGAAACTACTACTGAACTGAATCCTTGTGTCGTGGGGCTTCACAGGCATTAAATCATAAAAATAATATATTCAAATACAACATACAACAATTAACATTAATACAAACGTAATACTTGATTAGCTTCTAAGAAACATACAAAACAAAACAAGTAACAAACAATAGACGATTCTTCTCGTAATTAGAGAGTTGTGCATTCCAAACGATCTTTCGGATCGATTACGGTTGAATAAACAATTCCTTTTTGTTTTTTTTATTCAAATAATGTTATAAATCAAATACGCGCCGAGGAGAGGTCATTTATCAGAGCGACGCGGGCGCAAGTACAAGTACCAAAGGGACTACTGCCATCTCTCAAAGTAACATAATGAACCGTGCGCAAGAGAGACGTGGCTCTACATCATTTAGTGCGCTATCTCGCTTGCACAACTGCAGTAATATTATTTTAAAAGTAAGAATGTTACATTGGTGGTAGGGCCTCAGATACCATTGTATCGTACATTAATGTTTCCTAATTGTTATTTTATCGGATTCCAATATGGCGGACACGCGTCCGTAATTAGTCTCTGTACGGATTGAAAGATTTTCTGTTCGTTTTTTTGGTCTTAAATAATTAATGGTTTAGGCACCTCATGTTTTCTTGCGTGCAATCAATAATGCTTTGGGTATTAAAGACAGTGACTAAGTCCTTAGGCAAAGGTTCAAGAGATAACGTTTTGCGAATTCATTGTGTGGATAAATTAATTTATTTTTATTCATTAATTATTTTGGTAATTTTTTGATTCATGCAAGACTCATTTGTCAAACTTGCCCTAATAGTGGCTTTAAACAAAAGTAAATCAAACTTTAAATTGACTCAAAACATATTACTTTATTAAAAGGATAAAATGACATTTAGAAGATCAGAATAACGCTCAATTTGATACCTACTGGTATAACATTTATACGGATCTATCATTTGAAGCACCAAAACAATCGTCAACTTTCAAAAGCCTTTATAATTATAACGCTACCTATGTTCACAGAATATTAACATTTGTCAACTTCGAGCTTGTTTTAGCTCCGAGCCTCCGATGTTAAGACATTACACCAACACCTACTGTTTTATTACTTCTCAAAGGCAGTCACATAATAAACACATCTTCAAAAATGCTTACTGTATAATTAAAAAGTTATTATAAAACTTGTTTTACCGTTACACGTCGCTGTCAAACAGATAGCAATAAATAACACAAATAAAACATACTGCGATTAAAAGTCGATAATTTAAGATTCGAAATTAATATAAATTAACTTTTTCCGATTGATTTATACAGAATAATACAGGTATCGAAATTCTTTACGTAATAAAATATTTTCGTATGACGTTTTGTAAAATAGGTCGAATACATTCACCGTAAAAATAATTATTTACTGGTCAAGGAAAATATAAAGAAAAAGAAATATTTAAATAATTCGAATCGTATTAAAAAAAAAGTAATATTATAATAGACATATCACAGGAAATAAAAAAGTTACTGGTCAGTAAGATGATCCAAATTAGAATTTCGAATCCGGAACATAGAAAAAAAAACAAACAAATTCTCAATTTAAACTTACGCAAAATGCTTACAAACTTTTTAGTTTAAAGATTCCACCATTGTAATTCCATTAAATCATCGACAAAATGGTCGATTAAAAAAACTTAATATGCAAAGTAAAAGTTATAAGTCGTCGGAGTTTTAAATCCCAGCTATCCTGTGACAACATTTTAAAAGGGGTACCGAGATCAATTTTACGACAAACATAAATGCCACATAAAAAAGGATAAAAACTTTTAATTTCCCCCATCTTAAATGAGCCGGTGTTAATTTTAACTCTCGTATAGAATTATGTATATGGCATACACTAATTCTTTGTCATTATAAGGTATTTTATGTTTCTTTTTTCTCTGCATAGCTTTTGGCCGTAAATAATGCCCGGTTACGTTTGTTGGTTTAGCTTTAACGCGTTTCATATATTCTAATTTATTTTATGGAATCTTTGAATTTTTGAGGCGGGTTGGACATAATTTTGTTTTGAGCCGATTGAGGTTAATCTGTTATTTCGTTTTCATTGTTATTGATTAGACGGACTATGCTTCGGAATAATCAATACTTATTTTCTTCTTCATTTTTTTTTTTAAGTTTTGACAATACTTTTTGCAGCTTTTTTTTGTTTTTTCATAAACAGGATTGTCAAAGATTATGTTTCAGATAAGATTTATGTTATTACTACAAGATTTTCAACATAATCTAGTTCAAAACAAGTCTTGTGTCATTCAAGCCGTTGAGGGACTTAGAATTTCGTGGGACCCATAAGTGGACAATGTTGTAAAGGTAGAGTTTAATGTACATTAAAACCTCTTTTTTTTGAAATAACACACTTAAGAACTCCTTTGTCGGAGTTTCTTGTTTTTCTTTTTATTGTCAACTGGCGACTGGAGCCTTCTATGTTTTTGTTTATACGTTATAATTATTATGTCATTAATTAAATACTAAAGTACGGAGTACATTTCTCAGAAATGTTATTATTTGCTTTATTTTTCAAGGAACTTATGTTCTTGTAAGCTTTTGATTGGCAACCAACTTTTGTAACGATCAAAAATTACATTAAAAGTTACAAATAACATACAATATTTTTCACAATATTGGAATGTATATGGCAAAGCTTGTTGTTAATTTATTTAAATTTTTGTACACATTTAAAAACATCGTTGATAAGAGTAGAACGTGGACCGAGCTTTTACACCAACTATATCAGTCGAATTCAAACTCTATGCTACCAGGTATAAAGTTGAAAATATTATGTAAAGCAGTGAACATAGATTTGTCACACTTCGGAGTAATATTCAAGGCATTATCTGAATGTTTACGAAATAAATGACCTAATAAAGATAAGTTCTAAACCTTAATTAGTGACAAATTGGTCGCCTTGAAAGAAAAATAAATGTAACACTTTAAGAATTCAGTGTGAGTAAGGTATCTTCACGCATACCTATTGTAGAGATAATTTTAACTGTTTTATTGATACCATTTTATAGTGTAAATAATTGCAAAATTAATAGCGATCCGATAACACTTATTACTATAATTTAGAATCCACTACCTATCTGTTTTAAAACACAATTTTCTGCTTTATTTGTTAGGCTAAACACCTATTAGTCCAAGTAAAGTAATAGACCTAAGGTACAAAAAAAGGGAAACCATTATATAGAAGTCAGTTTCATAAAAGTCTTCATTATCAGCTAGATTGCGGGACACCTTTTTTGTGGGAAATCATCAAATAACCTCACCCGCTGTGGGTGCAGCAATAGGGAGAGTCAGACCTTTACTGACTAAAACCCACTATGTTCCTCCTTTGAGTGCCAGGGTCGCGGTAACTCTTACGAATATACCGCAGTCCCGACAGCGACTTCTGGGCACCTAGAACAATAACAAATTCTGTTATAAACAACGATCGTCATTTGTTAAAAATATCCGTAAAAACTCGAGTCCACTGAACCCAGTGTCGATAGCAAACAAATTAACAAAAATGTATTTACGTCCATATCAGGCCTTTTAAATACATAACATACCGTTTATTACATATAAATAAACGGACATATAAGTATTTGTACGGCGTCAAGTAAATATTCGTTCCTTTGTGTAAACTTTCACCCTTAATGAGCACGGCCGAGGTGTCACCGAAGTCATCCGATGTCACGGCGTATTACGTATGTGGTTATAGCCGATAGAGATTACTTGCTATCGGTTATTTAATTTAAAGAAACAGAATTAGGCAATAATTTGGTACCATTATAATTAAGTTTTCGTTTAGGTTTAAATTGAGTTGTAAAGCGAATTAGCGAGAGAGTAGGGAACATATAGGGTAATTAAACAGCGATATTGTTATATTACACGGACATGTTGAACTAAGTTTACAGACCATTTTGGAGCACTTAATTTACATCACTCTGTTACAAATTACCTTTTAAAGATTTGAAAAATGCAGTTTTTACTAGCTTACCATATTTACAACACTCAATATTTAGCCAATCAAACTTCTTTATCAAACAAATTAAATCACGACAAACATAAATCCACAAAACACATTCCAACAACCAACCTTTTACCCAAAAACGAACCCTGATCAGCTCAACAACAATAGCAACTCTCAAAACATTCCTTACCTAATTAATACCACAAAAATAACAAGAAAAAGGCGACAGCATAGCAATCGTACACGTAACAAGAGCCGTCGAGGCCCGGGTATACTGTGCCCATATATTTACTTTATCTTGTTCAATACACTTAAATACAAATTAATACAAGCAAGGCACCAGACCTTAATGGCGAGCCCGACTGTTTATTTTACACCTCACGATGGGACATGCCGGTTTATTTTTTTAATTTTTGTTTTTTTCGGCCCAGTGTTTAACGTTCTGCTTTTAGCGCCTTCTAAATTTCTAGGCTCTTCTTGGAAGCTTATTGTTAATTGATTTTGGGGTTTAAGCCTTGAGGTGTTACTATTTTGTTGGGTTTGCTCTATGACGAAATATATAGATAATAAGTCACCTGTAAAATGATATACGACTTTGACTCTTAACTTTTTAAAACAGGGACCAATTTACAGTCGACATCACCTTCATCAAAGTTATTCAGTTCAGATGACGTCACATTTACAGCATTGTTCCTTACATAAACATTTTTACTAGGCTTTTGTTACTGTGAGCAAAATATTTCCTTAAACAGCTGTTACAAAGTGAAATCGTTAATACCAGTGTAATTTATAAAGTACTTGACCACAACATCGCCAAATAAACAGCCTCGTTACTTAACTCGAAAATTTTATAAAACCGAATAAAAATTATGTTCCCTATATTATAACACATTTAAAACATAAACTTACAAGTTTATTCATCGGATACGCTTGTTTATAGTCCGTATTGTAGTCAAACTTATCGCTGTATACATACATACGTAATATTCAAAGAACCCCAATTCCCATCTAGCGTTATCTCGACTAAAAATACTAGAGACCGTAAAAAGCTGTTAAAATTGCAAATACATGCAACTCAATTAGTATAAATGCATACCCGAGGCCTCCCAGCCGTTATTTAGATATACCTATTGGTTACAGATACAGTATCGACATTAATATTCGAAAAATATTGTCAAAGCGCCTCACTGGCCGATAAAAATGTCGGGCCACACGCAGCAAGTCATTAGACACCTCCCGGAGGAAAATAAATTAAAGAAAACGAGAAATCTCGACCGTCAACCTTATTCACGGCGAACAACCTTCAATTTACACTATATTCTCGCTTTTGACAACGTCCAATGCTTTTTTTTAATACTCCACAATTCGAGAGAGTGAACAAAAAAAGCAATGGATTTCGGTTTTGAGGTTTAGTCGCGGCTCAAGTTTATGAATAGGGATATAAGCTGGGGATCAATTAAATGCTATAAGATACAAGCTCCATAACTCAGTACGAGGCGAAATCCAAGAAGTAATGACTAACAGCCTAGTTTATGGTGAAAAAAGCTCGTGTTTCGTTTTAACTTCATCCAATCTACTTAACATTGATTTAATTTGCTGAGACTTGTTCACCGTAATTAAATGGATTCTACTGGATTCTACTTGTCACTGCTTGCTACAATCTCATTAACTCTGATACTGCTCTCGGAATTAAACATGTTCGAGAAATGTTTCCATAAATAGGACTCCTTTACCTCGTAATCCATAATTAGTTTTTATTCAACAAGATAATTAATACTGCCTCAGAATAATACGGTTTTAGTGGTAATGTAGTACTTGTGAGCAATAATTTCAATACTAAATAGTATTAAACGAACGTGTTGAAGTGTGACACATTCCATTTACATATTAATTTCTTATTCACTTAATATTCTCCTTGCATGCCCCACCTGTGAACTAAAAGAATCATAACAAAAAGATCCAACAATTAATATTTCCTCCGTGCCATTTCTTAAACATATTCTTTTGTCTCTAAAACAAAGCCATCAAGTGAATCAGTTAGCGAGGCTTACATTTTACAACCATCACGATGTTTCCGAGAATACCAATATCCTTTCGTTATTCCAAGCTTGCATGAAACAATTAAAAATCTATTCTGTATGCGCGGTGATACCTCCCTATCCGCCCAGCTTAGCTTTTGTTGCCAATAAAAACTGTTTATTGCTATAAACAAACTATTCCAATTCAAGTCAGCTTAAAAAAATATAAAACGGTCCATCTGGTAATTGTTGGATACTAAAATAAGGCATTTTATTGTTAACACGTCACTTAATTAGGCTGAGGACGTGGACGGATATGTCATAGTGTAGTGAATTGTCGTGCGATGACCCGAGCAGTAAATTAGTGGCCTTAGAAAGGTTTATTAGTGGCGATGGCATATCGTCATTGATATTGTCAATTTTAGCTTTTAGGCACATCTGAATGCAATCTTATCCTTTTTGGTTAAAAATGCTTTCCTCTTTCACTGGCTTCTATGTGACTCTACATTATAATTTTTCTGCCAAACATTTTGTTTTATGTTTTCTGTGGCCAATGGAATATCATCACCAAGTTACTATTCTGGCATGCTCAAAATATTATGATGTTAATGATTGTTCTACTCTCATTAAACATCGTCAAAACTTCGCAAACGACAAAACAAAAACGAAAATCTAACAGAACATTGCATTTCAAAATCTCACCGGCCAATTATTTCCCATTGACAAATGATATTCACCGTCAAAGCGCATTGTGGGAGCCAAGTTTACTAGTTAACTCGTTAATTTACGACAGTTGGCGTGCACTACACGCGACAATAAATCAAGATGAATTACAACAATGATCGGATCTGACGATCGACGTCTAATCCAGAATTCATTATCTGAGACAAAGTCACGGTTGGGTGGTGGGGCTGTTGTAAAAATCTGCTGACATTCTATATGATTTTATGATCAGTGTGCACTAGGCTTTTCAAGTGTTTATGTTTGAGCTTGATTTTGGACTAGGTACGTTTAAAGAAAGGTTCTGTATTGTAAGGCTAATAAATTGAAATGTGACGTTTGTCTGGTTAAACTACTCGTATGTGCAAGAAATTTGAGTATTTTTGGTCTAATGGCAAATCTTGGCTACCGTGCTGGTTTGATGATTTTTTTTCTAAATTTATTAAGGTTTGCCAGAATGAACTTGCGAGATATACAGTTAATTGCTGCGTCATTTTCAATATTGATTTAAAGTATATTATACGAGAATACACACTTTCAAACTTATACTAACTGTTCAAATAATTTTACCAAAATGATCTTTTATTAACATGTGGTACATACAAATATAATTACTAAATTAACATAATTACCATAACATTTAACAAATCTCTGTTTAATACAACATAATATTTAAATAATCATCAACTTAAACAATTCATAATTATAGTTTCAAATATACGAGAAACTTCCAATCAATTAGAAACGGCACTAAAAACCAGAAGGTCAATAGGTTAAGAATTTGTTTTAATAATTATCTTATGTTTATTAATATAATTATAATTATATTATGTCGCGAGTGTTAAATTAATCGATTATTAGATAACATTCTAAGTGTTTTAAATGAACTAATTTGTAAACAAGTCTTTGAATTAACCTGTTGTGAGTATAATTAGTTTGTTGCGGTCCATATTTGGTGCTGATGAAGTTGTCAATACAATATTATTATCGATTTGTTTTGTCTTGGGCTGTAGTTTAATACATTTGTTAATATTTGAAGGCTTTTGATAATATGGCGAAGTTATTAAGTTTATTACAGTAAATGTCTTAACTATACCTACTTGCGACCAATTTATGCATTTCAACATGTTCAAGTTCACTACTGGCCTGGGCACTGTAATTCATAATAGTTCATCAGAATGTTAATTTTCTTAATATTATGACGAAAATTAGCAAAAATAGCAATATTAAAATAAACTGGTGCAACTTTATTGACTCTAGACAAATATTAATATACTAGAAATCTATTTCTTGGACAACTCAAATCAAACAAAATATTTGAATACATCGAAGTTTTTATTCAAAAAATAACAATATCAATAATTTTAAAAATCTTATTGATTCTCAACAGCAATAAAATATATAGCCATGCTCAAATTACGTTTCCAATTCTGATCCAAATAAAATTTGGAATTCGGAAATGACGCATAACATCTGCCGTTTATGATGTAAGGTATAACACAATATATGCTTAAAATATACCAAATAAACTTTACAGTAGTTACGTCATGATTATTTATTATGTGAAAACTAGCTTTCCACGCAGTTTCTCCCGCTTTCTTCCTACTTTTCTTGCAGGAATCTTAAAATCATTTTGTTTTGCGAAAAAAAAAAATGATACTACCTCATTTATTAAAAAACCAGGTTGTCAGTAATACCTTATACTAATCGGTCAAGTTATTTTTACATGGACACTTGAAACACACTGTATGACACAGAGACAGTCGCTGCCAAAATCGGTTCTAAGCAAAAATTCTAATAGTCATTCACTAAAACCAGGATCTCTCAGTTTACAGTCCGGCGAATAAATAGCCTGGACTTAAGCTAACTGCATAGATCTGTTCTGAGCAGTTCTCAGACGTTTTCCCTAGACATTTCATTGTAATTGCACGTGTGACTAGACTGATGCTAGACGTAGTCCTCGATTTCCAATATGTCGTGAGCTTCCCACACTTGTTTGCTAATTAATTAACATCTACTTTCATATTACCATCCAAAAGATGAAATTTTGATAAATATAGTTTCTTATTGTGAGGCAAAAATGTAGTGTCCATTAAACCTACCAGAAATTGCTATAATTTTGGGAAATTCTTCTTTTCTCGCCAAAAAAATAACAGTCACGTATAAAAATTTGACACAGTCAAATGAACAATAGAAATTCTTGCAAAATTCAAATTGAAACTTTGAAGTCCTACCAATTAATATTCAAAACAAGTTCTTAGTCAGATTGACACGTCATTAATTATTTCGAAGTGTCTTCAACCAGAATAGCCTGTTACTGTAAACAACGGTCTTGTGCTTCCAAGAACAATACAATTGGAAACTACTAATGAATCGCAGCAAGGTGTACCACTCGTCAATACTTAAGACTACTTGGTGATTCGTTGGGCGAGGATACGGAGTACTCATTAGGCTTACTTAATATAATGAATGATGATGACTGGAATATTTGATCTAGACTTCAACTATTAAAATGTCTGAAGGTAGGTAATAATGGAATTAACATTGCAGAAATGATCGCGAACGTATAAGTCTTCGAGAAAAAGAAATACCTCAGAGGGTACCATAAACCGCGAACGCTATCAGTCAGACTTTTGTCTAAATTTAAAGTTTCTCATTCAATTACTTACTTACCTAAAACTTGTTCTACTTATTCAGTCAGCAATGGTGTTTCTAAACCACTGTATGAGCTTTTAAGTCGACGACTATTGATTAAAACTATTTCATTTGCAGTCAATTCCTTTGCAAAACCTAAATTCTTTGAAATGCCGATAGCATCGTAACCTAACACATCTTCAAAGTCATAGTCATAGGCCATTCGTGGAACTTAACAGTTCTGTATGACGGTATGTCAATTAACCAGAATCGGACACCTTATTCGAATTCTATTGCGTTGTTCACCAAGCTTAGATAGAGAAATTCAAGGACATATGGCTCTTTGTATTTTAACCACATGGGATATAGGACTAAGTATATGTAGGCCACCTAATTTTGGCTAATTTATCCCCCCTATTAAGGGATAAAATACCAAAAGATCATTTAATTTGATGGAATCGAATTGAACGAGGAATTAAGGAATTGTTAAAGTTAGTGCTTACTGAAATTGCAAATACTTCCATGTAAATTAAATAAATCTTTAGGTATTTAACCATGTAAAGTAAATCCAATAAAATAAGCTAATGAAACCCACCTCAACAGAAAGTATGAGCCAACCCGCACATGCTTGCGGGTTTACGTCATCAGTACGTGTTTTACCGCTAACAAACATACATTAATATGGAAAGCTCGCCTCTGCCAATGTGCCAGCCAACGCTGCCCCCACGAAGATGGCTATTGTCTTTTCAAAACGTGACTCCAAATGTTAATTGGACTATTAAAAGCCGAATGCGGGTCATTTCGACCATTACGAACGAAGCCCTTTTGAATATGTATAATAAAATTATTAGATGAGCTGAGCTCAATTTGTGTGTTAGGTTTCTAATGAGGTTATGCGCTTTCTTGTCACAGATGGCGCTTGCGTGTTGAATGCGCAAGCGCACAGCCGGATGCGCGAAATGGATTTTGTTGTGTGCGTAACTGTGGGCATCGGATGCAGAATATTATATTAGCGCCCTTAGTGTGGGAGCTGAGATATTAATCGCTTTTATATTCATATGAAAGCAGCTAAATAGGCTAGTGGTATGTTGTAGTCATACGTGCTCATAGTTCAAATGGCGAAATGTCGATTACTGATGTACTGAAGGGAATCGTTTATGGGGATTTACTAATTGAGGGTCTGATGCACCCAACGCTGTTGCAATACAAATCTGTTGCTTGTTTTAATAAGTTTAAACACGTTACTGAGCTATTAGGGATTGCCTTTAAGGTCTGAACATAATTTTCGAACCGTGACTTCATTTTAAATGGAACAATGCGTTGCTACCGTGGATATAATGCAAATATCGTAGTGTTGCATAGTTTTAAAAGCTTTTACTTGTAATATTTATTTGTGGGAATGGTTGAGTATTGATATATTTTACTACTGCGCACGTATGAGATAACCAATTGTAAATACATATTTTACAGTAACACGTCATTTCACGTGTTGTTCATAACTGTCTTATTATGATAAATTATTGAACTTTTGTCTCTCATGAGACTTCTGGAACTACGACGTAAGACTTTTCTCACCATAAGGTCTCAGGATAGAAACGCATCTTTGTCTTTTTGATTAAACTAAAATAGGCATGCAACTCTGGAAAAAGCACTGTAACAGTAAGAAGTGCTTAGAAATACTTTGTTTAATTAAACTGTAGCATTTTTTTTAGTGTGAACAAAATTCTTTATTGCACACAGATATAATAGTAATATATTAAAAAATTATTTTTGTTCAGTACTTGTTTTTTTGAAAAAAAAAAAATACAATTTGCCTAATAAGTATGCACTTATTATTGATATTAGTGTGAATAAAACTATAGAAAAATATACACGAACAGCCAGGTTATTAAACATGCATACCTACGTGTCCTGCATTTCAACTGCTATAGTTTTGCTAAGCAAATTTTGCGTATTGTGTTTTGGCTCATTATCCTGTTGAATTTCTTTCTTTAGAAAGCTTTCTTGGTTTAATGCCAGCACTGAACATATTCTGTTCTAAATATATTCTCTTATCACCTACTTGTTTCATAGGAAATATGTGTCTATTTACGTGGATCTTTTGTTTGCTGTGCAAAACATAGTTTGGAAACTAAATACGGTTACTACAACCTCTTATAATATTGCTGTTGTAGAAACGAGAAGTTGAAACTACTTGGTACAGATCTGAGTGGGTTTTCCATGATGAAAACTCCACTTCAGGAGTCGACAGGCTTCCCGATTTTTTTACAGCCAAGAAACATTGTACATACATAAAAAAATTCTGTGATATATCCTTTTTATGATTTACTTTATTTTATGTCGAACTAATATGTAAGTATAACTTAAGAATATTTTTACCTACCTTTAGAGTATGTTTTACGCTATAAATAGGCTACAATCTTTTAAAAGGGGTGACAAAATAGTAAATACACATTTTCTTAGCCCTGTTTCCTTGAATTTTTAGTAAAAATATACACAAGATGATATAGCGCGGCCAAAGGATGTTGACCCTTTAAACAAATACAGATTACAATCAAAGCTTACCAAAGGAAATGAAGAATGACTAATTCCTAAAAAATGTTTTCCAAGTAAACTGCCTGACAGTGAAAATAAAATAACAAAAAGCGCATTCGCTGTCAGAATTCGCAATTACACGTACTGTAGGTAGCACAACGTTAAAAATTTCGCAAATGCACAAAAGGAGACAATAGCTTAGGTGTCATATAAATTGCGTCTTATATGAACGACCCTGATGTTTAGGAATACTAACTTTTTATCGATTCCCAAAATTTGAGGCAAACATTGTAAATTTAGTAAGTAGCTTGACTTTGTTTTATGTCAATTGCGTTCTGTGAACATAAATTCTGATATAATTTAAAACTAAAATACAGTAACAAATTGATGGTTTACTTTTCCAATCAATACGAGCGGCTACTTATTGATAATTTATAGGGGCTCTGTCCCAAATCATCCTTAATCACTTTGGACGAGTGATAAGATAAAAAAAATATGAAATAGCAGGGCACTAATCCTTTAAGCTGCCACCGACAGAGTGGGCCATCTGTCAGCGCACGGGGCGCAGCATATTTTATAATTATACGGGAACATACGTGGAATAGCAATTGTTCTTTGGTCCAGTCGCGCGAATGTCCTGTGGACGATGCGCCTCGCATTCTGAACACCACACAAACTGCCACGATCAAGATTTCTCGGTCGCGATCTACAAACAGGTGCTTGTCTGGTGTCGACGCGTGATTGATATAAGCAATTGAATTTTCATTCTATATTTAGATATTACTTGTACGACATTAATATTTTAAACAGGAATGTTTTGTGAACGTTACAATTGCATGTAAGTTTTATGCAATCTTGACATTCCTTACATTCACCGGTTGATCAATTGCAAGGATGTTGGTTTCAATTGTCAGATCTTTTTGCAATAAAAAAGCTGGTAATTAATAAAAACAACCCAGAAAAGAAATTTAATATTAGGAGATTATGAGAAATATAACATCTATGTTTAATACATTTACCTACTTGGATATTGTCTAGATAGCGTTTTATAATCAAATTACCTAAGAATTAACAATTTTATCAATAAATTACAAAAGTAATCATGTCGTTAGTGTACGTGTGTCAGTCCAGCCCATACTACTCAATACAACATTTTACGATACCTTTAAAGACAGGTCGCCACGAACTTACTGCGAATTGCATTAAATTAGATGCTACGACAATAAAAGTTGATTTAGATCGCACGTCAATCGCAAATTCCACAAACGACGAACAACACATCAGCACATTCTTCTGCAGAAATACCATAAATTAGCCTGCATAGCAGCCTCATTCCAAGCAAGTTCCAACAATAGGTCTGCAGAAGCAGAAAACGTAATCCATTTATGTGATAGTATTTGAAATTCAAGTCATGCAGACTGCGGAGCGCTAATACATGTGCTTAGCGGTAAACTTAAAGAGGGACCCAGTGCCAAATATGTAAGCAGTAACGATTTACTGCCTATGTACGGTACGTAAAGCACCGAATGGCCTAGCAAAAAAATCCTGACAACAGTTATGTTATATCATTGTTCAGTTCGACAAGTATGCCTATCTAAATCGTAGCAGTATGCATTATTAATGTCGGATGATTTGTATCGGACGCCTACTGCGGTCATTTCTCAGTTTTTAATCTCGTTAATGAATTTGGTTTTAATAAATGCGTTGCCTTGAAAGGGTTTTGGTTTGGTGTTGCTCAATTGTCAAATGTGGTTTTGTTTTGGTTATCAAACGTAGAAATATTTCCAAATCTTTAAGTATCAAATCTTTAAGATGTTAATTTTCCAATTCTGCATCAATTAAATAAAATGTTAATTATCGGAGACCCAAAATCAAAATCTTGTTGGACAAGGTTTATTGATCGTCACTGCTTGAAACTTCGACCGCATTTTCAAAATATTTGCATCTTTAATAATGCCAATTTCATTAAAAGTCCGTCAGTGTCCGACAGGTAATGTAAATTCTCGGAACGTTTTTATATCTTTTGAAATTCCACAATTAATGTCATGTTCTTGTTAATGGTTAATTGTGTTGATGTTATCCGATTAGATTTCCTCGCTCTGATTTAAACTAGTTTTTGCAGTTACCTTTGACTCGAGACTTGGGTGTTGAAAAAGTTCCACAGAACAGACTAGTTATAACAATCAGGTTCAACCCGCGGCATCTCACAGCAAAGCGGTACTTTTATTCTAAGATACACATCATAAACGTGAGTGTCGTCCATAAGTACAATGTGTACATCTATGAATGTCTTTATTACCGTGTTTTAGTCATTTGTAAGATTTTCTCATAATGATTGTCTCCAAAACGAGTGTTTCTGCCGTCAAAAGCTTTTGTCTAATCGTTGTCATGACTCCGGTTCACATTTGCTCCGATATAGTCGTTATAAACGTCGTTTGTTTTTTTTTTTCAAGTCTCTTTTCCGAGTCATTGTTGTTTTTAATTTCACGACTGTTATTTCATTACACAAATAATTTCAACTTCTAGAAATGTTTAAGTTGCAATCTTAACGGTTGTCTCTACGTTGCTTTTACCTTTAATTTAATTTTTCCTTATTTTTTAAAGCTTGATGTCATCTTTTTTCATTTGTAAAAGTTATTCAACCAAATAATATCCCGGTGCATTGACATTAGAAACATCTATCCAATCATTAGTGTGCCCTTATCAATGGGAGGTGTTTTATCGTTCATTAATCACGATAGCCGCTGCATCCACGATACTTTTATTAATGTTATTTTCGAAAGGTGATACTATTGTTTACACTTCAGATACAGAAATGCTTCTCGTTGTTTTTTTAAGAAGATTCTTTATACCGGCTCTGCGTTTTACATTAGCCCACGGTCTTGTAAGTTAAGCAGGCTAAGTAAATAAATTATTAAATCAATGTTGAAATCTTGGCATCAAGCGTAAGTATCCTTGCTTTTCTGGCACAAGTGAATAATACTAGAAGTCTTTATAAAATAAATGAATACGGCATGGTTTTGCATACTGTTGCATCAGTAAAATAGGTCGAGTTGATTTTAAACCAACTGATCGGACAATAATCGTTACGTTAGTGATTAAGCCCATGTATAATACGTTTTAGGGCCCGGATCTGATAAATGTGAACAATAAAACAAACCGTTGACAAATAAAAATTGCTCAAAGTAACATCAAGAAAATTCTTGGAGACGATCCAAAAAGTGCGGGACATTAAAATGGGCGAACCATTAAACGGTTCCATAAACAGTGTAAAACAAATGTTTTATCAGATTCGTTAGTGTTCGTATCAATAATTCATAGTGTTATGCACATCGGCCACCGTTACTTGGAAGTCTTACACTGGTCATTAGTAGTTACATCGCGACTTGCTTTGGCAAAACCGCTGTGCCACATAGCAATGGGCGAGGATAAACAATACTGGATCTGGCTTTATTAATTTTATAATTACGATTGAATTGATTACTGAAACAATAATTTATGTTGCCCTTTGTATTTCTGTACAAAATAACACCTATTTTCATATTATGGGTCAAAATTACCTTGCAATCTTTACTTTATGTTTTTTTTCTTCTGAGTCTGAAGAGATTCCTTGTTTACAATTACGGTACACTTTTGCTGTATTATGAGTAAATGAATAGAATTTTCACCTATAACAGTTTTGCTCTTCCGCAAAAGTCAGGGAGGTTTGGAAGGAGAAAAGGGAGGCCTTTGCTGAACACGGGAATCTTATATAGGCTAAATAAAAAAAGTGTTTGTTCTTTAGCAGTTGCAACCAGAAAAAATGTTTGCTCTTCATCAGTTGCAACCAGTACATTGAGTATATTCCCATTCACATCAACAAAATAGGTTACCACGCTTGCCTCATCCATAAACTCTACATCTTCGCAAGTATTGGTACGCCGTTCATATACAGTTCGTGTATTGACGATTTAATTACATTTTGATCCGGCTGCCCGTCGTTATTGCGATGTGGGTGTCCGATATAGGTATGCAAATGACAACTGTTCTTGGTTCAATATACTTAGGCGTCACGTCGGCACTTCTTTGGATTACCATACCAATAGTATTTATGTAATGAATAATTAATATATTGTTATAATTGAGAATTGATTAAATTGTATGCGTAAGAATGTTTTCGTTTATTATTGTTTTGGTCGATGAGTAATGGTTCTTGGTAGCGATTTTATTGGTGATTGGTGCAGAATTTTAGTGTATTGATTTAATTTATCAGGTAGGGTTGAACAAATATATACTTGTTTTTTGATAGTTGTAGAGTAATATTAACGGCACACTTAACCAATAATACGAGTAAATATTTAACTATTTGATAGCATTTTTTTTTAAACATAGCATTTGTATTTTGGCTTGAGCTTTCAGAAAACCAAAACCCACACTTTTTCAATATTAGTTAAAAGTTCAGCTATGCACAAGCCAAACAAGGGTATAAAGGACGAACACCACTTGTTGCACAAATGTCCCCAATCGAAACCCTGACTGAAAACCTATTCTGTAATCAATGGAGCTATGTACTTTTTTGTCAAAAAGTAACAAAGGTTTTTGAAATAGAAATAATATAAAAAAGCACAAGAAAACAAAGTCTATTGCAAAATGTGTTTGCAAATACACACTTGCGCAATATTAAATTCATTATCATTTCGCAACATTGTAGTCACCTTAGTGTTACATTAAGGAAAAACAGTCGAATTCTAGACACACAAAATTAACATAAGTACGTAAGAAATAATCCCAAACGGTTTAGGTGAATCACTTTGAAAAACATTTGCCGAAAACACGTCGTTTTCATTTCCGACGATTAGTATGACGCGTGTTACCACGGAATCAGATTTTCCCCTTACGTGTACACATAAGCATGAATTAAATATAAATCAGGTTAGACCACTAAATACCGTAAACAAATATCTAACAAACCACACTTAACAGAACGATGAATAAATCAACCCCATAATTCTAGGGGCGGTATCGACATTGCTATTTTCGCCATCGAAAATGCATTTTCCGCGCTGTTCATGTACCTCCGCAAGGTACATTTAAGTTAATTATAGGATTACAGTGGACTGCATTTAAAGTGGTATTTTGGTAATATAATAGTCAGATGGCACGCCCGATAAGTGCCAACCCGATACTTGGAAAGCCTTGCTCATTACGAATTCGGGGCGCAGACGAAACGTACTCGGTCGCGAGGAACAAACGAATATAATAATTATGAGTCGAATGGATTAGGCCGAATTAACGGTTGCGTTGTTAGGAGATTATTTTTCGACACGTAGCTGGGGTTTAATCAGATTTTTAGATACGTATCAGGGTAATCGTGTCATTGTTTTGTTTAAAGCTAAAGTAAATTAGAGTCATTTTAAAGCATGATACAATTAGATATCCCTGCGCATAATAGATTAAAAAATGTGATGACTTTTCGACAACACGAATTGACAACGTAAAATTAATTAAAGAAATTTTCAAAAAGTTAAGGTCTTATGATAAATAAACATGGAATTAATACACAGCGTTGTGTATTAACTTTTCGTGCCTAGCCACAGTAGCCAACACCCTCCTGTTGATTTGTCAATAATTTAATATATAATTCCTTCTCCGTCTGTCAAAGCATGTAACTTCATCGACAGCTTAAATCCCACACTAAAATCTTAACAACAATATTGAAAATTATCCATACGTGAGGTGCAAGGAAAATCATCCCCCTAACAGCCGGCAATAAAGACAAGGAAAAAACAACTCTAAATCAAAAGAGGTAGGTCATCAATTACTTTGACAAGACACAAGTCCAGTATGGGTTGTTGTAAAACAAAAAGATGCCGCCACTAATGTATGTGAGAATTGTGAATCTCAAGTTTTGGATTAACATTTAAACAACACATCTTATTATCATGTGACTACTGTTTTTCAACAAAAACCAGTAGCTATTGTTTGAATGCATATAGATTGATTATTATTCTGACATTGCGGTCATTATGGATCTTATGTCGCGAAGACCGCATAATCATTGCTACACTTGGAATAAAATAATGGCATAATTCTTGTTTTTTGTTCTGTGTTTTTCTTAGTGTCAGTGGCCGGTAAGCTTTGAGGGACATATCTGCTTAATTAAAGATACTGACAACTGCCTCTGTATGAAGTTCGGATCGTTTGATATTCTTTTTAGATCGTTATCGAAATAGAAAAGTATGTGCGTACTAATAATAAAACATTACCTTAATAAGACTACAAAGCAAATAATGAAATAATTGTTTACTGGCCTTAAACTTAAGTCACACTAGCCCATTAGTAAGCAAACTTGGAAAAACTACTACTATTATATATCAACTAGCTGCGTCCGCGTAGAATTTAACAAAAATGTATCATCTTATTTTTTGAATTAAAAGATTTTTTCTGAAATAAAAGTAGTACACATTACCTCAGCTACCTGTCATCAAAAGTCTCGTCAAAACCAATAAAGCCAGTTCAGAGATTAGCGACAACAAGCAGACGGACAGACCGAAAAAATATTTTGGTGTAAGTGCCGTATATTTAATATTATTGATAAAACACGTTTATGCTCATAACGGTAATTAACAATAGCAATAATAATATTTTCTGCAGCAGTTAGCATTATTTACATACGATACGTAATCAAAGGTTACGGTTTTAAGACTTACAATTAATTCTGTGATGCAGACGCCATAGTTCCCACACCCTTTGTTGTTGTTGTCGCTGTAAGCGCTTGAAGCTTAATCGATATATCGGAAGGTTATCGATAAATATGGAATGAACTTAAATATGCTTGCATGTTTCAAGGATACTGTAGTAAGAAATTAAAGTTGTGATACCTACCAACCTAGTGGTAAGACTGCAGGACTACCAAGTTAAAGGTCTCGAGTTCGGTTCCTGCTTATTTTTACGAGTTTATTCATAAAGTAGGTGAAAAAAGAAGCAAAACCGTAAAAAATACTACCTTTAAAAGTCTCTTTCAACAGGTACTAGTTCGATCATGACGTATGTAATTTTAAAATATCTGTCAACCTGGCATCTAAACCGAAACAAAGTTAATTCCTTATAAATGCTTTTAAAATTAAATAAAATATATTCGTATATATCGTAAGTGTCATCGATCCGTGTGGTGTCCGGATATAAAGAATAGCACCACCCCATATCCTCCACTGGGTGTCGTAAAAGGCGACTAATGGACCTTAAGACCCAGTGCACTGTACCAAGCACCTTGGGTCACCCGAATGGTGGCGGGTAAACAACCAACAATCGCATTCCCAAAGAGGGTTAGTGTCAGGCAGGCGGCCGACTATAAAACCATAGCCAAAACTTTAAGCAACACGTCTAAAAGACGTGTTGCGCCGACCCCAAATAATAATAATTGGGATAAGGGCAGGGGAATGATGATCGTAAGTGTCATCGTAATCGTAAGTATCATGAAACATAGAACTTAAAACAATTGCACAAATGAATCTACTGTATTTGCAAAAGCGCTTTACGCTTGAAACCCATTGTACAACGATTATAAGTAATTGCCTCGCAATTAGGACAATCCGTGGGCCTGCGCTACAGTATTTGCAGCTAATTATGAGTTCAAGCGATAATAATTACCGTATTGGATCCAAAACGTGGCCTAAATGATTAGACGGTCATGTTATAAGAATTGCCTAATCAATAATCTATTGCTTGAAAAGATTGCCTTCAATGGTATTCGTGGTAACTTATGGAGATGGTTCAAATCATACGTAACAAATAGAACTCAAAAGGTAGTCATTAATGGATATGAATCTAACACAGTTGACATAACATCAGGAGTACCGCAAGGTTCTATCCTCGGTCCATTACTATTCATCTTATATATTAATGATATACAACATTGTTTTAGACACTCTAATTTTCTGCTTTATGCTGATGACCTTAAAATATATCGAACGATAGATACCCATGGTGATCAGATTCGATTCCAGGAAGATTTGGATAGATTTGCACATTATTGTCAAATTAACAAAATGCAACTCAGTATCGATAAGTGTAAAATTATAACTTTTACTAAAAGGCGTTCTGTGGTAGTCTATTCTTACTCCATAGATGGGTGGTCTCTAAATAGAGTACAGACCATTCGTGACCTTGGAGTCACTTTAGATTCTAAGTTGACACTAGATGCACATGTTGATAACATCTGTAGCAGAGCCTACAGAATGTATGGTTTTGTTCTGCGAGCCAGCAATGATTTTGTACGTCCCAGTACATACATGCATCTATACAAATCGTTGATTCGCTCACAATTGGAATATGCGACATGTATCTGGGATCCTTTGTACATAAAATATTCTAACAATATTGAAAGAGTAGGTACAAAAGAAATTCTTACGATGTGTAAATTATAAATGCTCTCGCAGGTATGAACCTTACTCTCAATTGTTGCAACAATATAAGCTTTTAGATTTAAAATTAAGGAGACTACAACTACAAGCCATGTTCCTATATGATATCTGTCATAACAGATATGATTGTATTGAAATTATTAATAAAATTAGCTATAGTGTACCTATTAGGTCATCCGCAAGGTCATGTCGGAAAACTAAAATATTTCAATTATCTACATCGCGGACTAATGCAGGAACTCGCTCGCCCATTCGTCGTATGCTCTGTACTTACAACAATCATTTTAGTCATATTGATATCAACACAAATGGCGTGGGCACTTATAAAAAACTGTTATTAAAGATATTGAATGATCCGAGCATCGCGCGTTAAAATGGTTTCTTACAATATTGTATTTGGTGAAAAACTATTATATTTAAACTTAATTAAGTGTTACTATACCTGGCATATTACCTACTTTCAACACTGTACTAATGTCAATTTTTATGTTTATTAGTGGTAAACGATGTGGATATCACGATTATCTATACTATGTAACTATATTTAAGACTAAGCGTATTGTGATATTGTTTGTTACCCAAATAAATGAAAAAAAAAAAAAATAAGGTGAAGGGATTCTGAATATTTTATCATTTAACCTTAAAGTTAGTAGGGTTAAGTTGCCCTTGATTGTGTTAAGGATTTCAATTCGGTATTATACACCGTGATTTTTAGGTCGTTTTAAAAAAGTCGTCCACACAATGTATCCGTCATAAAATACCTCTAGGCGCGAATATAATTTTTTTATCATTAATTAAAATAATATGCATGAAAAAAATAAATAATACATTGGAAATATGAAACATCCTGTTAAAAATGTTTACGTATCAAACTGTTGAAGATACATGCTACATACTTACTGCGAACATTATGATTGCAATAGTAAGACAGCTGTTTTACGCTAAGGTGAATGACCTGTGATAAGACGCCGCCGCGCCGCCCGCGCGGCCCCTTTGGCACAAGGTTCGGACCGCGCTCACTACAGAGTGTTCGTAAAACTGCCTTGTGTCATAATAATGAATAATATTTTTATTCATTCAAATCTTAAAAAAAACATATTTTTTTATTATAAACGTTTACTAGTCATTGGATACATGAACTGGGCTGCTTTTTTAAAACGACCTAAAAGTCACGGTGTATAAATGGTAGAATTTTGTGGTTGCTGATGAAATAAATCAAGTATATCAATCAAAGCAAGTATAATAAATAAGTATGTCACACAACATGTCAAAAACTAAAAATCAATTGCTCCAATTGCAATAGATTGTGTATGTCATTACAAAAAAAATCCATGCCATCCCCTTCATAAAATTGAAATGATAAAAATGATAAAAATTGTAAGAAATTTTACAAACGTAATGAATTTACTATAGCATTAGGACTACCAGTGTGACAATACTAGAAAAAAAAACAAAACTTCTTTACTATTCAAATAAAAAAACACTAAACTTAGAGAATCTACAATAAATTACCCGTACATGGACTTAAAACAATGCGTGAAACGTTAATGAAACCGCTCACCCAAATACATACTCAAAAAAAGAAATAAATAACCAACCATCCTTAAATACGTAACTATAAAGAAATATTGTAAGTACCCGCATACACAGGCATTTAGAAAGGAGTACACAATTAAAATGCGCTTTTAAACATACAAACAAGTTAGTGGACAAATTGTTTTTCCTCAACTTATATTAGTATTCTACACACTCGTGCGTCGAATAAAGAAATTTGTGACCTCGGTATTATCACAGTATAAATACTTGCAGTAGTTTAAGGCTATACAGACGGTTTGCACTTCAACTGCAATCCAACCGCAAGTTGCAGTTTGAATGCAGTTGATACGGCTGCAATAGAACTGCAGAACAGAAATCCATCGTATGTCTAGAGCCTAATCGGTATGGAGATTAGTTCTTGGGGAAGCACGGATTGTTTCGTCTATATGCAAAGCAATTGTGCAGTTCTATTGCAGTCGTGTCAACTGCAACTGCAAACTGCAATTTGTAGTTGGATTGCAGTTGAAATGCGATTTGTCTGTCTAAAGCCTAACTCCGCCGTTTACAAAAAAAATACATACAGATATGGCTGCCTACCTACTTCATTTTAATTACATCAACAACACCATCCGTTTGTCACTGTGACAGGCTCGCGACTGTATCATGCCTCAGTCGTGCCACGGTCTTATAGCGTAGGTACCTATAATTCGCGTTACGCCCGTTTATATGAAGACTTCTGTATATATGATTATACTGTGGTATTAAAGAATGAGTCATTTGAACAGCCGTTATTTGGCAATAAAACATTTTTAAGCTTCTTAAACGCAGTTTGCAAGCAAAACGCATCATTAGGTCCCTGCTTATCGGGTATCTAACAGTAGCGCTTATATAAAAGGTTGTATTCGTATTAAATTATGATAATGTGTGACGGATAGTTTGGGAAATTTCGTGTTTTTTTCTAGGAATTCTGAGTTTGTTACGTGAATCAGACACTAAAAATTCAGAAAGCAAGTAGACTTTAGAGTAATTGGTAATTTTATAAGCGTAGTAGTGGAATTCCTTAAAGTTGTGACTCGTAATAAATGCTATTGTTGCGTAGGTACACGATACCGGTATAAAGTATTTGCGAATTATATATTTCTTTAGACTGAAGCTCCTGCTTTTTTCCTTGTAAGTCAAAATGAAAAATAAATACGGAATTATTTAACTTAAGTAAGCTCTTGAACAACCTGTTTTACTCCATATATTCAAATTTCTAATCCTTACATTATAGTTACGTAAACTGAAACTTTCCCTGGCGGTAAATAAAACCATAAATGTTTGTAAGCACATTACACAAACATTAAACGTGCTTTTAGCACGAGAAAACACCGATTTCTTGTAATTTAATTAATCCAAAGCAAAAAAAAAGCCCATTAATTATTTTACCACTTTCTTAGTAAAACTCTTGCGTTTATACTCTACATACTTCATTTCTACTGTAAACTGTAATTAAGCAAGGTAAAGCTATGCCACACAGTAGACGGAGCGTAATATATATAATTTATAATGTTAAACTTTTTATTGCTTAACCTCTGTACTTTATCAGATCAGATTAAATATTAGAAGTTAAATTAATTTATTGCCAGTTAAGTAACACGTTTTTGGTATTTTTTGTAAAAAGTTTGTGTAAGCCTATAATACTGTAAAGAAGCACCTCAATCAACTACCATTGTATTTAAATTTTTCCGAATGAAAGATCATAATTGTTGAACATATTATAAGTATGTAAGTCGGTAAAAAGTGATGAAAACACTTGTCATAATTATTGTGAATCATAATTTATTTGTCAGTATACCTTCATGTCTGCAGTCACCGCCGTCATTTGTTAATTCCTCAAGATATATGAACGAGGTGACGACGGTTTGAGCGACGAACTTGATGGCTCACACGACCATAACAATACTAAAATAAATATCAAAAAATAAAGAATCTCGTAACCGTGACGGCTGACTCATATAATTTCACAAAATGCGCGTGTTGAACAAAATGTTCCTTACAACGTCCGAGAACTCAGTAATTACAATAAAACACTTAATGAGATGCAAGTGGGTGGGGTCGTTTAAAAGGTAGTAAACAAAATTACTTCGACCCACGTCGGCAATTAGTTCGGCTAGAATTAAATCGAACGTTCCCTCGAAACTTTGAATTAAAACCTTGCACGCCACGTAAATGTGAATAATTACGTATTTAATAATGCTTTTGTTCTCCACTCGACGAGGAAATTCAAGTAATTCAATTGTGTTTAAGACTGTTTAATTCGGTGTAACAACGCACTGGTACGCTTTCTAGAACCGAGTTTTTGTTGTTTTAGGGACCAGTGGACCAGACGCCGCTAAATGGTCAGAACGCAAGTGGAAATTGCGTGGGTTGATATAGCAGTTATTGTGAATAACATGTAAGTATAAAATCACTGTAATAAGTTCCTTAATATTTTTTGTACTTAGATATAGATTGCCGCTGAACTATTAACCAAAATTTAACTAGTTTTGCAATAATACAGGAACATGTGCAATGGCAAAATAAGGACTACAATACTTTCAAAATCAGTAAATAAATAAGGATGAACTTTTTCTTTTTATTGCAACATCTTTCAATCCGGAACCATTTCATCTAAGTCGACACACGCTTAACTTCATATTATTTAGTTAAAGCAAATTGCTTCTGTGTAAAGTGTTAACAGACCGCGAATTCCGGTACAATTGAACTATTATACCAAGCTATGTGTGAAGCCGAAAATTGGAAAATAACGTAGACGTTGTGAAAACTTTACTACAATTTACATAAACGTAATCACTGTGAAGCATCATTAAACAAAAAACAAATTAAAGTTTTAGAAGGAGAAATTAAAAAGAAAGTCTTAGTAAATCAGGTTTATTACTAGAGGCTAGAGGGGGGAGATAATCTGATGGAGGAAATTAAAGGAAGAATTACCATAATTGATACGGTTCTGGTGAACTGGTGCAGAAAACTGATCGCCTTATAAACGCCCTTTCAGCTTTAAGGCGCCTCCCGATAATGCCTTTACAATTTTTTTATGAACATCTCGAATGAGATTTCTTGATAAAAGTGCCAATTTTTAGTTCTAAAAAGTTTCGTTTTAAAAAGTATCCTTTTTCAAAGGATTCTTTTTCTGAAACTTAACACTCCTAAAATTATCAACACCAAAAAGGTTTCGATAAAATACGTTTGTTATATTGGGACTCGAAAATTAAAAAGGTATTGGTGAGCTTTTTTCGCCGATGACATGCAATTAACTGTATTCGCAAGTGTGGGTGTTAAGAGAAATTAAATCTACGTTTTAAACTACATTGGTCATAATATTTATGGTTTGTACAAAGCAAAATTAATGATTGCATTGCTTTCAGTATTCAAAATTATGCTATATTTGTATAAACTAATGCGAATCGTCCTTTTATATTAAATTACTCCACGTCCGGTCGAAAATTGATAAGTTTTTCATAGATAAAGAAAATATACTGCTTATAAATTAAACACACAACATTTAATCATCTCACACCTACAATAAACTGCAAATTAAAGATAAGTGAGCTTAAAAAAAACTAACTAAGGGGTCACGACTCACGACCAGCTGTTAAAAGTACATCGAACAAAATCATTAAAACTTCATTACAAAATTATTAATAACTTTAAAGCATTGATTAGTATCGCCACGCGCCAGAATAAAAATACTTCAAGCTGATTTAAGCGATACGAGAATATCGTACAAGTTGCATTACTTTGCCGACAATGTTAAACCGCATTTGATATTGAAGCTTGCTGACTACGCAATGTATGGTACGCGTCTGATATTTCTCGTTTATGTCTAAATGAGCCTTTAGCCCTATTCTTTGTATTAAAGCCTTGTTCGTATTAATCAAATCACTCTCAGATCTTATCTTTAGAAGTGTATCTTTGAAATTAGAGCAGGAAGGAGCATCATTGTTTTCTTTCGCCCACGAACGTGGCTTGTTGTTTTTTTCTAGTAAAGTATTATAGATAGATATAACGGATTGTAATCATCTCATTGTGTGAGCTAAGATGTATCTATGTGAGGTATGGATGGTGGATATTACGGGTTTGCTTTTCATGTCGTTTATTCGTAGAAATATAACACTAAATATTTTTTTGCTGAATCAAACAGCTTTAACATATTGCTCTAAATAATGTAGGTAATTCAAACGGCTATTAGAGGAATAAAAAAGTATATTGAATAACTGAATGGATTATTACGATATGTTAACTTTTTAGTGATAATTTGGCAATTACTTTTAAAACACTGAAGATAAATTACTGAAACATTAAAAAAAGCACAAAAGTAATTGAAAATTCTTTTATTTTCTAATTTTATTCAATAACCGACATAAATTCACAGGTTTTCAACAGACACACCCAACGATTTTTTAAAAAATCTACTAACAAACAAGACCACCTCATCACCCCGTCCGATACCACTTACCTCCAACCGTACACCTAGAGATACGATAAAACAACATATGTTTCTTCACCTAACGAATCCCCAGCATAATGAGTATGACAATGTAAAGTGGTACTGTATTTACATAATCACAGTAAGTAGGTGTAGGAGTGTCGTATGCGCACACTCGAATGTCATTAATCGAACCAAGGAATGCTATTGTTCGGTGTGTGTATTTTTTCACTGATGTCCAATGATTTTTATCTGATTTTGAAAGTGTTAGGTCGGTTGTGGGTTTGATAGAATATCTGCTGATATTGTTGGCTTGATTTAAATATTGATGAGTACTACGTATTTGCTGGCTTTGTCGGTTTAAGGGATGAAGTATGGACGATTAAACGTGTAATCAAATCTTAATGTTACGTATCTTTTTTGATTTCGAGATTAAAAGTATTGAAGGGGTAAGTAGAACAGTTACTGATACATATTCAAATAATGCAATTAAAAACAAGTAGGTATCGTCCCAAAATGCAGGAAACACTGCTTTGTGTAAAATGTTTATAAGTATGTAGTGTAATAAGGATACATGTTCATATATTTATCGGTGGTAACACCAACACAAATAAATTCAATAACACTAAACAACACTAACATAAATAATATAAATTAACCCTATCCCAAAAAGGCCGTTTAAAATTGCTAAACTTTTTGATGTAAAATTTATAATTTGAAAGCGAATGTCAAAGAGTAAAGAGATCGGATTCGAAATTCGAACAACAATAGCGGTGGATCGCCGGTATTGACACCCCGCCGTGCGCCCGCGCATACGCCACAAATAAGATAAAAACTTTAATAAAATCCGTATGTAAATTTAATTTGTAGGACCCGGGTTTGGAGTTGTGTTTTTTATGATGACAGTCTATTTTAGTTTGGAAGCCACCGGGACAACAGCCCTTGATAAGTGTAAATATTCTATAATTTTACGAGTAGTTATTTAGGGTTAAAGGTTAAGACTTAAGTTTACAAAATTAACAAAGAATTATTGTGGAACGGTGTCGCGCAACTATTTCTTAACGCGTCTGAAGTTTCATGTACTACAATTACTTTCAGTTTTTAGCATAGTTTTTTTTTGGTATGCTTGACCACAAAAGTACTGCATAGTCAATACATCCTACTGATATTGCAAGGCGAAAGTTTTTAAGTATAGATTAATGGATGTTTGTAACATTTTCACGCTTAAACCGCTGAACCAATTTTGATGAAATGTCGTATGGAGTTAGCTGACATCCATTCACATATAGTGCTTTTGCTATAACTCACGTTCGCGGGGACAAAGTCACGGGAAGCAGCTTATACTTTATAATATTCTATACTTCTTCAAATAGAATAAGTACTACTGTCTTAATTTACTTATAATAGAAATCCATTTATCTAGCCTAACGTTTATTACACTTGAATCAGTTTATACAGTATGACTATTAAAATAATTTTATAACTAACAATTATAATAACTTTCCGCAGATGTATGTGAACGTATAAATTAGTTTAACATCTTCTCTTAACTAATAAAATTGTTATTTCAATATAATTAACGAGGACAGCTGTGTCTGAGATGCAGAAAATCGATTGATTAATTGGTTGAGTACATTTAAAAACAATTTGAGTGTTAAAAAGAAAAAAATGTCGTTAGATTGATTAATTATTAATATTTATTTAAGGTAAAATTATTGGGCAATGCAATGTTGTTAGTTTATGAAATTATAATTTATACTTTCAAGAATTCATGGTACATATTGTCCTACTTTGTTGTATTCATAGTAATCTAAATAGTATGCCACCAGCCAGCTACACCGGACATATAGTGCACGAGCGTGCGCGCAAACACAGGTTCACTCTCTATTCCTTTACTCTCATAGCCCGATGGGACGTCAATCCGACACGACCGGAGAGAGATCAGACGCAGGACCCACATTTTTACATGCCTTTCAAAACACGGAAGCTGTGATATTTATTTCTGAACCGCACACAACATTCGAAAAGTGGGGATCGATCTCGAGGCTTTTGACTTAGCAGTCCTATGATCTTACCACTAGGCTATCATTCTACCAACCATACTAAATAAATACCAGTCACATAGCACGAACAATAATTATAACTCGTCACAAATCAAGTTGTAATCCAACACTGTTGTATCAACAACAAACTGAATAGATTTACTGTCCAATAAACTATTTTAATTTATTGCCAAATGTTTGGGCTCGAATGGTTTCCATATAAATAATAACGTTGACACTATTCCTGCGTTAATGTTATGTTTAATCTTATGTGTGTGAATTAAGACCTCGTTTTAATGGCTGATATAAAACAACTGGTAATATGAAGAGTGGTAATTAATTTATGTTCCAAGAAAAAGGTATTTGGTACAAGTTGTGAATTATATTGTTATAGATTAATTTGAATGTAATAGTTTGAGTGATCGAGAAAACAAAAAACAATCTATGCCATCTTATATGCAAGCTCGTAAAACAAACCCTCATTAAATGCCTAACATTTAACCTTTAGTTTAGATAGAGGTATTTTGTAACTAATTTTTTGATTTACATAATTATTTGATCAATAATTATTACATTACACATCAGAATTTTTTTAACGACTCCTGGACTATGGAATTTAATACTTTTATTGCAGAAGTTTTACAGACATTTAATTCACATGCACAAAGACACCTAGGCTCAGAACAAGCCTTTGTGAGTCGCACAAAGTCCTACGCGGGGATCGAACCCGCGACACATAATACAGTGGTAATTGGCGTGACCTTATACCACTTCGCTATCCATGCAGTAACGATTGATTGTATAAATGTAGGGTCTAGCCATTAATTACAGTCAATGACAAAAAGATATTCAATCCAACCATTTCTTTACAGCTTCAAATAAATACTGAATATTTTTTTAGTTTTCCTGCGCTGTTGAGTCTAATATATCAAGAAGAAAAATACAAATTAGCAATAATTACAAATAAATGCAAAATAAATATACGTAATTAACCAATGTCGAAGCACCGATTTTTACATGAACAAAAAACCTAATGAATAATAAACATGAAATTACGTTTTTACTAACAAATTGACGTTTTACTATCATTCTCAATCATATTTTTAAACAACATTTGAATTATTAATTGGCTGCAATAATTATTCGTGAAAATCAAAGGAATAGTCATTACTTCATTAGCATTCTGATTAATTATGAAATATTTGATGTCATGATAAGCTTATTACAAAATTTATTTGGCAAGAATACATTAAAAATTAATATCGGTAGTTTTGTAAGGCAATTAATGAGCAAAATTAGTTTTTGAACTTATGGAGTGATGACATTTTTGAACGCACCCACGAAAACTCAAACTCCGTTTATTTTTCATTTGGATGTTAAAACAAGAAAACATCAATTGACTAGTAAAACATTTAAACCACAAACAAAAATATATTTACTGAATTTAAAAATAAAATACCAAGTTACAAATATTTTAAAATGTAAACCGAAACAAAATACATAATTATGATTAATTACTAACGGAATAGTAACAACAAGAGCCCTTAATCAATTCAAAATCTTTTGAATAGTTGCCTCACTCGACATTCATTCGTTTTAAAACAAGTATTAGGAATTAAAACACAAGTGATGCATTATAACCGGGACACACCGACACCTCTGTTTTGAGCCTTATTTATTGTACGTAGTCTTTCTTCCATAAGTATTACGGACCACCGACCGAGTAGAAGGCTATGTTCCACTTAACACCACAACGAAATTAATATTAATCTCAACCTCAAAACAAAAATTAAGCCCCAATTTTATTACCCAAAGATTTTGTTAATTAACAAATTATTTTAACGATCGTTTATAATGAAGATCGTAAATAATGTTGTTTTTTAATCCTGACATTTCAAGTTTACGACAAGGATATTTAATACTTAAAAATTTGCATAAAATTAACAATTAGATTAAGATTTTGAGGACTTCAGTGTTAGGTATAGGTTTGGAAAAAATGGGTCATTAAAATGCAGACCACGTTGACAATGATGTGAAACGTTGATAAAGTTGTCCATTTATATTTGTATGTTTTATTCATAGTTAAGATTTATATATCTGAGAACCGATCCTTTAGTCAGCTTAAGGTAAATTGCTGTGAAATAATCTCTAGCATTCCTAATAATTGGTTGTTTTGTGTATTTCTTTTATGACAATTCCTGAGAATTACTGTTTATAATATCTGTTGATACTTACTCAGGAATGTTTATAGTTCCCTAGGTAAGCACAAATTGCCAAAATAATAAAGTCCCGTAGAGTTGTTTATTTAGTGCGTATAGTTTAGTTAACCTTAAAATCTAAGTGAAGCAGTCATTGCAATTCACCTTTACAATGTTTCGGCATAAGTTTACTATAATTTTCACATACTCATTCGAATTTTGTCGGCTGATCCAAAAGCGAACTCTTATTTCATCTTTCTTATTTAAAAGGGGGTTTTAGTGTACCAAATTTACTCATCTCATGATACAGTTAAACCCAGAAGTCCTAATCAGAACACATCAATATGAATGAGTCGCCCTTGGCGTCCACTTATCGGACGATTGTTTTCAATAGCGCACACATTATTACGAGCCTCTCGACTTTCGACTACCAACCTCTACATAAATAATTAATGTGTGTTTGATTGACGTCGGTGACAGTGCAACGATAAAAATATAACAGGAATACTTACGTAACTTGGTACGAGGGCCCTACTACTATGACTTTAAGTAATGTCGTTTCAATAGTAGAAGAGTTGCAACGCATTGTGTAATGTAGAGCGCCGTCTCTCTTCCACAACTGCAATAATATTACTTGAATAGATATTTGGTAGGTTCTTTAATGGTATTAAAAAGGTTCATTTCTGTATTCCTACATATCTCTGAAACGTTTTACTGTTTAATATCATAAAAAATATGCAGTACTCAACCCTAAGTTACCTATTACGTAGATATAGATATTTCTTTTACTTACACTTTCTTTGAGGCTATTGTACATCCGCAATACATATATATAAATAACAATAGGCAGAGAAATATAGAATACTAAGTACCTATACGATATATTCTTTCTATTGCGTCCATATTTCAAAAGAATACGACACAAATCATCAATAATACTTAACTGTGTAACGTTTACAATCGATAGCTCATTGTTATAAGTAGAAAATATATTTTAAGTACTTTCCTAGTTTTTTCGATTTCCCTTTACAACACACGAAATTTTGTAAAAATATCTAAAGACGTTAGTGACCTCGTAAGCCAAACAAATTAGTAATAATTAAAATAAGCTTCTCAAATAAACGGCGAAAATATAACCTCTCAATAACACATTACGCCCTAGGCGATAATTATTCAAGATGCAAAACGAAATAATGGCTACATCGAAATACGAAATATCTACTTACATTATAAATTAACTGTTAGAAATAACAGGTTCTTATAAACATCATTATGTTATGCTCGTGATTACAGTATGGCACGGGCGCATGCGCATCTGCCGTATTTGCATAGTCGCTGATTGGGAAGCAAGATTAATTCCTATAATATTTTTTGTCTTCATCATTTAGGTGCAATCAGGCGGGCGGTAAAGAATGATCATTATCATACTTCAGCCCTTAAGCTATTTTTTCAGACGGTAAACAATGGGGTGCTTGTTTGTTATTGGGTTAGGGGCGATAATGTAATGCAATTACTTTTTTTTTAGCTAAAAAATTTGGAAATTCATTATTCAAATCCCACAGCTGAACAAACGAGGAATACTGATTAGAGCTTATGATTTTTTAGGTAATAAATGTTCGATTGCTTTATTAGCATGTGGAATACATAAATTAAGGTTCATCCGTACATCAAAAAAAAAATACAGAAATAAAGAGAAAATTCTATAGAAAATCTTGTCAAACGTTACTAGCCCTATTAAACGTATCAAATGTACCATAACATTACCATACCACGCCCTCTTCCAAAGTTAGAACAATCGTTATTAATTGCGAACACGGTTCCCACAATCCCCAAAGAACAAATAGAAATTCATACATAAACTTATCATTCCATCTCGTACAGTAACAACCCTAACTCAGGGGCATCATTAGGCAAAATAAGACCATTAGCAGTCGTTTCTCTTAGCGTGGTATGAAAGGGTTAAATCGGCCCTTCTGGCACAATAGCTTTATTCTATTACGAGTCGCTTACACGCGCGATGTAATAAATATGAATGTTGAACATCGTGGATTATGCTCCTTTGCCGAGGGTCAAAATATTTGAATATGCGTCGGTTCAATTTGCGAAGGGTTAATTGACAGTTGTGAACCGACTTTGTGAGTTTACGGTTGACTGTTAATGAAGTCGTAGTTATGTTTTTGATAATGTTACTGTTCTTATCCAGTGGGCTTGATAGTAAAGTTGCTATTATGTTATCAGATTCCAGTTATATAACTACGTATATTAAAACTACGTATATGTAAAGGTAGATTTAGATGATTTAAAAGTACAGGTAAAAAAATATTCTATAAGTTCGAAACTGTAGGAAAATGATACTTAAATTTTATACAAAACAATACTCAATTTTCTTACAAAATTACATGCAATACTAAGTCTATAAACGCTTCACCATCATTTACAAAATTCATTGAGGAAACACTCCAACACCAACACACTGACCTAACCCAAAATTACCAAACCAAAACCTAATTACAAAAATTAAACTAAACAAAGACACTCAAGCACGCTCAACAGCTCAAAGTCCAACCGGTCCATAATACTACATAATTACTTAGAGAATCAACGTCAGCGCCAATGGCTAATTACAAAGGACGGGGGTAGCTAGTGAAAAGGATAAAAAAAACAATTATGTACGTTACAGTGGCCGCCGGAGTGGCCCGGTGCGCAGTGTCGCATCTGTTGGTAACCCCGCGGATTAAAGTGATAATTATTCTGCAGTCATAATTATTGGATTCCCTTTTGTTATGTGCTTGTTTGGCAGATGTCGATTTTGGGATTTATTTTTATTATGTACGGTTAGGTGTTTTTGTAATTAGTGTAATTCAGGTTTTATTTCTAAATATTATTGAGTAGCTATTTCCCGAGGCCTTTGCAAGCTTGGATGTGAGTTAAAGCTGAAAAACATTAGTCTTATTTTTCGCAGTCAGGTGAAGATTAGCCTATATATTAATTAAGGATGCCAGCTTACTCCATACCAAATTGTATCCAAATTGTGTCCTTCCATCTATGCTCTAAAACTTTAGCATTAATAACATTAATAGGGTGTAAGTACAACAAATGATAGTAGCACATCAAAGCTCGTTATACAAAAGAGGAAGCGTTATTCAGTACCTTATACCTACTATTTAACTTACCATAATATTTGTAACCCTAAAACTTAAATTAACGAAAATATTTTCCTTTTTTGACGATAGCCAAAGTACAAGCAATAACCTTCCCGAAGCTAAAAGTTAAAACATTCAATTTAAATAAAGGAGTGACATGAAATCTTACTGCCGGCGATCTCCGGTGCCTTTAAATTCGCATAAACGGTTTTACTGTTGCCAGATTCGAACACCCTACCCCGAGTGGCATATGGCATGCCACGCGCCGAAAGGGTTAAACCCTTTGTTTCTTTTGACGGAAATAAAAAGAATTAATGCTAAAATGATGGTATCGCTTCCAATGCAATATAATTACTGTGATTCGGCTAATTGTTGCGCCGAGTGCTTTTGTTTCTGAGTGCAATCTCGCTTTGACCGTATTTTCGCATGCCATATTGAAATTGAAGTGTACTTTGTTATGTTTGATGTATACAGACATTTTTATTGCATCTGATAAAATCACTTGCCAAACGAATTTCGACCTAACGGCTATTGATTTAAAATTTCATTTTTTTTCCTGTCTACATTTTTACACGTAATTTTTTGTAGGAATACGTTTTAACGTGGATTCGGGATTCTATGCGAACTAACAGACCGTGATTTTCATCTTGTTGATGAATGCTTTTAAAAAGTTGACTGCCTATCTGTGTGATGATAAAAATGTGGGTTTGCAGGGAGCAATTCTATTTATTCTGTTTGCAAAAGTTTACAACCGATACACATTTTTAAACCGTAGTCACATTTGCAACTACCTATGACTGTGACTGGATAAGACTTGAGCAATAACGCAACAGTCCAAGGTATTTTATCAAAACTATAGTTTCACATATCAACTTTAAGAGCTGATTATAGAGCATTTATCCAAATTCGGTTTAGCCAGTCACATCAGGGCTCACGCTTGGAGGTAAATTAGCCATGGGTCGTCGATGTTGATATCGATAAGGAGGACTATACTCGTATATAATGTATAGAGTTTACATCTTCATAGCTCTAGGTAACCTACACATACTAAGATCTTGCTTAAGAAATAAAACCTAAAAGTCCATACATAATAAGGTTAGATGCTATTGGTATTTTTCCATGCTTATACCTCTATTTGTTAGTACGTAGGTACGTGCTAATAGCATATATTGTTATTAAAAACCCTTATATTACTCATCGACGCTTTATGTATTATCATTTACATAAAGATTTAAAAACAAACGATATTTGTCTTCACAGTCACGTACGCATACATTTATTGAATGATAAAAATATAACTGGTCGTAATTAAATGAATTGACGGTCATTTCAAGGAATAAAACTGGCTGGTTTGCAAATACGATTGTTGTTTTACAATACTTTGCTTTTGTTTTTTTTTTTAGTATTGCTGTATTACCTATTTGCTCATTTTGTTCTTTTTTTTAATTGGTAATTAATCTTGCGATTGACAATTGTTTTGAGAGCAACCATCATTTAAGATCGATCGATTTTTAAGATCATTTGTTGGGTATCATAAATGCTTTACACCAAATCTCGTCTCAATATTCACCGAACAAAACTGCCATACTTACATGTACTTAACGAAACAAAAAAGCCAAAAATCAAATCATAACTAATAACTAAAGACATAAGGATCAAAATCGCGTACACCTGCAGATTTAAAAAGGGATTCGAGTATTTAGCATTCATGCCGTAGTTTAATTACACATTCATATGCAAATGAGTACGGGAATGCCGTAAAGATTCGTCCATACGCCATACACACAGGTAGTCATTCATGCGTGCCGGAGAGCATGTTGGCACTGTAATTAGCAATCGTTTCTATACAACTTTTTATGAAGGACCAAATGTATGGAATTTGTAAAATTGTGATTTGTTGGTTATTTTTTTTGATACTGGTTTTTGTTTTTTTTCGGGTTATCGTGTTACTGTTTCGATGTAGGTATATTCATTACTATTTTTCACATTTTTACCCTGAATACTACTAAGTATCGCAGAATATAAGCAGTATGAGACCTAACGGTGATTTTATAAATAATTGATAGGTATTTCAATACGGTCAATATCATTAATTTATTAATCGGGAACATAAAATTAACCGTAACTATAACGCCGTATAGAGCAATATTAATGAATGAATTAAAATTACTGTCACTTAAACGATAATGAAGTAAAATATAATTGAATTAATTGAAACAGTTTCCTCAATAATTTGTCCGAAATGATAAAAGGTGTTAATGTAAGACCGTTAAAAATCAATATGAATATAAAACGGAATCATACAAGTGTAGGAATATTCAAACGAGCCTAATTTCCGTTCTGTAATTTTACACCGGCATAATTGTTACGAGTTCGATTACATTTATAAAAAAAAAAAACAAATTTTATGCACCGATGGCGCTGTAAACGTAGGCGATTGGTTTTTCATCGTCATGTAGGTACAATCCCAATCGAAGATCCAAATGCTGTGTGCTTTGAGCAATAAAATAAATCTTGTTTAAAGAGGTATACCCGATCTGGGTCCCTAAACAAGCCCCGAGCCTTCGTTACGGGCTTAATTAAAAAACAAAATCAATTTTATTAATTGGAAGTGTTAAAAACGGGCGGAAGAGGCGTTCGGGGCTCGTATCTTGCTCGTATCTCTTCTTTAATCCGACAGAGAATGTGTTATTTTTACTCTCCTCAGTGGATTTCGAATAAATTTTATCGCTTGGGACTAATTTGGTTACAAATTTATTTGGTTGTGGGATCGTTAACAAGAGGAGTACATCCACATGGTTATCTGGACCGCACTCTTTAGTGCCCGGCCATCGCCGTTATAACAATATATCGACACTTGGAACTTGATAAAATGAAGACGACACTTCACTTAGGATTAAATAATACGGTTTTTTTAAGAGCATGTGCTGTGACAAATAAAATTTTTATTGTTACGATACGATGCGATTACTTTGGGGTTTTTAAAATAATATAAAAGGGACGACATTGATACCCAATTGTTTATATTGTCGTTTTTTAATAACTGTGTCACGGCTCCAGGCTTGTGACGGTAATAAAATGAAATTTTCACATTGAAAATTTACATATTTGGTGATACGTTTTACATGTTTTAAAAATTAAAACGTTCATCACGATGAAATACAATTCTGAAAACATGTTTTTTGTTTATCATTTTCACCAGCTGCTAATACTTAACATAATAAATTGGATTCAAAGTAAATTTAATGTAAAATGTATGTCCTTATAAATACACATTATTAAAAAGCGTACCTGTTTTGCAAATTTTATTACATTGCCAAAAAAGTTGTTCCAAACTTTCAACCACTACAACAGTAATTAATTAAATCAATTATAAAAGTTCCAAAAAGGTTTTAAAACAAATTAAAAGTAAAACAATCAAACAAAAAAAAACAAGCAAAATTCGTCAAAATTCGTAATTCGAACCCTTTATTCAAATCAGTCGCAACCGCATTGTTTATAGCTAAGGATAAATGTCGTTGACTCGATGGCATGCGCGTTAACTCCTCATTGCATTCCTTACGCTCGTTCCTATAATGTTCACTGAATTCCTAAATAAACGTTAAAATTAATAGCTGTATTTAGCCACTGTAGTCAACAGTACGTTAGAACGTTCAATAGATCGTTCTCTTTAATATAAATAGATTCGCTTTGAAGATTTATTTTAATAGCTCCGATTCCGGATTTGTGTAAGTGCAATTCATAAAATAATATTGTTGGTATTTATGTCATTAGCTATTCTGATGCGAATACTCATGGTTTTATCATAATCTTTGGAATTCAGTTTAGTTTGCTGATCGATTTTGTTTTTACAGTAGACTCTAAATCTATAAAAAGTGACATTATGACATATATGACATTTACATCGAATTTTCTTTTCATTAAATTTCATCATAGAGACCTGTCCTTTTCATACAATGTAACAACAATGAGCGATTCAATCAGCTTTGACATACTTAGAATATCATTTGTACATTTGCAAATTGAAAACGATTCGCAAGCAACGAGAAATTATTATGCACATTTACTGTGCGTAATAATTGTCAAGTGTCATAACATCTCATACGGTTAAGTTATGACATCACAGCAGAATCCAAAAGGGCTCTAAATTCCTCAAATGTTTTACCACACCCACTTAAAAATAAAACACGATCAACAAAATAGTTTAAGGTGAAGTTATACTGATGTTCATCGCGTAAACCAGCGCACCATTATTCAACCCTACCCTTTATTTGACTTTTATGGCACTCACTGACTGATATCTCCTTTTATTACAAACATAACTACTTATTACACTAACATAAGATTGCAAATCTGCTATATATCTTAAGCATAAACTTGTGGAAGATACTTGAATAAGAAATGTGTTATTTACATGACACCTAAGGCTGAAAACCGGAATTTTATACTGTTCTGTCTTTCGATTGCTGTTTAAAATTAGCTACATAATATGAAAAAGTGAAAGCACATTTTCAAGATGAAAAAAAAAATCGATAGAATTATAAACGAATTCGATTTTGCCAATGAAATCTAACAAGAAAGTGGTGGACAGGTTTATACTCTTTGGAACTCTGTTTTCTACAGGCAATTTTAATTCAAAAACTTTTTACTCCAATTACAAACCAGAAAACAAATACCAAGAAACATTTTACCACTACATTAAGATGAGAACTAGATTCCTAATTCCATAACTTTAGACAAATGCAATATTAACTTTCCACGTAACGATCACAATCGTCCAAATGGGACCTGTAGACTTACCGTGACGTCTTCACCTAACATTATTGCAGTTGTGGAAGCGAGACAGCGCATAACACAGTATAGAGCGTCGTCTCTCTCTAACAACTGCAATAATAGTACCTACTTTAAGCGATGGTGAATAGTCTGTACAAATACCGGGCTATGTCGTTAGCAAAGATAACAAATGGTAATTTTTCTACAAAGCAAACCGGTTCCGAAATAAGAGCGATGTAGACCAAATCTATTGTAAAGTGAACAATAGTGTGGACACGTCGTAAAATGAAACAATGCGAAGATAGTTCATAGATTATCTAGATGAGGCATTTTTGTTTGCAAAAATGCTAGAATTGTTTCCCTAATCAGGTATTCTTTGTTTGTTACGGATGCGTTAGTGATACTAATTTATGCGGCTGAAAACAACATTGAGTTTTGAGACGTGTAGAGATAATTCAAAAGAGCAAAGAAGTTTACAATTTAAGTCCTAACTTGCAGTTTTTTTTTTTTAAACAGTTTACGATTGTTCATGCTAGTAAAATTCTTGCAAAGATTACCTTTGATTTGTAATAAAGCACAACTGGAGCGATGCTCACATAAATGGTCATACGCAAAAACAACCCTCGTGACGTTAAAAAATTAGTTTGTTTTGTTGAATTTGTTTCTAAATTACACGCACTTTAGGCCGATGCATTACAATGTGAAGACGGCAAAACAAGGGCGACTTTTTGGTGTGCGAACTTCTTGAATACGACTGTCTTAGTAGGTACAAAACCTTGCCATGTAAAACATAATCTACATTTCACACCTCTATAGCACCTCTAGTGACAATACTTTAGTTCTTGGAGCCTCACAATAAACAGATGACGTCGTATCGAAGTGTGGGCCGCGCCGTGAACACGCCGCAGCCATAGCGCCTAACTCTTTGCTCTGCTACATTGGAACAGGGATGGACTTGGGATGTCCGGAAAAGAGGTGAAAAAGGGGAAAGGGGAAGACAGTTTTCAAAGCAATATAAACCGAAAGAAAAATATGCCTCATCTTTTCTGGCAAGGGTCGTGTTTTCCTATTTATGTAACATCCAATTAAAATGGTATACCTATATCAAATTGTATCGTCACTGAAATCAAAACACAAACACTTTTGTGGTAACAATTTTGATTGCAGCTAAATGAAAGTCAGGACGAGGCATTGGAACAAATTTTAATGCAATCGGTGTTCAAACCACGTCAAATAAACAGATATTCAAACCACAGCCATCTTCAAAATGTAATTAATTATACAACAAACATTCATACTTTTTATCAAACTGAAGATAATTTAGGAACAATAAAGTTCACTCCCAAGTCCGTCCCTTACCTCAGTGAAGTGCAAAACACTGTCGACGCAGGGGCACCTTGATATACTGCGCGGGGGCACTCGCCCCGTGGGCCGATGCATCTAACTATTGTGCAACCACAAATATTTGTCCGATACATATATAAGAAGAAATTGTCTTACGCACCGGGTATATATCGGTTACGTGATAACTTACAGAAATATTTCGTAGTATACGATATTAATATCGGTATCTTATCGTTGAGTTGTGAGGGTTATGTACGCTTGTAGTAGCTTTTGTTTTCCTTATTTTAATACAAACTAACAAATAAATACGTTGATGCCTAAAAAACTATAAAAGGCGATTGTAAATACCAGCAATCATATTAACTTATTAAACACGCTTAATTAAGTTGTTTCAACACTTCGAGCCATAAAACAAGCTATTTTTAGTACCGTAAATATTTAACCAGAAAACGTTATTCAAACTTGCTAATCACTAGCGACATAAAAACTGTAATAACAAACACAAATCAGTACAAACTAAAGTTTACAGCCTAATAAAATGAAGAAGCTTAAAAAGCAACAATTATCTAATCTACGTGCATCATATATCATGCAGCAGTGTCATAGTCTGATGTATAAATTAACAGGCGTGTTAAATCAACGTCGAATCATTACTTTGAATGTTGGGTACTTGTGTCAAAGAGTTTATGTTACAGAAGCGACTATTTCTTTAACCTAATTACAGACTGTACAATAGGCAAACCACAGTTTGTAGCAGCGATGTTTGGTTAACTTTTAATTAAAAAATCGTTGTTGTTAAGTTGACGAGATCGCAAAAAATAATTGACAATCTCAAGGCATGGATCGAAGGGAATTCACAATACGAACTCATTATACTGTAACATAATTATCAAACTATATTTGTAGATACCTCATACGGATTACACGTTATGCGGTTCTGTGAATTTTCGCTTCTGTGAGGCACATACTCTTTGCTTAAGCTATAGACGGGGATACTATCTAGTGACGTCATAAGACAGGTTTTTTATCTATGAATTCGTTTGACCCGGGGTCTCCCGCCCACGAAGCTCGTTTATAGTGTTTAATATGATTACACGGTGTTAAGGTGGGAATGAGCCCTTATTGGTGAATTCGACTATGGAAAATTGATTTCTGAGTGTTGGTTTAGCTGATTGGCGATTGAGAAGTAGGTATGGATAAATTGTTAATTGATGTTGAAGGAAAACAACCGTGAGTTTTGATGTATCGGTGATTACTGCTCCGTTATTTAAATAGGTTTACAATTTCATAGCCGAATAACGGTCTCCATCTTTTTGGTGAAATAATTAAATGTAGTTAGGGCATAGTTTATAAATAAGAATGAGACATTTTCCAAGAGTTAAAAACAAGTTCAGGAAAACTGTGTTTAAGGTTGATTTAAATGAGAAAATGTATATTGTACATGGAAAATATCTGTTTGCTGACTGAAATAAAGAAAAAAATACATTATGAAATCTTAAGCAAATCTAATTTCGGTATCAGCATTATTATAGAGAATTACTACTAAAAATAATTGCCTTCAAGTATAGATCAGTAGTCATAAAGAAAAGGTGAACATTTATGCTCTCATTACGTCCCAAGATACGTATAATTTACATCAATTTAAGAACAATAACATCATCATTCGATTAACATTTCAACATTCGATTCTTATGTACTTTCACAACGCGAATCAGACTAACATTATAAACAAACATCGAGATATAATCGAGTTGTTTCGTTTGTTCAAACGCTAGTGTGTACCCGGTAGTTAGATTTAATGCCGAGGCCGAAAGTGGCCGAAACCAAAGATTCCGTTTTGTAAGAAATGTTGGTTTTGAGGTGTGAACTAGGCTAGCCCTAATGTTGCTGCAATCTTTAATCAATGATATTCAAGGTTTAAATGACAATATACAGTATTGTTCATTACTGATTGATGATGATTGTTGATTTTTTTATCAAGTTGCATTGGAAACAGCCTCACAGGATACTGGCCAGTGGCTAGACAGTGAATTTAAGTACTTCATTATCATTCGCCTGCCCTGATTCAAATTATTATTTAGGGTTGGAGCAGCATGTCTTCTTCTTCCACGCGTTCCTATCCGATCTCTTTGCAGCCATATCATCTTTCACACAATCCACCCATCGTTTCTTTGGTCCTCTTCCGATATATCTATCCAAATTCATGTCCCGCATCACGAGGTAAGAAAAACCTTACCACGTGATTCTCTTTTCTCCTCATGATAATAACACAGTATAAAAATATGATATTTAGACTGTGATAATAATATGTCCATACCATGACAGTTGAATTTAAGTAGGCATTTACGTTTAGTTTTTTTTTCTATGATTTGTGCACCAACGTTTGGGAGCTTTCTTAATTTCGCCGAATTATCAAATCAGAACTTTAGCCGAAACCAAATATTTCGCCGAATCCTGAATGTTTGGTCATCACTATTTGTGATATGTGCTACATTTGGTCGATGTGACCCGGGGTCGAGCTCTCGCCCGTCGTATCATAATTACCAGTGAAATAACCTGATTGTGATCACGACACGCACACACGCACGCTTTTGTGTTTGCTAAGTCAGCGGTACTCAATGTTTTGTTTGTTGATAATAAAAGCTTTACACAAATAAATGAAAATTACGACTGAGTCAGGGTTTTATAAATGAAATTTCTGTTATGAAATGTGCTTTCTGACTTTAAAAAAAAATAAGTTAATTAAACGTATTCTGGATATTAATTATTTTCAATTTGTGAAGAATTAACTTAAAACAAACTTGATGATTTTAGTATTGGACTTGAATTTTTATTAATCACAAATTTCAGTGCCATTAAGTAAAAAAAATATCAAATTATCGTTCCCTTACTATCCAATGAAGTAATTACTTTTTATCTTACATTTTCTTGATCATGTTCTGTGTACCTACATTTTTGGTTGGAGATCCATATAAATAAAAAAATACAGCCATAATCAAAAACTTTTATGTACTCTTTGTAAAAAAAATACATATCTAAAACTTTGAGAACCGCTCAGTATTGTCCGGTTAACTCAGTACAAGCAGTACAGGTATGGCACCCCGACGTCTCGCATACCGAGCCGACTATTTTGTCTAACCAACTGTTAAATAGCCGCCTCAGCCGTCGATACATCAATCACGCAAACAAACACGAATCATTTGAGAATCATTCCTTTTTTTTCGCTTCAATTAGATCTTTTGTAACCGAAGCACAAAAACGAACATACGTTTAAATATGAAATTAAATGCGTCGTTGGACTTTTAAAGTTTGGTGTCCATTGTTGTGACTATTGTCGTATTGTTAAATGATAGCTCGATTCTTGAGTGTTTGATTTTTAATGGTTATTATGAGGAATTGTTTGAAGGTTTATGTTTGAGATTACTGGCTGGTTTTTGCGAATAGTAATGTTTTTTTAGATAGCGAAGGCATTGTAGTTAGTGGCTTGAGTTCGGTGACCATAATTGTTGATAGGAAGTGGTAATAAGAGTTAATTAAAAAGAGTTTTATCAAGTTGTAGGTAAGGTTATTTCTTTTTCTTCTTAATGGTGTTGTGACAACTCCTGAATCCAACCTCATTGCCTGCCAGAATTTATATACTCCAAATTAATCAGTTCACCCGATTCCTTTGTGGAGAAAAATCTTGCACAAAAAATAAAACAGATATTATCTCCAACCTTTTAAACATCTTTGAGTGTATTGTATAAATAAATTACCATTTTATTACAATCAGTAAACATGCAAGTTAAAATATGAGTATCATTCAGATTAAGACTGATGCACGTTATGGTTCCAAAATCTCCTCAGTCAAACGTCGATCAAGTTAATTGATCATTCAACATGGACCGCGCTAAACGGGAAATATTTAAAAATCAGACACTTAATCAATTTACTGAGATCGCAGCAACTACTCAATCATTCCATTTTTACTAAGAGTAACACACAGATCGGTCATAAGGAGACTTTAATGCCTACAAGCGTTTTTATAGGCCTGTTGGTCTAGTGGTTAGTGGCCTTGACTGCTATGTTATAGGTCGTGGGTTCGATTCCGAAGAACAAATGTTTGCGTAATGTGCGCGATCATTTTATTGTCTGGGTGAAATTTATCTATAATATGTATGTATTTAGAAGTCGTTTGTTGTCTAGTACTCATAATACAAGCTCTGCTTAGTGGTGGAATATAAATATATACTAAATTAACGAACCCCAATGAGTTCGTCTTAACAATCTTAAAGTAGAATTATTGCTGTAGTGGAAGTAAGACAATGTTATGAGCAAGTTTGTGCTCTGTCTTGCTTCGACACTGTCAATGGCCCTATTATACATATAATACAGGAAACATAACATCACCATTTTCACTCATACTTACAAGCCAATGTAGATAAGATTAAACCCAAATTCTTGCCAAAAAACGTGAGAGAAAAAAACTTAAAAATCTTTATAAAAATTATAACTCATTCGTGTGCTTTGACACTGTTAATTTTATTCAAATACGTAAATTAAGATAAGGGCTGTCCATATAAAACCATTTAAAAAAATATGAAATTAGAAAGCTTTTAACAAAGCGTTGTTCTGACTCGCGAAGATAACATAAAAACTACAAATATATTAAAATAATCTAAATGTTTATTTTGCCACGACATTTTATAAGCGAAAGTTACGACGTCTGGGTATTTTGATGGTTGTAACTTAATCAATAATCATGTCGAAGATATTGAACAAGGTTGAATGAAATTTTGAGGAAACAAATAATTCAATGAACGAAAGATAATGATTATCATTTTTTTTTAAGTTAGATTGTAGGTACAATAAAATCACGTACTTTTTCGTCTTTCGCAAATTTAGAACATGACGATCGTCATTTGTTTTTCGAGTTCTATATCAAATATTTGCAATAACATTGAGCATCGGGCGACAACTAAGCAATCCTTCCACATTCGTCAGCATTGTGATTTCGGTAAAGGGCAATCTTTAGGCGATTGGGTGCGAGCGCGACCTTATCTGCCTTGACTGCCTTTATGTTACGATCTTAAAAAAGATTTATGATAACGCACGGCCCGACGAGGCCCGCAAACACTTTAAAATAAATGACAAGGAGTCACTTCCAATTGTGATGGAAATGCTTTCTGCAGTAAAATTAAACTATAACCCAGTCGTTTAGAGAGATTTAAATGGCTTAGTCTTTTATTGGGTCTGCCTACGTTTAGGTTAGGTGGGTTGATGGCTGATCCTGACTTTATACCTCCCACCTGAGCCGAGATCTCTTTATAGGTAAGTATATGTTCATTCGATAATGTTTGCGATCTTTTTGTCTCGACACTCATTCGATTTTTAACTCGGACAGATTAAATTCGTTATTAATTTGTTGTGAAACCGAATCTTTGGGTCGTAAAAATTTAAGTCAGAATAAAATTAAAAGATACGGTTACATGTTAAGTACTAATGTCTAATGGTGATTGTTTAGTATGGTGTTTGATATTGATGGCATATCAAATGGAGGGTCACATTCAACATTAATATGATGCTTTAATTTTAATTTTGTATTTATTAAGTCATGACCCTACAGATTTTATTGCATATTGTGCTTTTTCATTTTGCGTTGATGATATTCTAAATGTTTTGAGCAGGTCAACTTACAATTATCTGTTCGATTATTCTCTTTTAGGCCTAATGGAGCGAACTATAATATCTAGCATTCATAGTTAAAAACAATGTAGAACCACATTCAAATTCTTGAATAATAATTGAAAATGAAAAAGCAACTGGATATTCTTGCCACTACCACAGCTACTTAACCGATATCTAATTAAAACAGACTCTAATTGTAACAAACGATATAATATCAACCTTTCCTAGCATAAATGCATTACAAACACCCATACATTACCCTCCAATCTCCTTTATGATCACAATCATCCACTAGTCCTATCTACCTTCAGATTATCTCAAGCCAAGCACACATCGCTATTGAAATTATTTTATACTGTATTGAAAACGCAAAGCTTCGAGTTATCATATGAAATAATAATAACATTACAATATTTTGTACATTAAGTGCATTCGGGGTGTGGTGTTTCGGATAAGTGTGTATCGGCTTATGCTTGGAGATACGGGACTATAGCCTTAAGAATTTATAGACGCGACATCGTTTTATATGTACCTTTGCACAGATTTGTTGTGTGTTAAGGTCTTTTAATGCTCGTTATTTCTTTACTAGCATTCGGTATAAGTGTGGGTGTCGATAATTAATTTTGTTGCATTTATTTTTATCTTTGTATGGCCTACAAACGAATAGGACGTTTCATTATTGGCTGTATTTCAATCTTTTTTATGCGAATTATTTGTGGCAGTAGACATATTGTCAAAGACAAAAGTATCACGGAAATATGTCAAAATAACTATACAACTATTGTCAATTTAACTCTCTTTTGGAAAGATTCTTAATCATTTGAACTCCTCATCTATACAACCATATTATTATTAAATAAAATTGGAGAGTTTGTTTGTTTTGTCTGTCTGTTTGTTCCCGCTAATCTCTGCAATATCTAGGCTGATTTTGACAGGACTTTTTTGACAAGTAGCTAAAGTGTTAAGAAGGCTATTTTTATTTCAGAAGATAAACTAATTAACTTTATTGTTAAATTCCATTTCATAGTTCAATATAAAGGTGGTCCTTCTAAAAGTTATAAAGCACTAACAAAATATACCCGTAGGCGTTGCTAACGTTTTTCCAAAACGTAATGTCGCCTAAGCAAGCTGTAGCATGTGAACATGTTTTTATTTATCCCTGCCTTCTTCTCAGGACAATCCGTTTTTATTAAACACTCAAACGCCACTTATTAAAATGTAGGCGGGTTTACTTAGGACTTATCAAGGTTGACACTTAATCGTTGAATGTTTTGTGATTTGGAACAATTAGGTTGTTACTGATTATCTTAATTACGTAAACATAATTGTTTAAAATGAAAAGAAGTCATATGGGTAAGTAGTAATTTAAACTGTTTTAATTTATTAATTTAATAATTGTTTATTTCATACATTTTGAAACGATATGCTACATCAAAGTAATATAAAATAAAGTCAAGTAAGATTTTTGCTTAGAGTAAAAAAATAATTTATTATAATTCAAAAGTGTCAACCCTATCCTTTATTGTGTGATATCAAATGAACAAGTGTTTATTTTCGTAAAGACTTTTAATTTTAAACAAACCGAAATAAGCTGAGATTTAATATAAACACACAAGCATAAGTACTTTTTAATGCTGGCTGCAATTATTTCGTATTTACATTAAGAGTATTGGTTTTCCGTTAATCTTGGTCTGTTGTAAGAAATTCCAGTTTTAATTCAGTTTAGTTTTGTGAATGAAAAGGCCCCATTTCAAAAAGCATTCAGTTTTATGTTTATGGTACTCAAAATTTAATAACACGACATACCGAGCGGTTATTAACACAGTAAAGTTCGATGAGTATGTCAGTATTGGGTAACACATTGTTTTACTGTCTTACTAATGTTGAAAACTATAAACGGCGTCCATAAACAAGTCAAGAGACGAACACACCGTCATAACCTATTTCACACAAACAGATAAAACATTTTCTCCCAAAGTTTCTGGCAATTAAATCTAACATTTACATAATTAACACAAACAAACGTCGTGACCCAGCGACGTATCGATAAAACATCGTTTAGAATTAAGCGGAATCGAGTTCTCGGTTTGAAATACTAATCACGTCGTTAGTTGACCTCTCATTGACACGGCCGCTCCCCCGTCTCATCTCGAAACAATTAAAACAATCTACATCGATGTATCGATCAGATCCGCATTCCCATTACTGAGGCAACGACCTCACACTGCGTAGGATTTGAGAAAGTATCTCTTAGTGTTTTATGATTATTTTAATAAGAAAGCAACTTACAATGTAAGTGAGGTTAAGTGTACTCACTTGGGAATCGATTGGCTTTTCCTTACGATCAAATTTATGGCGATTGGGTGCGTGTGGAATTGGAATATTTATTCCTACGTATTTATGGATAAGTATTTATTTAATTAAATAGCTGTTTGTTGTGAATAATATAGATTTAATTAGAAAGGTTCACGCAACATTTAAAAGTAATTATGAAGGTTAATTTAATTTTTATTTCATTTAGAGATTGCTTTTGCAGGGCAGGGGAATATTGATTTAGAGATTGCTTTTGCTTATACTTACATATTTTTCCTGCTAGGTACTTTCATTTGTAAAGCGGCAGTACTTTACCTACGTTTAAAAACCTTAGTTTAAATTTCGATTTCTTATAAAGGCCCTTATGTACAGGCATAACCATGACTTTGAAACAAATAAAAATAATATAAAGGAAATAAAGAAAGAAATATTCGCAATAAGTCATAACTTAATAACCCTTTAAGCGTTGATGGGATTAAAACAAAACACGAATGCATTGTTTTTATAAAAGCGACGTTTCGTTCGCCTGAGTGACAGGCAAAGGTAGATTGGTAAAGTGACCTTTCTCGAGACGGTAAAGTTCAATTTAAAATCGAGATTAAAATGTGATTATTGCTTCATTATTGCAGTGATACAATGGTTTAATGGATCAAGGGAGAGTTAATTCCTTTATTCGCACTTTGTTTTTGCGAAACAGGTCGGTTGGGGATTGGTTCTTAATAGTAACGCCATCGGCATGAGCTTGTGTGATTGTTATTACTTGTAGTACTTGTACCTGTAGGTACTGTTGAGGTTATCGTTCTAGTTGTGTCTCGAATTTATTTGAAAAGGCCTGACTTAGCAAAAAAAAAAAAACTCTTATACTTAAGCATAATAATACATTAAGTGGTTTTAATAAATGACGTAAGTTAATCAAGTCTTAATACCTAATTATTTCACAGCAAATTTCCAAGTTTACTTTGAAAAGCTAATCTGACAAATATAATAGTTCAAAATCACCTTCATTTCTTTACTGAGAAAATAAATTTAACTCCGAATAACCATAATCACTTGCTAATTTACCATTCTACTGATTAATTTAGTCTGCTCAATGTCTACCTACATAATTATTTTATCGCCACACCTACGGTATATTGGGTGGCCTATTCTGCCGGACCACACGGTAATGCTCATCCTACATAGTACATCAAGAGGCACTCGGATTAAGTTGTTATTATAATTCTCTCTCCGCGAGCCTACTTCACACCAATTATTGCGACATTCAATTTATTAAACGATGGACAGTTTATTATTTTTTGATGATAAAGGGTGGGTACTGTCTTCTACCGTTGGTTTGTTTGAAAGATTTACGTTGATTTCTTTGTTTTTAAGTAAGAGACGACTTGATAGATAATATTCTTTCAGAAAATGTATCTATTGCTGCATCTTTTTAACCCTAAGCTCTACAGGATTTCCAAAAAGTCCATGACACCCTGTATTACTTACAATGTTAATTATTCAATAGTAGCTAGTACTTCAGTTTACATTGTTTGTTTGTCATTCATTGTGTGAATGTATAGAGCTGAAAGTACGAAAAATAAAACTGTACACAAAATATCGGTAAAAAGACTAGATAAGAAGGAACAAAGAACATTACAACTATCAGACAACTGTATGCCAAGTTTTGAGGTTTTCTCTGCCAGTGGAGCAATAACTAGGACAATAGATATCGTTTCTTATGTTCCAAGATACTTATCAAACAAAACAAATACTTTTTTTTATAAATTACCATAAACTAACAATGAACCAATAACCAATAATGTATAAAGGTTGACACTAATACATATTAATATATTTCGAACTAATTTTAAAGTGGAGAAACACATCTATAGTTTTGACAAACTTGTTTTTTCAGATAACAAAATTGTAGCTTTAAATAATAAGGGTCATTTTTCTTGCTGTGCTCGATTTGACGACGGTAAAGGTATCTTTGTAAGTGCCCAACCGGCCTCGGATTTGAGAGCGAGGTGTCAAGTCATTGGTCGTTAATCTATATTAAAATAAATCTCATTGTTTCTCTTTATTACTAAAATTCAATGAGAGAAGAATCCTTTATGACAATGCAAGAACAGTCAATAGAAACGAGTTTGGAATTATGACGATTGAAATGCAAGATAAAATATTACTTACATAATTATATTGTTTAGAGAAATATCAAAGCAGGTTTTACTAACTTTGTATCACACCTAGCGATGGAATTTTACTAGTTCTGTATCCTATATAAATCATATCGATAAAAATATTAAGTTAACTTATTAGGCCGAATTAACAAAAAGTGAAGAATCAAACCTCCTATTTATTGGTCATAGACTCTTCTGTTCCAAAACTCTAGATACATATATCTAGTTAGTACGTATCTAGTAGGTACGTAAGTAATAAAATCTCAGCTTTGAATTTTATATTTTAGCAAAATAGGAATCTACGTTAAAAAAACCTATTTTCTTTTCATAGATACATATTTTCGGTGCTACGATACTGAGATTTCATTCAATGGAAGATTTTTAGTATTTTTCCAAATTAATGCCCTCACTGCTTAGTAAGTGGGATAACATCTTAAGGACCACACTGTTGCTTACCAAGTAAGACTTGGCAAGTTATTGAAATTCTTATGAACTGACAAGGAAAATCCCCAACTAGAATATGATATAACGGTTAAACCCTAATGCGATACATTGAGCAACAATGATACACTAAATGACCTCTTGATTTCCTCGAATACTTACTCATAGATGCACATAATTCAATATTCTAACGGGCATTGAAACAATTCACAGCAAGACCCGAGTTAATCAGAACGCTAAAGATTGTGTCGGAAGACAAGACATAAAAAATAATAAAAAACAATCATAAATACAATAGCGCAAGTCATATAGTTTCCAGCGTCGTTTCTCAATAGATGGTCGAGATAGTCCAGGTTGGGTGTTTGCCAGTTCAATTATCATTACTAGTCGAGATTCCGTCGAGTCACTGTGTTGTGGGTGACCCGTATTAGATCGGTTAATTCAAACTATTTATCAACTCCATTCGTTATGCATAGGATCAGATTTTGAAATTGTTTGATGATGTTATGGCGTTCGGGCTATTGTGTCACTACCCCGCCTGGCTTAGTACGATGGGAGTGTACTATGTTAATCGTTGTATCACTGATTGAATCTATTGAAGCCGTAGTTAAATAATACGCGTGCGCTATGGGCCACTCTCGTTAATTTATCCTGTACGTATTTAGGACAGTGTGATATACAAAGAGCATTAGTCTGCCTTTCCAAATGATATTGCTTTTTTAATTGTAAGTACGAGTTATTATCTAATTTGAAATCCAATGGTAAATTAATGAAAATTTTGCTAGTTTAGGGTATCTATATTTAAGAAGAACTTAGTAAGACTGAAGCCCATTTTTTATCAGATCTGTTTAGAATACCGATTTTAAACTAGTCAGTTATAAATGTAACAGAAATAGGCATCTACTATAAATACAAATAATGTAAACTATTATGTGATGATAGTGCGAACATTTTACTTAACCCTGCCTTGTAAATTGCGATATTAGCTTTACATAACGGCTATCGGGAACCCGAAGAATGGCCATGAAACCTATTATAGGGGTAAATAAGGGTAAAGAGATAATGGCCCATTGGTAAGCTTTGACTGGCGATTGAAAGATTACGTTTTAGTTCACTACAGAACTATGGCAGTAAAACAAAACGTAGCTATCATTTATTTTGGGGGAAAATATTTATTGCGTTCTTGAAAAATTTTGTTATGGAAAAAATGAGTATTTATTTGCTGAAATAAGGTGTTTGCTACGCCATAAACCCTGCAACACTGCATGTATTATCGTAGGGTTGTCTTTAATCTGATACTTGACTAGACAAACAGACTTTATTATTTTAAGACATACAAAGAATACGCTATACTAAAACTAATTTACCTTCAGCTATACCATAGTACGTTGAAACCACGAATTAAAATGAACATGCATAAAACAGAACAAAACCCAATGATTTTGAAAACTAATAGGTAAACACGTTCACAATGAGCCGATTGTTCGCCGCCAATGAATGGCAACAATGCACGACTGACACAAATGAGCACCTAATTGGAACATTGCGACATCACCCAAAACCGTGCGATCGTGATACTCACAGTTCTCACACTAGGATACAGTTTAATTTGTGGTAAAGTAACCTCGGGTATTAGCTATTGTAGTAAAACCTTTAGGTAATAATAATAAATGTTTCAAATCATCTTTATTGATATCGATTCAGTTTTGGGTGATGCAAACGCGGATTGCAGTATGAAGTTCTTGACTGTCATGGGTAATGTATCAGTGATAACAAGCTATTTTCTACAAAATATAATTATAACTATAAATTTCCTAGATTTGTAACATAAATGTGTAGTTAAACAATAAGGCAGGAGAAACACTGTTTAAGGATTATTTAATAATCTCAAACCACAACCTTCGCATTCCGTAAGCCAATCAACAACTTCACAATACTTCACGTAGACTAACATCCAACAAAAATTAAGAATGTTAGCTACCCAACACCAACATACTAAGATTAACAAACCATTACAAAGAAACTAATACCTCCAACACGTTTCTCATTCACTTTATCTATCGCATCGGGACCTAATTCCTCATGTGGAATTAGACAATCGACGAAACAATGACGGTCAAAAGGGTACGCTACCGGTAGCGATCACAGATAATCCCAACGATTTGGTGACATTTTGAAGTGTGTCAGTCAGGGCTCTCGAGGCATCTTGTCGTGACGCCCGAAGTGGCGACGTCGTGATCCAAATTAATTAAAACGGAGACACAAAACTAAAGCTATCACGATTGACTAAGGCGGCAGGTTAGAGTGGATATGACTGGCGAAGTAATTTGCTGGGGTTCTGTTTAACTGTCTCTGTTGGTTCTAGAGCTTTAACACTTAAAACTATTACAAGAAAATAATCAAATATCGTTCCCTTTTAAGCACTCAGATAACACGTTGTCCCTTTGAAATAAATATTGATGTATAACAAAAGTAACGTTCCATTTCTGAACACCCCGCAAAAGGTATGCAATACCTACTGTATTCAATAAATTGCAAATCATTGCATTATTAAACTTACAATTAATAAAACCTGCATCAAAATTGATAAAGAGCCTGCGAACAGGGATATTAAAAAAGTAATTAAAACCAATAACCATTATTTCATTTATGACAAGGCAAATCAAGACACGTCCACACATGGTGAGATTCATAAAGCTCTGAGACTGGCCCACCGCTGAGGCATGAAGCTCGCCATGCAAACCGTCACATTTCAAAATACAATATGCTAATTAACATCGTTTTTTTTCTACCCTACGAGCTCTCAGAAACGAATGCAAATTCCCTTCGGACCTTTAATTACGCTTCGAACACGACTGACGACGGTGTTAAAGATGCAGTTTTAAGAATTGTCAGTGTTTGCACTGCGCGTGCGCCGAGAGATTTAAATGGTAAGAGGATTTAGTAAGAGCATTGTGAGTGACTATGAAAATGTTTACTGCTGTTTAGGGCTGTCGCTGTTTGTATTCGATATTAATGATGTTATAAAAGCTTTCTCTTCGATTCTTTTTCACTTCCTTGTACCTGGGTGTCCTGCGATAATTAAATTTGAAAAAATAAACACCATAGCTTTCACCATTAGTCAAATAAATCTATGAGAAAGTTCACATTGGACCATTGATCACGGTAGCAAAAACAACCATTAAGCCCTTCTCAGAAATCCATTTTAGGTATCAATCCCGAAATCAATGCGACACAATCAAAGTAAACGTGTCCCGAACCATTGAATGTGTCTCCAATCAACAATGGGAGGCGACATTAATTCTATCCATCATGTCGAACCCAAAAAGGGTGGAAGTTCATTAAGAGATGCATTCCTCAAGTATTATTCTTTGAAAACTGGTAATAAAAATAATAACAAGCCGGCCACCCTGCCAAGTGCTATCAGCTCCATCTGTTGTCGCTGCGGACAAACTCGCCTAATGAACGATGATAAATCATATTCGAGAGGCGGCTCGTAGCCTGTGCCGTGCTATTCTTACGACGCATCAATACACGTCAACTTACCGTAGCTCGCAGTCCATTACTGTATTTGTTCTTGTGGAGTTTTTACGAGTGTTTGTAAAGCAGCAATGGGTGGTATGTGGTTTGTATTTGTGGATGCTGGTTAGATATTTAAGAGCAACTGTGAGGTGTCTCTCGGGCCGTGTCCCTGCCCGCACACCATTGTGCTTACTAATGATTTTATGCAAATGTAGCCTCTTTAGATCGAAGTCTTAGCGCGATCTCAAACCGTCAGGTACTGGGCTCATTATTAACAATTTGAAATATGACATGGGAATTTTCAACAATATTATCGTAAAATAAATTAGGTTTTATTAGTGACAAATGGAAAAGGCAGGTTATTTATATTTTGATCATGCAAGTAGATACTGATGCTCTGCTAATATTGATTGTAAAAACATATTTTTAGCAAAAAGTTATTTATACTCACGAGTGTGATAATTTGGATGTTAAATACCTACGAGAATAATTTACTTTAAGATGACTAATCTTTTGCGTATCTATTGATTTTCTTTCATAGTATTTATTATTATCATTAGGTATAGTACGTAGAGTATTAGCGGGTTGAAACATTAAACTGAAATCATATGATTTAACGTAGATCTTGCATAATTTATTAAGCTAACTTAAATAATACCTTCGTGTAAAACTTGTTAGATATTGTATGTAAAAAACATAAACCGAGAATTAGAACAAATTAACAGTAAACAATGTATTTAAAGGTTATTTCACAAAAAATAAATCCACATCTCGGCTTTTTTAAGAGAATATGATCCGAAACTTCCGTAGGTCTAGAAAACAATCTAATCGTAATCAATTAATTACGCATTGTAAATATTTTAAATATGAATCACAGAATATGACTCCAAAAACATAAAAAGGTTCTTTTTCCACACTTAATTTAAAGAAATTACTGACAGCTTAAAAACATTGTGTTTGGCAACAAACTTTAAGAATAAGTCGTCAATCAAATGTTTGCTAACGATACCCAATAACCATCTTTGTTGGTCCAAAAATGTGTACAATGTAACAAAAGCCAACAAAATGAAAAGTTCATACAAAAATCTTCATTCATCTCGAAATACTTGGAACTGTGATTCAGAGGATCTGGTCCCACGTTTCCTTCGAGAACAAGAACAAAGCTAATCGTTGCTTAACCTTAATTGCGATAATTACCACTCCTCTGTACCGACAAAATGATTTATTATCTCAAACGGTAGCTAAATATCCAAATAGAGTGGATCCGTTCGACAGTTGAAGTAGAAGGTTAACATTGTTCAAGCATTTTGGACAAAGCACCATGCTTTATGATGTCACCTAGTAATAATTTGGCAATTGGTAGGCCCGTGTACGTTTGTATTATGCGTGATAAAGTGCAACGCATTACCGCGCACCGACCAAACGCGAGAGACGTTGCGTGGTTCAGGTTTAGTCAGTAAGAGTCTGGGACTACCCACTTCCTCCCCCGAGGAGGTGGGTGTCCATGAGGATTCCAAAGCCTTACCCAAAAAAAGGCTCGTATCCACGCTTCAAAGGAAGCTGAATAAAGGTTCGCAGACTATGTAGAGACGATGGGTGTAAGTTTACACATTTAATCCAAAAATATTCCTGTATTTAAATTTATATACTTTTAAGTATACAAAGGCATATTGCTCTATATAGGCAAGTGAAAGTTTTAGGTAATATGGAACTTCTGTGTATATTTTGATGTGTAACATTTAGCTAATGTTCGCCTTTCGTCGTTGACCGTGGGAAATATTTAAGTTTGCGGTTACAAATTAATGAATGGTCATTTGTATAGAGCTGGTAATTGAACATCTAGTGCTAATGGGGAACTGTGAAACTGAAAATTGGACTCAAATTTTGCTAACCAAGTAGGTTTAAATACGTTTTTAATTTTGTGTGAAAACTGTTCTGACTTCTCCTGGACAGTTGGTTAGATTTGAAGCTTGTGATAAGGTCTCATTAATTTTCTCATTTAGATCAAGTAGGTAGAAAGATAGAGGCAAGTAAAATAAGAGTTATATTCAGTAGCGGAACCACAAGGGCTGCGTTAATGATGTTTATTACAATTCGTATGACAACTGTTGTAAGATTTCATTGATAGCTTCTACTACAGACTAATTGACTAGCAATTCACTATACATATTTATAGAGATTAGAAATATCTAGCTAGAACTTAAGAATTCAATGCTCAATACTTTATTTCGCTCTACAATTTATAAAAGTCTTAAATATGAAGAAACTGTTGTAAACCCTATCGGGCACGAAAATATTAGGAGAGAAATCTAGTCGTCAACTTAGTCTGACATTATAATAATATTTTTTTAGCTATCAGCTTCACAGTAACTATAAAAGTACGATATTACTTCGACCGATTTATGAAAATACGTTGGTCAACCTTACCACTAGCTACTTAATGAACCAATAAGTCCGTACTACACACAACAAGACACAATCAGAATGGCAGAGACTAATTCAAAGAATCTTAATATCAATTTATGATCACGATTTATTAATTGGAGGCGATCGATCGACAGGACGGTTCCTTGCACGTTGTAAACTTATCACAAGTCATGACCAACTTATGTAATGTTGTTTTTTAAATAATTACAATGATTATTTGTTTGTATTATATAGTTTGAATTAAATAAAACCTAATGTTTATAATAAAATTGTACTCGTTCGATTGAAAGCAAAATTTTATTCAAATTCCATAACGTATTTTTTGATATTCACAAGTTCAAAATTTGAAGAGCCATTTGATTATTTTTGATGTGTACAAAAACACTATCCTGTTAGTAATTGGATAAACGATATCGTATGTGCAGAGCTTTGGAATAATCCTTAAAATTCAAGTATATACCCTTATAATACAAGTAGGTATGTCAGTATTATTGTTAAGTAAAAGATGCACACAATGCGCATATATTCAACTATTGCTTCCATGAAAATGTGCTAATAGAACAATGAATCACAGCACAACGTGATTAATTCGTAAACGTCTGCAAATGAGCTCGTTAGATTTTACACTATGCATGATAATAAATTTCATTACAAGCAAGTATAAATAACTCGATATATCACCGGAGTCATTACGAAATAATTCACGGGAAAAGAATATTAGAATGAGAAATAACAGCCGGCTAGTACTTATTAATGTTTGTCCAAAGACTAGAAATGTTTAGACGGACTCTATAACGGACACTAAAATCTAACAGATTCAAATTCATTGTTTTGTGTTTTGTTTTATAATATAATGTTTAATTATGCACCTGAAACCTGTAGGTAGTCACTTTTTTTCTTTTTATTTCAATTTTTCGTCATCGTGTTTTTCTTATTAGCCAGTATCTCAGTGAATTTTAATAACACAGCAGATGCAACATTCAAAAACATTTTCTTGTAAACACACACAGCTTAGATACTTTACCTCATTCCTAAATCACTCTTGTCCAGTACGCCGCGCAATAATTTCCGCGATTCTAGTCGCTCTAATTCAATGTTGTTTGTACGAAAATAAGAAAAACTGCTAATCACATGCGTACTTACATAACGCAGGCAGAAAGCCAGAAATATCTATTTTTTAATAAATTAATGAGTAAACCCGGTTGATTCGATGGTTACTCCGACATTTGCGTCATCAAGAATGCGTTTTACGTCAGAACCTCTTAATATCGTTAAGAACTGATATTGTAAATCTTAAAGAGTCGGCGTATGTATGCTTTAATTGTAATTGAAATATTTTATGTGCTCTAGAAACATTTTTTATTTTATAAAACTATTTAAACTGTAAATATCTTTGTTGTTTTGGTTCATTTCTTTTTAATTGGTTAACGTGTAATGAATTTATTTTGTGCCTATTTCACCCAGATTCAAAATCTGCAAAACTTTTGTTTAGAAATTGGTATTTTAGGAGGTCGTTATCCTCATACCTGTTCAATATGTGCGTCCAATGTTCTAAAAACAGCGTATATTATAATGAACTTATTAGCCTTTTAAGTACCAAATACTAGCAAGAATTATGAGCTATCTTGATAAATACTAGCATTTACACTAACATAGATACTTGACGTAAGTACTCCTAAACCTAACTAAACCTCAAAGACAATTTATCCAAAGTGTTCGTGCCAAAGATATTACGTTTCATTCCCTTTGTACGTGTTAATATTAATTGCATTTTGCTAGATGAAGAATTGATGAACATCAACTCACCTTTAATAAGAGACAGACATTTATTATCAGAAAATTAAACGTCATAATATCTCTTTACTTTAAGTTTAATCACCAAAGAGGTCTTATATGTCACAAATCAATCCATTTTAAAAAGAAAAAATAAATCTTGTATGTATGCATATTTCAGAATTTATTGAAGTTCAAGAGTAGATTGTATAAAATGCTCATTTGCCCTGCAAATCAAAGTATCGGTCGTTCGAGCCATACGTTACAACGCCACTTGTAAGCTATGGGTTATTGACCTTTGTATTTTTTTTTCAGAATATCAGCAATATCGTTACGTACTTTATATTGTCAATTCAATGAGCTTGATGGTTTTTTAATTATATTAATTTTAAAAAAAGGTTTTACTCTATTTTGATTACCCTAAATGTAAGTTTAGTTATTTACCTGTAAGTACCTACTCTACGTTTCAAAATTAATAAAGCCAGCAATAAAAGATGATTTTTATTTATTTATTTATTATTATTAAAACCAGCGAAGATCAAAATTATTTAATCACAAATTAACGCTATGAAATCGAAAACAGACATTTTTTTGTACCTAAGTATATTATTGTTTAAAGGTGTTTTACAAATTTTAATGTACTTCCCAACTTTTATAGCAGACTGTACCATAAAACTAACTATTTATCTATGCAAAGGCCAGTTATTTTTAATGCGTACATGAGCTTGGCTTGTAAATTAAGCATACACAAAGACAATCACCGTATAAGAGCCAACAAAAAGTAGATCCGTCTTCATATTATTATCACTTCGATTGTTTAACATCTACATAATAATATAGTTTACACAGCACTTATCTTAGTAAGTCCCCATCGGTCATATGTTAACAAAAAATAATAATTAACAAACAATGTCTTAGTTGTAGAACAAAAAACAATTGACATTTAGTTTAGGCTGTGTCACATGGGTATACTTATGGTTTTATGTGTTGGCAGAGATTGTTATTTGCAAAATATGTAATTCCTGTATAGTAATAGTATTTTTTGATATCATTAATGAATGTATTCATACCTTAACCTATGTTTTCCTATTTAAAAATGTACTATTATTGCGTAATAAAAAGCACAAACGTGGAGTTGTAGAGTCAAATCAAATAACGTAATGTAGATTTTTTTGTGATTTTTTTTTATTGTTTTCTGACATCTATATTTTTTCTTTTATTTTATTTTGGAAGGGCTCAAAATCAACAATATTATGTTCTCAGCAGCTTGTTGTATCAGTTATATTTTACAATGTTCTTAGCAACTTTCCAGCAACTACAATTTTCATTCTAAGTCTATGCAATCTTTAATCTCTCTATCGTTATAAACGATTTCAGTACCAATAATAATGAGTCACCAAAGCTTAGGCGGAAATAGGCAATCGTTAGCAAAGCCTGTCATATAACGTCTGGTATTAGTCCGAGACAAACAGAGATTCACAATTCTAAATCTTTTAATTGGCATTAAGTATGACGACAGGCGGTGACTTGCCTAATCCGACATGTGATGATATGTGTATAGAGTTGGTAATACTCGTAATTTTACTATATATTTACAGTTTAAACAGAAAAAGTCGTTTTTTCAGTTGTATAAATTGTATGCAAACAGTTATTTGTATAAAAAATATACGAATAACTGTTTGTATAAATTTTATTGACTATTGAGAATTTTTCATATGGTCAAAGAGCAAAAAAAATCAACATGATTTTCTCTTGAGACGATTTTTTTAGTATCTTCAACCTAAGCTTGTTTTGTGCCTGGCAATAATTTGCAAGTGTTTTTATGTTAAGATTTTATAATTCCAAACAAATATTGCAGTTGTGTATGTAATAATTACAAAAAGCGACAATCGAACGTTTTGGTGCTTTGGTACTACATTTTCACTATTTCTAGTTGTTTAATTCACAATGCAGAATAGTGTTGATGGCATGATGTTAAGACCACTTTAGTTCAGAGATAGCATTACTTTATGAGGCACACATATCCTTATAAAATACATCATTGTATCAGCTCTATATAGATCACAGCATGGATTCCATTCTAATCTGTCACGTTTAAGGTCGAGCGGTGTAAAGTTCATCAATGCTGAATTCAATTATCGATTACACCATTGTGTTCCGCTCTTTCGATTTATATTTAAATACCAGACATTTACTAGAAATGTATTGTGAAATTATATGAATACTTTGTTGTGTTTAACGGAAGACCGCCCGTGAGTACTCTACTTAATAAATATATTGTTGAGGTGTTTGGTTCTCAAGTGATTTGACTGAATGTCTTGTTGATTTAGGCAGGTGATAAAAGGTTATAGAGGCTTCATTACATGAAGGTGGTAAAGGGATTACATAACATGAATTGTTATGGGTATGTTTGTAAAGATTTCTTTTTTCGTAACAAAGTTTTCTCTTGTTCTAGAGTGGTTTTCTGAACGTGTAATATGAACTATCAAAACTATTCTTATATGAAACAGATAGATAGACTTATAGGGCGGATAGATGGCCGGATAGATAGAAGGTGACACAACAAACACTTAAAGGAATTCAATTACAGTTTTTCAATTGTTTTAAAATGGCCTTTAATTGATTTCGATAGTTTTGTCTGTCAATTCAATTATTCACATTATTACCTAAAATGAAAGTAATTTTCAGCAGTTTACGTGTGAGGTCTTGTACTCTTATAAAGCCTACCAGTAGAATGTAGGTAGGCGTATCGAGTTAGTCATTCATCAATTAAATACTTGCGCCGGCGTCAGATAAGATATTAAAGCCGGCTATAATGTTACATCTGATACTTAGTTTTGCAGTTTATGTTCTAGACCCAGTTTAGTGGAATTGCTCAGAATTTAGTGACCAAAATGCTTCAGTGTCTAGTCATTCATGGAACTGAAAATAGACGCGATTTGCTATAATTCTGTAGGTAAATTTTAACTAACAGTTAAGTAAAATAAATTGCTTGAGTAATATTGCTGATTGGAAGACACAGGAGAAACATTAAATAAAATTTTAACAAAGATTTTATGCAAGTCCGAATTTTTTCAACCGTCACAAATGATCGAAGACCAGCAGCTAAAATAAAAGCAACAATTAAAAGCCCTCGTTCATTAAAGCCGTCCAAAAATAATAATCAACTTGGTAGCACGGAGCCCCAATTAGGGCCCGCGTTGTCTCATAAACAAAAACGATACGTGATGGAGTGAAGCGACAAAACCACGGTGGTCTTCCAAGCAGGCCGAGGCTTGTTGTAATCTGTCATCTGAACTGTCAAATTACTAACGGCTGGGCGACCGATCGGCTACTGAACTTGTTGTAGATAACTGATGCAAGTGGTCACAGATAGAATACTCAGATACCACACTTGTTAGCTTAGTTGTTAGTTTTTTAACCTACTGCCTCTGTGAAGACCGATTTTACGAAATGATTCGAAGTAAAACGAAAATATTGAACCGTCATTTATTTGTAAGGATCTCGAAACTCGTCAGACATCTCAGTGTGACTCGACTTTAAAAATAATAAAGTATTGTAATGTTAAAACTGCGTTAAAACAACATTAAATTTACCATATTTGCGGCACGTAATTACACTTTATCTCCAAATGTTGTCAAACTGCTCACATATTATCATAAAATAAATTATTTACTGTGACACGTCTGTGCCCTTCTGTATTATCTTTGTCTGTGCACAAAATAAATTGAATGAATGTAGGCGTACCTTCACGGGGACACCTGATTGGTCTTTTTTTATTTTTTACAAGGAATGTTAATTAATTTTTGCTGTCAACCGTAGTCAAACAAAATATAATGATTAATTGTGTTTTTAAAACTGGGTACAAGGCCTGTGTGCAGATGCAGGAATTTATCAACGTGCCATTGTTACGGCAAAATGTGGATTTTATAAAGATTGTGATCAAAATATCCAAGTTATTGTACTGAATGCCTCGAATATCCTGAATATGGTGCCTTGATTTTGATGATAAATATTTTGTTAAAGAATACTGTGTTAAACAGACTACCTGGTAATTTTAATTTAGGTACTTAAAACAAATTAATACTACGGTGTCTCTTAATTCAATAACCATCGCTACAATCTGTAGCTGCATTTTTTCATAGTCCAATAGAAGAAATTAAAAAGACTGAGTTTCTGCTACTAAGGCCGCAGAACCTAACTGTGCCTATCACATATCGTGATGGCAGGATTTTACTAGCCGGTAAGACTCCGGTAAATCCCCCTTGTCAAAACCCTGACGAGAAAAAAAAGGTATTACTCATTAAATAATGTCTCGGTATATTAGAGGGCAGGAGAATGATGTGAACAGGTACTGTTTGTATGAGGATCCCAGTAGGCAGGTACGGTCTCGGGTCTAACCTCGATCATCACAAATTAACAGATTACAAATTCATATACCCTTCTCGGATCAACATTGTGACAAATATAATCACTTAACGACCAAATCCAGTCATCTCTTATCTTAAGTAATCCGTAAAATAAAATCATATATATAAGAAACAAGCAAAATAAAAACATATTTTTATCACAACACATTTCAGTAATCTTAATGGAGGATCGATGCTCAATAATATTAATGCGGCCATCAAATACTGAATGAAGAATAACTTCGGTCTTCATTGCAATCAAGTGGTACGTAATGTTTCTTATAACTTTAAGTTATTGAAACAAATGACAAGATTTATATCACCAATGTTGGCGCCAATGTTTGGTGACCAATGTTTGAGTGTTGGCGACCGAAGCTTTTCCGTAATTAATTACCTTTTTTTTTGAACGACATGCATTAGATAATAATTGATAGTGACATTTCGAAAGCAGTCGATTGAGACTGTCAATCTATTAGTTGTACAAGTTGTCATCTAGTTTGTAAATATAAACTGCTTCAAAATTACTTAGATAAACAAAAAAAGCTAACTAATCTGGCATAGGGGAAAACTGGCTGCTAGAAAATAGCAAAAAAAAAGCATTTAAAAAATCCTGTCACTTTAAAACTTATCACGTGAAATTTCCTCAATCTAACCAAACAAATGAAGTCGTTTCGACAAAGCTCGAACAAGCCAACAAAAAGGACTTACTAATATTAACAATAGCTAATACACAAAATTACGTCAACGCTATAAATAAGCTCTTGTCGCAACGATTTTCAACGAGCAAACATACTAATTTATGCAAACGAATGCAACAATACATCAAAGTTTATAGTTTCTAATTGTGTAATGTTCTTAGTTCCATTAATTATATCTGAACGCGATAAGAAACCAGATTCATGTCCATTGTTCAAGCAAACTTCTAAAATGTCACTTTAATTGATTTGAGCCGTGAAATATTCGTGCTAAGTTAATGCTGCCTAGGTTATAGGGAGCCTGCGGGTGCGCATGCTTGCCCTAATGATCCGAGCTATCGTTTGATTTTATATGAATTGTATAGTTTAATTTTTCATGGTGTAATACATTTTTTAGATCTTAATTTGATTTGAATACTCAGTTAATTTTTGTCATAATTACTCAACTGATAAGCTTTTTTGTAGAGTTTGTGTGCGTTTTTAAAGTATGCTTGTAACTTTTTTTAACAGATTTTTTTTAGTTTTACTATTTGCATTTTTGTCCTTTAATGTTAAGCGTTTGTAATGATTGATCTACGTCTAATTATTACATAGGTACAATTATTTCTTATCAACACAAAAAAATCAGCAAGTTCTAAACTAAATCACACTTCATTTACCACCAGCAAACAACAAATATCAATCAATCCTCTACATTTTATTTCATTCCAATAAACCAACATAGTTCTTTCTTTTTTAGGCGTAAATCTGCAAAACTTGGACTATCCATCAAGTATAATAATATAGAAAACTACGGCTAGCCGAGAGTAAGGTCAGAAGAATGTGCAACCTCATAATTCCAATGATTCAGTTTCATTATTCATCTTCAAATAATAGTTTGCACCCCATAGCTCAAGGTTTTAAGCCTATAAAGGGCTATGTATTAAATGAACGGTCGTGAGTTGTACTGCAGTTATTAATATTAGTAATGAATTGTTTTAATGTTTGTGTGTTTAACATGTGAGTGTATGTTCGGTTGACTGTGAGCGATTAGGTGAACTGTGAAGAGGTTAAAGTATGGTAAAGATTTGTCTAATTTCCACTGATTAAAAAAATTTTAGTCGCATTTAATTTTAACTTTTTAATAAGATACTAATGTAGTAAATTTTTCACCGTCCTATAATTTTACTCATGCGTTCCTTCTGTCTTATTTTGGATCGAACAGAACTCTTTAAACTCCTTAATCAAACTGTTTGTCATCCCACTAAAGTTCTCCTCAAAAACATACAATATATACTTATTAAATGCCACGCTCAATAAACTTATCATAATCACGACCACTTCATTCTCTCTTCTTCCTGAATTCTCAACCTAACTCCTCTACCACCAATTCGTACTATCTCTTTCACCTAAATTTATATCAAGTACAAGACAAACTTTTTTAGTTTCTTCAAACAAACTAAAAAAAACACTAACTGTGTTTTTGTTTAATGATTTTCATTGCTTTTAATATAGGTAGGTGAACCTATATTCAAAACAATGAAAATCATTAAACAAAAACTTCAAAGGACAAATTTAAAACATAGAGCAGAAAAAAAAAAATCACCATCAATCCCATAATTGTTATCACCGATCAAAATGCAACAAAAAACGTTCACGTGCCAATAAGTCTGGTACTTCACAGCGAGTGGTACTTTCATTAATTATTCTCAGTTAGATAAGACACTGCATTGTTAATGATTGCCGGCCGCGGTCATTGCTCACCGCTCAGTGTGACTGTACTAGTGATGCGATGAGTTTGACGATCCCGGGATTTTTGTGTGTCTTGCATGTGATTTTTTGGAAGTGTAAGACTTGAAAACGAAAGGGGTTCTTGTTTGTCGATAGACTATTAATCATTTTTTTTGTTTTCGATAGGTATATAACTGTAAATTACTTACTTGAGCGTAATAGGAAAGAAAATGCGGTTTTTTCTTCATATTTTGAAGTGTTATCCTGATGCTTAAAGTAGCATTTTTATTCATTGGCATTAATAATTGTAAAAAAGGTTTTTTTTTTCATAAATTATACACCTAGATAATAGCTACCTTAAGAAGGCAATTTACTTTAATTTAAAAATATCCGTTCATTACTCTCTCAAAAAACACCTTCATCCTTGCCTACACAATCCCGGTAAAAATTCCCGGGATTGAGTACAGACATCACTAGTATGATTGTACTCTCCTTTATTTGTCGAGTGGAATCATTACGCTTTGTTGTTTAAGTGGGTATAAGAACTCTACACTTAATATTGTATTGATTTGAATGCAAGCTTTTGTTTTACTTGTAGGCACTAAGTGTTATTTGTTCCTAGACTTTAAGATGGAATGACAGATACACTTACATGTATAATTTAACATTTTGTCAATGTATTGTACCAGAATATTATCAAAGTGAATTGAGGTTTCATTACACAATTTTCAACTTACATTAAAAAAAGTTAAAGATGTCAGTAATAATTTTGAGGTGAAGTGTTGACGTTGTAATAACAGAAATTTTAAATATTTGGTACACACAAATTAAAGATTTTCTACAGAAAAATATTAATATAAACTGTCATTTAATATTTCTATATCACAAAAATGTTTTGACGAAACAATTGACATGTGAATATGTGAATATTATAAGTTAAGACTTAAGCTAAAACTTGAGACTTATAAAAACAACGACCACTAACGAAGCTTACTTAAACCGATCCATGGAAGGCGTACGACAAAAAATAATAACATTAAAAGTGAAATCCTCCAGAGCTTTGATTGACCACAAATCAATATTAATGATCTAAACCAGCGGGTGTTCTTGCGCGATCCTCCATCCCTCTCCAACATCCCGTAAAGAAAGGGACGCCAAATGTTTGGACACCTCGCCCTTAAAGCGTTTTAAGTGCTAAACGAATAAAACCATTAATTACAAGCAATTCAATGTACATATTGAATTTATTCAAATAGTGATAAATGGGTGTAAGAAACAAGAGGTGTTTGAGAGACGGGTGTTCTTCTGTCTCGCTCCTATAGTTGTTTAATGTTGTTGGAATGTTTAAAGGAATGATTCAGTGTCAATGTTCACGATATCTGTGATGGGAACACAGATTGGGTGATCGAGTTCCGATTAATATTTATTTTGACGTTTTAATGAATATTATTATATTGGGAATATTATTTTATGAGCTTTATTACTGTTCAATGTAAATATAGATTATAAGAAACACGAACACAGGTGTGTCTGAATTCTCTATATTTTAATTTATCCAATGAATTCATTGCTTCTATCAGATTAATATAATTTGTTATCTTCGTTTACTTGTCGCCAAGTTAAAGGCCAGCGTTAATAATATTATTTGAAAATGTTTTCATAAGCAGTAACGTAGGACGTAACAAGCAAAAAAATATCTACATGATTATTGAAATGGGCAAAAATTCTTCTTTTAAATATTTCCGTGACCTATACCTATTTTTACATTTAAGTCTCAGAGACCTAAATACTGAATATTACCGGAAGGCTTGTTCAATTTGTAAAGCAGGCGTTAAGAGTTAGGTACACAAGAAAGCTTTCATAAATAGAGATAGAATGTACAAGATGGGTGCAGTACAAGTTAATGTTTAATACAAGTCGATTAGGTATCTACAGTTTAATAACAATCAAAACCTGCGCTAAGGCTCGTTGCAGTCAAAAGATTTGAGTTACTTTTATAAACTCATAACGCCATCTATTGACGAAATTGCTTCAACACTACACTTTAGAGAGCGCTCGATATTTTTAAGGGTTTGAACAAAAGAGATTACTGCGTTATAGACTCAGGGTTTTTATGACATAAAATATTAATTTCATGACGTATTTACAACTAATAGGCATTTATTACTTAACCACTTTATAAGTTTGAAATTTTTCGGATATAGCTATGTCAAAACAGCAACGTTTTTATTTTGTTTATGAAAATTTGAGGTCGAAATTGCTTACACAAAAAATAATCTACCGTTTTTTACCAAGAAAACATTTTAACCTATTCAAACTAGGCCAAAAAAAACAACCGCATTTCTAAATTTTAGAGACAAGACAACCCAGAAAATCCTTTTAAAAACGATCCTCCATCGAATTAAACCTCCTTGCAGCCACTTATTAAGCCCTCTTCGTTAAAGAGGTCACAAATCACAACCAGCTAGTTGTGTGACAGACATAAAAACCATAAAATTAAATTAATGCCCTCCTGCGATTTCCTCTTGGGGAATAGTCGGCCGTTACGGAAAACTTAAGGATTTTCCTAAAGATATTGTTGTTATTCTTTGTTTATTATGATTTCCTAGTACCTAATCTTATGATGCGATTTTTAGGGTTAAGGAAAATAGAATTCATTGATGAGAATTTTGTATTTCCTACATAAAAGTCAAGATTTCCAGCTTATGCTCATGTAGGCATGTAATTGATTTAAAAATATTACTCTCTTAAATAAGAAAAATCGTAGTCATAAGGTTTTAAGAACTTTTTGGGCTTTTTAGCCACTTTTGAATCGTTAATTTACTGATTCTAGTTGCACGGTTCCAAAATGACATTCTTATAGGGAAATACCGGCAAAATAACTCATTAGGTTTAAAAACACACGTTTAAAAACATTAATTTACATAATTTTGTGTAGCTACGTCTAGCTCTGGCAGTTTTGGAAAAATGGTTATCGTGATTTCTGTCATTTTTTAAATATGTATGTTATTTATATAAATTTGATATATTTAATTACTTTAAATACGGGAAGACCAATTACTTAAGTATGGATATAAATTTTTAAGGATCATGGATTTATTGAAAAGAATAATCTACATCTCAGCAAACATTTGTAATGGCGTAAATATACCTACCTATACAAAAAGGAATTTATAAAAAGGTTACTTATACAATAGATACCTACTTCATGTTATTATAAGTGCTTATTTAAATTTAAAACCAATTCATATTCCATCCAACTCATTATATAAGAATCAAGTTCATTGTTACAGAAAAACTTGGAAATCAATATGAAAAGTTTTAAATGGAAAAGTGCGCGGAATAGAACTTTGTTCATTAAACTGAAGAGTTCTCCGCTTCGGGGAGGAAAAGAAAATAGCGTTTTCTATATATAAGTGTAATGAGAAAACTGTGCCAACGGTGTTACAAAATTAAATAATTTCATAAAGCGCCGGTGTAAGGAACGACCCGTAGCGACATCTAGCGGTGAATAGCTGGAGTGCGAGTGTTGGGTGATGGGAAATACCATTGAAGAATTTGTTTACGGATTAATTTTCTAATTATTTTCCGATTAATGAAGTAGTAAATTATAAAATAATAAAATGTATGGTATTTTTTCCTACTTCAAAAAAATAAAGTCTATTTATTGCCACACACAACTTAAGAGTAATATCAACATGAAACAATGGTATTTAAGTTACGTGATAAAATAAAATACTTAAGGGTTGATTGATGCTTTATTAACCGAAAATATGATCAATTGCGTCACAGAACGGAAGACGTCAATTAAAATAATCGTCGCGTTGCTCTCAATCCTTTTGAATTACCAACCCAAGCAAAATTAAGACCACGATTAAATGTCACAAAAACTCTTAAAAACTAAGAACAAAACAAATCTATCTATCTTATCAAGCAGGGAGGGTAACGACAATGCGATAGCTTCTAATTAATTAGCCAACCTAACCCACACATTAAACTATTTACGATCAAACCATTCAACTAGATAGCCTGTGATTGGAAAGTAGCGGTGAAGCTTAGAAAATATTTTATTGGCTTTTCACACGACGTTACTGTCACATTGCTGGGGAAATCATGTGGTGTGATTATTTTTTATGTTATATTTTGCAATACGCATTAGGGTAGATAAATAGACACTGCCATCCTTAATGATTTTGGAATTCTGGTTCAAATCAAGTTGCTTAAAAAGCAAGCAGAAAAAATGACTGGGTAAAATTTACTAAGAATTAGTGATAAGATCTCATTCATCCAAGTGACACAAAGTAAATTTTGATGTAAGTGATATTGCTCTCAAAAATGTATGAACGATTTGCAATTTCCGGGATTAAAATACTCGAAACATTCAAGTGACTACATAATATCGCACATATTTAGAGAACACATCAAAACACGAGATTTCCTTCCCTGATAACGTCTCCCGCCCTTTTGTTAGAGTCCCTTAAAAAGATTCCCTACACCTCTTTACTATGAAGACATATTGCGTTTCGCGTTTTTGAACTCGCGATTCCGACGCGTATTTACGTATTCACACTCGCATTACTCCTAGTTGTACGTCGAGATGAGATGCGGGCATGTGTGAGATTTGTGTGTGTTAGTGTCAGCTTAACGATACCAGCGTAAGTTGAACCCCTTCGCCTCCCCCGCCGCTATGCAAATGAGACGGCAGCGCGGATGACGTATGCAAACAAGGAGATCCAAATCCATTTGTGATATACGACGTAGGCTTTCACATAGGTGTGTGCGTGTGTTGGTATGCCAGTCGCCTCTAGGCGCGCAATAGACGGGGGTGGGCAGCCGGAGGATGGGGTATAAAGGAAAACCATTTACATTTGAGCGATTCGTCCAATTTAAAATTCCTACAAGATAGCTTAGACACGGTTGCCATTCTTTTGAAGAGGCGATCATCATGCAAAGGACATTCGTAGCTTTATACGAGTTTGAAATAGAGTTTTAGTTTTAATGATATTTTTAACGAGCTGTCTGTTTGAGTTTCAAGTTAACTAGATAACTTATTAACGAATCAATTTCGCGTTATTCGTCACGTATCGATAGGGCGACCTAGATAAATTTCGGGTCAAATATGTCACTGTTGGCGGAGGTATCGTTATGAATATGAATCTAGGGTGTGGGAAATCAGTCGGGGAGCGTTCCATCAAAACGTCATAGGTCGCTCTCAGGACAAATTTGCCCGCTTGCCCACGTCCCGCGTTTTACGAGCCACGCCGACGAAGATTCAGCACCCAAGGGAGACATTCCGCCTCCAAAAACTTTACCCGTTACAAATTTGTTTTTTTTTTTCTGCCTTATCTGCTCCCCGCGCTTTTGGCAAACCTAATTCCGTATTCAAAAATATTTCTGCAAGTATTGTGCTCGTACGGAACGAACGTTTTATTACCGGCCATATAACGTTTTAAAAGTTAGCCAGTTTTGCCACGCGGCCGCGTTCACTGTTATTGTATTATAGGTATTCACTGTAGTGTTCTTGTCACTTTGTTCGTAATTATTATTGTAGTTTGATAACTGTCTTTATAACGTTTTTATTGCTTTTTGAAGGCACTTGTTTTTAGGGTATTGCAAGTTTATTCCAGTAAACAAAAATAGGTGTGATGTGTATTATTGAGGACAGTTATAAAACGTTAGGCAATTTTGTTTGTAGTTTTATGTTTATGCTTAAATTATGTGTCATAAAATGCTTTTGTTGGCAATAAAAACAACAGAAAATTAATAATCATACAAAATATTATTTTTCGTCATCTTATAAGATTTTATTTGGTATAATTAAAATTTATGTAATAAAAAAATGGAAAGAGAGAAGTTAAGCTTAATGGACGACTTAAAAACGAACAGTTTCTACAATTTTAAGGTTGAACGGGTATATTTTTTTTTTAATAAAGTAATCGAAGCCTTTCAGATATTGCCAAAACACGTTTCTACTGTTTCTAGACAACATGGCACCTAAAATAACATCTCCTTCGAGTATAAAATCGACACCTTAATTTATTCCACCAAAACATCAACATGAAAAATGTCTTCAACTCAATAAAAAGTATGACATAATCATAGAAAACACGAACAAAGACAATACATACGTTGTTAGCAGCTTATTTTGCATTCATGGAATATTCTTAAGCATTGTTCGGTAGTACTTCTGTACTGATCGTCTACCACCATCACTTAAACTGAGGCTATTGCGTATGTGGAAAAGAGACAGCGTTCTACAAAACCTAGAGCGGCGTCTCTCTTCAACGGCAGCAATGATATTTCTTTGAGCGATGGTGGTAGGTACTGGTATAAAGCTAGCATGTGGGGCCACGGTGCCATCCAATTTACCATTCATATTTCGAAACCAATCGGTAAGGTAATTTCAGAGGCCTACGTCGACGTATGCACTTATGTGTATGTGTGTATGGGTACGACGGAGGGAATCCGATTATTTTGACATTGTACGATGCTCGTGAAAGATTTTTTTTGAGAAATTATTGGTGTGACATGTTGTGTTCGTACTTGTAGTATGGTGAGTTGCATGATTATGAAGAGGTCAAGGTTTTTTGATTAGGTTCCTTTCAATGTTGGACCGCAAATAACCACTTATGAACAGCGCTTTTTCTTTTTTATTAGAAAAATCTGTTATTAGTTGCTTAAATGCGTATCGCAAAGAGTAAGACGAGATTTAACAACATTGTTTTAAAAAATAGTTAATTAGAACGTTAACGATTACAAGTTACATAAATATTACAGCGATGAAATATAACAATATACAGACAATACATGCATCACAACAAAAATGCAATCGATCACGAACATTCCATAATAGCACCTCCTTCGATTTATATTATAATGCATCAAATTTAATCTGGAATCGTATTCGTAATAAAAATGTGTCGAGAATCGCATGGCTCTACCGAACGACATTTCCACCGGCATATACAGTTTCAATTTGATTTCCTGCAACCGGCGACATTCCATTTTTAAGTAGCAATCACAACATGTGATTCCAATTTTGTAGATATCTAGGTTCCGTATGGTAAATTGTATTTAAATTTTTGGGGACATGTAACTATGGGTACTTATGTAGGTCATGGTAAAAAGGCAATTATAATGATTAATTTATTGATTAGGAACTTATAATTACTCAATAATTCACGACATCTAACATTGCACGTCGTAATAAATAGTATGAACTTTACCCGACTAACACAGATTATTTTAATAAATTAAAGATGCATAAAATATACGTAACTATTATCTAAAGAAAATTCCAATCCTAGCCTATTGCAAAAGCTGCATCTATTTCATAATAAAAAAGAAAATAAATGACAACTAAGAATATACAGGTACGCAATATCTAACTTCAAGAGAAGTGCTAAAACCGGCCTTGCATTATTAATACTTAACGCATTAAGATTTGCGTCAAACACACTTTATTATAAAATAACAGAACATTTCTCGTTCGAAATTACACAAACTGATATTAAGTAGCGCAATTATAAATGTTAGCACTTCCATCTAAAACCTTTGGGCTATTAGAATCATGCAAATTGTCCGTGTAATCAAAATTGTGCAGTTTAATGACAATCAATTATAATAAGCAACGCATTTGTAAGCCTAGTCTTATCTAATCCATTACCACACAGCAACAAAACATGTTTCTATGTATATACGCGAATATTAAAAGCTAAGCGAGAAATGACAAAGATGAACAAACTCTTACCCCTGATTTCTCAAATGCTGATCAACACAAAAATTTGTTAATCGTCTGTCATTTTTTTTTTTGATTGGTTGTAAGTTTTATAGTCGACCAATCACAGCTGATTTGACAGTAGATTCAATTGATCACCCTTTCAAAAACTTTCTATTTAACACATCCTAAATTATAATTCAATCTAGCTTAAAATATAAGGAGAAACCAATTGAAATGGCGACGAGAACTCATTTAGTTCCACGAGAGACGGTATCACCTTTACAGTGGTTCGAATTTAATCTAGCTCAGTCTATAAATCCATTGGTTGAACTAGTTTGAGCAATCCTCTCCTACCAACTAACCTCTTAAAGCAGGTAAGTCGTATTATTGCAGACGTGGAAGAGAGATAGTGCTCTACATGGCGTAGAACGGCGTCTCTTTCCCACAATGGTAGTATTATTACTTGATAAGTTGGTGGTAGGACCCCTGCTTACTTGTAAGTATTTGCATAAGATGACGCTTAATACGAGGAAGCATTAATCAATAATTATATTAAAATTCACGAGAGATTTGCTCTTTGTATTGGGAATAGTTATGATAATGGTTACGGTAGTCAAGCCTGAAGCAGATTTAGTGATAAGAATTGTTGCTTATTATAACTTTATTAGAGAAATATGATGCGATGTTATGGTGAGAGCATTCAATAAAAATATTACAAGTTATGGACTAATGTATAGGGTACTAGACGCTTAGGTAAAAAGAGAAAATGATCAGATAAATTCAACAAAATAATCACACAACTCAAATACTCATAACTTAAATCACAACTACAACTGCGATTCGAGTCTTGACAAATCTTGTTTAATAACTAAGCTTTCTAAGATTCAATGGTTTATTTATGAACTTTGCTGATCAAATTAAATCTTAGTCTATTTTTGTGGGAGGGATTGTCAAATGAAGACAATACTAACAATCAAAATTAGATTTCATTTTTGAACTTCACCTTAATGACCAGATTAATTGAACCAGCCAAGAAATTATAGTCCCCAGTAATAGTAATGCATTTAAAAGCGGTAATAATTTTCTAACCGTTACTTTACAAGCCGTCAACGGCTTTACTTCCCGCGAGCTGATTACATTACTTACGATTTACTTAAATTTTAACATTGGCTACTTAAGCAGGGCTTGTATTTGCAGTTTCAAAATCTTGTTTATTGTTTTTAGTTGTCTTTTGTTATAAATGACTCGTTTGTAAAACAGTAAAACAAGTCATTATAAAAGTGAGTCGATTAGAAACATTTTGTTTTAGTAGGAAATTACTATCTTTAGAAACAAGTAGGTAGGTAGGTAAACAAGGTACTAAAAAGCTGTTGCAGATTAAAAAATAAGACAAACAATTAATGTTTTTTATGTCAAACTTTTTTACACTTATCGACTAATTATGTAATAACGGTTTACGTGTTTTTATTCGGATAGGTTGATTAGTTTCTAGTTGTATTTGCAACCCCACTGCGTCAGCTCATGGTTAAAGACTCCGATAGGGTTGGAAACTAGTCGGTCTGTCCACGTGAGATGTAAACTGTTAACATATGACTAAATCCATCTCATGAAAGTTTCATAAGTTAACTACTAATGATTGGATCCATGATATCACTTCTTAATTAATCATCGCATACTATTACGTAGACATCAGTCGAGTAAATTATTTTCACTTCTTTCCTCCTTCTAACAAATACGGTATCAACAAAAGCTTATGGACCCCTAAAGCTTTGTATAACCTTTCCATCAGAAATCAATCTACTGGACTATTTCCTTATTTAAATCAATGCTTTTCACAAAATCTAATCATCATTAGACGATACAGTCCGTGCTATGGTAAATATAGACACGATTGGATCATTAATTTATGAGGTAATCATTTGCTTGAATATGCAGTCGCATTGATATTGTCCTATCTTTAAGAATCACTTTTTTTACTTGATCATATCTGGCAGCAGTATTTTAAAGAGTTAATTAATTGTAAAAAACAAAGGCTCTATGTTAATTATTTTATTGTTTTGCTATTCTAAACTTTGAGTAGGTATGTAGTACCAAAGGTTGACATTTGCTCTACGTAGCAACATAAAACAGATATTATAATCCTATCAACAATTACAAGTAATGCAACTATACTGACAATCGAACATTTACAAGATAAAAGAGCGTTTCTTTATACCACCACATTTTTTTAACCACTACACTTTAAGATTCTTACAAGTGCGGAAACGAGACGGCACTCTAGGTTGTGTATAGCGCTATCCCGCTTTAACAACTGTAACAGTTTTAGTTAAAGAGATAGTGGTAGGTATCTAAGCGTAGAAATTCGCCAGTTATGTCAAATTATCATTTGAATGCAAAATCAATTTGCATTTACACAGCCGTTTTGTCGTCGACTACTTGACGTTGACCTACAATTTTATTACTACGCTCTGAGTTAGTTAACAATAAAATAGTATTAAATGGCCCGTTATGAGAATTGTTATTTAGTATATTACACAGTTAGATACTCATAGATTTTGTGATTTTCTTCTTTTGTTAAAGTTATTAGAATGTTTAGGGTTGCCCGCTGAACAACCTACTGTTAGTTGTGTGTCAATATTCTCTACTAAAAACTTCTTTTCAACATCTAGGTACTTTTTTACTGAAACTTTTTATAGAAACTTGATGACTTCAGATGGTTTCTTTTCTCTTTTCTGATCCTAGTTCAAATAGTAGTTTTCGTGAAAATCTATTATTAATTTGTAATAGTCAATGTCATGTCATGACAAGTCATGAAGTTCTACAAAAAAACACATAAGAAACCTTCACTCATTTAACTCATTCAAAACTTAGCTTAGCAAATATACTTGCAAATCAGATGTCTGAAAAATGAATGTGTTGGATGGCACTTGTTTATTGTCTGTCAGTCTGAACTAAATGATGTCTAATCAAACCTTTCTTAAGTTTTTCTATTCTCAAGTAACTGACAAATTTTCTTTAAACCTAAAAACAACATAATTCCATTTTCCAACGACACTAATAGCTATCCGTATACGTAATAATTTAAACAAAATCCATACACTTAGTCAATCGTTACTGCATGAAAGCCTATTACGCAAATTGTCCGCAATTTCCTCAGTATCAGTTAAACGATTTGCAAATGCCGATTTCGCATACGTCATAATTCTTGTGCATACAATGAAATTGCTAACTCAATGGTTAGTACAAATTTCCGTATGTTTGCACAGTAAAACAAGACTACGTGGAAAATATTCGTAATGGAAATTGTCTTATATTTTATGTATGGGCGAACCGTTGTAAGGTTGTTTAGTGCTGAAATGGTGGAAATTTTCAGTTTTTTTTGTTTAGTAGGTATGCTGCTGTAATAGTTTATTAATTTCATTATATACTAACTTTGGATGCCAAAACCTGGACCAAACTGGGTCTTTCGCGCCTTTTTTTTAAAACAATAGAAACCATAGTAATCTTTGTTTTCAAATTTGCTAATTAGAATATTAATCCCAGTATATTTCAGTGTTTCAAAACTAAATAATTTTGATATCTACTATGACAAGCACAAACTAACTGCATTAAAAAAAAAACATTTATTCAACTACAAGTTTTCCTTTTCAGGCATTATCGAAACGTACTGACGAGTCAAGTTGCTCTCTCCGTTATCCAAAAAGTTTGACGTACCCATTTCAAAATTTTCAGAGCACATTACAGTATCTACAATTTGAAGTACAACCTACTTAGCGACACCGATCACCGACCCCAAGGCAAGGTTTATACAAGTCATTAACTTCAAACCGTACCAATCATATTTATTTAAAAAGTATAAGGCAAGTCAATTTCCCATCAAGGCTAAGCATTTAGTATTCATTTAGCTACCATCGTCCCAGTTAATGTAACTTTGCTTTTTATTGTTTTTAAATCAGACCTAGCAAGATTTACCGTCGTAAAAACGATTTATAACTGAACCGTTTAAAAATGTAGCGAAATCGAACGTTTGTTTAAAAGTACGGATAGGTATGCTCTTTGATTTACGTTGTGAATGTTACTTCTAAAGTAATGAATAATTAATTTTATGTTTGGTTGTGAGACGTATTTATTTTGTTAATTAATTGCGCATTCAGTTTCGCTTGCCAAAGTATCAATTATGAAAACCACGCAAACACAAATTAAAGACCAAAACTTTCGGCGACAGTTCAAAAAACACCGTAAACCAACCTCAAGTCAGTTTTTCATTCAAAAATAAAACTGAACTTCAAAGTTCAAAGTTCGAGTCATCATAAAATTACAACCCCTTATTTACTTTTCCACTAGAAAAGTGATTAACAGTTAGGGCCGTGTCACACAACCCATGTCCGTACCTAATAGAGCACATTAAGTAAGAGACACGAAACTCTCTACTATAAAAAAAAGTTGAAAAATCTAACGACTACGGATCACGCAGGAAACTTGGCAGAATTAAAAGTTGTCGGTAATAAACAATAAAAAATGCCGAATAGGCTGTTTTTTCATTTGATACCAGTTTTTGTAATGATCCCACTGTCGTAAGGGAAGTTTGGAAGTAAGGTTGATGTGTTAATACGATTGGCGGGAAACACGTACACGCATGTCTACTAATAATTATTGCTACGGCTCAAAAAAAAACCTTATGTTACTCTTTTTCTTAATACCTGTGCAATTATTTCATTTATAAATATACGTTGTGCCATTTAGTGTAAGTCTCAAATTAAACTTTGAAATTAGACTTTGATTCCTTAATTTTTGTAGTATCTTTTTTTTGTAAGCATTTTTCTATTTTTTCCTTGCACAAATAATGCTTACGACTGAAATGTATGTTTCCAGCTTGGCAAATTATTTCTTTTATTTTAACTGCAGTCTAATCTGTTAAACAGTTAAATTACTAATGATAAAGAAAAAAAAACCTTATTAAATACTTGGTTCACTATTTTTTTACAAGAAAAGTATTTTCAGCAATTTTCCTTAAGTCAAAATATTGATGGTCAACATGACATGACCGAAAATACTTAATACTTTTGATAGACAATATCGGTGTGTCACAAAACGATAGGTACATATTTTTTATGAAAACGTTTTTGTAACGCGTTCTGATAATACGACGTGAAATTGAACATTTCTAAACGTTTTTAATCATGTCTTATCAAAATTAGTATGTTTTTTATTTAAATGCGGAAAAATCAATAAATATTATTAAATCTAATGCTAAACGGCTTCATTGATGGTGTTTTGATTTTTTTTTGCGCTGGCAGTATTACCTATGATGTTTATTTTTCTTTAGTGCACCATACTCAGACATTAATCTATTTCTACTTCGCAATTAGAAAGGGCCTCTAGCATTCTAAGTGTAGGTAACATATTGGAAATTAAATACCTGAACAAAATAAGTATGATGGCGTAAACAAATTAGTAGATAGCATCGCTAGTGATGTGAAACTTTAAATGAGATAGCGTCACTTAAAATAATCTTAACATCGCATCTGCTTGTAAATAAACTTTTATTAAAGACTTCCTTATAGCTAAAATCATAAGTACTCTAAAAAGCATACAACCTCTTTAGTAACTGTACTTTATATAATAATATAAGTACGAACGTGATTTGATTGGATTTAATAAATATTTAAAAAAGGGCAAAGACCAAACGAGGTCATCTCATCTTTCTATTATAACAATAAAATAAAGATAAATCAGCAAAAACACCAACAAAAACCAAAGCTATTTCATTGAAATACGAAATTAAAGAGAAATTCAATATACACCAAAAACTCGGAATTTTAATATCAACAAAGAAAAAAACCGCCAACTTATAATAACGAAAAAACTTAGTGCTGTAAAAACTAATATTTGCCGCGCATTCCGATAAGAAAAATAGTTTGCGTGTTCCGCCGTCATTACGTTATTGTCATAAGGGCTAATAGTTCCACAAGAATCATACAATATGATAATAAAATGGACCTTTAAGTCTTTAAATTGTCATTACGTCGGTACAACTCGATTTTCATGACTACGAGCTAATCAATGTCGTATTAAGAATTATACCTCGGATCGTTTGTGAATGCCTAACCAGGGTCATTACAGCCAATTTGTAATTGCTACCTACTTATTGTATATTACTGTACTTACAGCAGTTTAAGTTATTTCTTTGATTGTTTGTGATAGACAAGATACTTTTCCTGTAGACATTGTTGCGTGGAATACTTAGGTAAGTTTACGCGAATGTTCGACATTGGAATAAAACTATTTTTGAACAGATTTTATCGCGGTAAGATGTCGTGTCTTCTAAATAGATCTACCTTGACCATGGCCTGCAAAGGCGTTGAAACGAAGCGTCGAAATAAAACGGAGGGTTCGCTTAAAAATAGTTTTATTTCGATGCATGGAACTTCACTTGTTTATTTATAGATATGGTTATTTTCTTCTTCTCAGAAACGTTATTGAAAGTTGACAGTCATATAATAGACATTTCTATTTACTTTTAAATTGTAAATACTGAAACGGTATTGTTAACCGTTGTGATTTTTATTTGACAATATTGACTCAATCGTCAAACGGTAATAGGAAACGATGATAGCAATTTATTCAATCGCTGTCCATCGATGAACTTTTATTATGAATGTGATTGATTTGTCTGTGAGTTTCTTGATTTTTACCCGAGTCCGTAACGTGACTTCGTTTTTATTTGCACAAAAGTTTAAATGAAAATATAAAAAGTGTCAATCTGAATTTGATTGAAATCCGTTGCGTGATTTAGATCGAATAACCAGGTAAGAAAAAGAACAAACAGTCAGAAGCTTACTCGCGGCAAGATCTTATGATTACCAACATGTTATAGTAATACTAAAATGATATTATTAGAACGGTTTACTCACGCGTATTTATCGGGATAGCCCGACTAGTTTCGGGTTCCTCTCGGACGTTCGCTCGCAGTTCGATTCGCAACCCCGCCGCCCCGTCAGTCCATCCCATCAGTCCGAAACTAGTCGGGCTATCCCGATAAACACGCGTGAGTAAACCGTTTTATCATTTAAGTATGAATCATTCTCACGAAAGTTACTATAAGAATATTATTATGTTATAGTAATATTTGAAGCTGTTCAACAGCTAATGAAGTCAGTGACAAACGAAAGGCCAGGCAGAATTTATAGTAATTGCACAAAACTCTGAAGGGTGCTAGCGCCTAGCACCAGTAGGCGTGGTGGTATTGCCCAATAAATCTCGGTAGCCTAACGACCTGAATGAAATTCTAGACAATAAACCAGATATATATTTGAATATGCAAGGATTGAGGGTGACTTGTTGATCGGTGTGTTGTTGAATATCTGTATGACTTGATGTACTTATAACTTGTAATCAATTGGCATTTATGTCGTTTACACAAAAAAAACTACCCTATGCAGTTTATTAAACAGTTTTTCATAAGTTATTATAAATGGTATGAATAACTACTTGACTTGCTATGTGCCCAAGAAGTGTTTAAACGCATCTTGATTTTTAGAACCTCCAGTGCCTTACTTTATCTATGATTTAAACAACAGCAATAAAGCTACAACTAATGTATCAATTTACGGTATATTATAATTCAACAAAAGCACAATCGTTAAGAAAAGAAGAAGTGACTACAAAAAAACGAACTACAAAAACCACAACCCTACTAAGTAAACATAACAAGTGATTTGCCATCGGTACGAACATTAAAGGGAAAATTTTCCAGTCCGTGATTGTTTCTAATTCATAAGTGGTACATTAGAAGTAATGAGAAAGCCAAGTTATAATGCAAGCTAAGTAACGAGGGAGCGGGGCCTCACTAATTTATTAACCAAGGCCATCGAAGGCCCACCGTACAAAAATTAACTTCTACCGTATTAGCTTCATTGTGCATATTAGTATACAACGATTTTTTGTTTTGATACTTTTTGGTAATGTTGAATTGTGTATTGTTTTAGCTTTTTATCTTTTGAATTTACTTATGGTTTATAAAGATACGAATTTTTATATAGACTAATATTGTTTATCAACCACCTATCGTATTATGAGTTACCTCTTTATTTTTTTCCACGATTCTCTATCTTGCGCCGCGTCGAATCAATCCTCTTGGTGTACGTTATTAATTAACACCTTTAGTTTTTAATAAAGTATTATCAATACTTATAGCCGTACTATAATCCGTAGCAAGTCTTTTCATATCATTTGAATAAATAATTAAATTATTTTACAAGTCCTCAGCTGTCCAAGCCTCTTGCACGTACATTTTAATCTATTTAATGATAGAGCTTTTGATCTCACCTCTATGTGTACGAAAACTGATTTTGACACAACCAAGTATCAAGACCACAAAATCCAACAAAGACGTACGCCACGGCAACTCATAATAGGCTTGAAATTTTCTTATAGCACAACTTTTACATAGATTTTCTTGGTGCGGGGGCGGTTAGAGGGCTAAGTGACTACACCGGGCTATTACCTCACTAATCTAAATTGATGGGGCGTCCAGAAACCGGGCATTTTTTCATAACATTAGTAATTTCTTCGGCGTAAAATAATATAATAAACATAAACCCCCAATTTCATTACTTAAGGCGTTGTATTGAATGCCGGACGTTATGGAACGATTATCCGCCTTTATTGCATCGTGTTTCGCCGAAATTAGATTTCTAGGTTTATGATTTGGATATTTTTGACTAATTATATTTTCATTATCTTCTCTCTTGATAGTCATAAGATCAAATAAAACGTTGCATCTATTACGGTGTCTTGAAGTTTCGGTTTATCTCACGCTTCAGCTGAAAATTACAACACATGTGTAATTAAAACATTTAAATATTCGTTTTATATTTATATTCTAAATCTTATTTTAGTACGTACCTGCTTATATCAATGTTAGAGGAAAAATACGGCAGCCTATAAAAGGAGGGCGCTTGACAGTGCTCGCTCTATTATTTTTCATCGGTCGTCATGATACTCTGCCCGAATTTCGAATTTCTGTCATTTCTGTCAATCGTTTTATTTTCAAATATTAAAATTGTTTGGTTGTTTGGTATTTAATTTCAATTTGTAACATCAATGTAAATAATGAAGACCAATACCAGGATTTTCTCATTAATGAACAAAAAAGAATATAGGCATATTGTGACTTCATCAACTAGTGAAAGAACTCAATTAAATTTCTCTTGTCTTTTGTGATGTAAGACATATTCACAAAATATAATTTGTTCAACATCTTCATTCGTTTCACCAAATTGAATTGTGAAAGAGTTACCTTCTTCCATTACAGACAACCGTTTACCACGATTTCCCTTGAACCGCCATAAATCATTTCACCATCAAATCACCTTTTCATTAGCGTGTCTAATTTGTTATTCCATTGTGTCACGTACCATCATTGACCAATCTCCCATTTACTAGTTTTGACATCAATTTCCTTTTTCATCGGCATTCATTAACACGCCACAATACATAGGTGAGTACATAAAACAGAGGTAGTCAATTGTCACAGATGACATTGCTCATTATTTGCCACAGTCATGTGAGTTAGTGGACTCATTGGCGATCAATTATCCGCAATTTGAAGCACTTGCCATGACGACCGAACGGACAATTTGTAAGCGAATACTAATTGCACAGAGTAGTCAAACTTTCACAGGCAACCATTTTGGATTTTAGCACGTACAAGATAATTAATTAGCTTTATTGACTTTTGAAGACATTGTGCTACATTCTTTGAGCGGAAGGTTGTTCTGCAGTGACCTGAAAATTACCGATTCTTGCTTAACCAACAGTAAACTAAATTCAAAGAAAATTCACAATTTTAATTACGACAGAAAAGATACACTTGAGATAATCCTCAGTCTTACAGGAATATAAGCTCTGTTTGAAATACACCTATGTTACGTAATACATATATCATTGTCACAATTACCAGTAGACATACGCGTCTGTGTACTGGATTGCAAGGATAACTACGTATATCAAGTGACATAATTGTACGGCCAACCCCTCCGATACGAGTCTGTTATTACGCCTGAATTTAAACGATACTCAGAACCCTGTGTTTGCTTCGGTAATCCTTCATGGACTAGTATTTAATAAAATATGTAACGATATTTTAGAATTGTTTATTTCATGTTGAATTTATTCTTAATTTATAAACACCTGGGCAGATTTTCTTATTTTTCAACATTAGGTACCTACTTACAATTATTTGGCGATACGCCCGAGAGTTTCTATTTTCAGTTATCGAAACAATAGTAATTTTTGAAATTGGCCTTCTTTCAGACATCTTCATTTCCTTTGATCATTATCCATACTGGTATTTAAAGCAATCTTCCTTACTTCAAAAAAAGGCATCTAATCTGTATGTAACTTAAACATCGACATACTTGGAGCAATCGATCCAGCCAATAAAGTTCATACTCACTGCGACAATGCCCTATTCTATACAAATCTGTACTCTGTACAATTAGTCGAGATTGTCCATTAAAATCGGCAGAGATTCATGCAAACGACCCCAGCTACGTACGCACATACGGACGAGCAATCAGCACCAATCAATAATCTATTGGCAGGCCTAATGACTTGCCAAGGATGCTGACCAGTTGTCACCGATAATAATTGGTATCCACCAATAATAATTGGTATCGCGACTTGGCAATAATTGGAATAATTAAACCCGATCTAGTGACGTTAACAATTGATTGATATATTTTTATTGATAGTTTATGAGAGTAATTCTTGATGGTGTGGTTGGTATGAATCAATTATTGTGGACTTAGTTTTGTAATTAATGTGTTTTGTTATTGTAGGTACTTAATTTTTTTGCCTGTTTTGTTTCCGCGATCGGACCTAGGCTGGTTACTTAATTTGAAAGCTCCTGTGACTTCTTCGATAACTAAATAACATTTTAAAATTATTTTGTGATACTAATTAATTTAATGTAATCCAATATGACAAGTTCAACCGAACACTATTTACAACATTGTCTACGATATCAGATACAAAATAATACCCTACCAGTATTACAATAACATTGATAATCCCTATTTCTACAATAAACCCAACATTTTACGAGATACAGTAACACTATGCGTGACAGTCAAAAAACGACGAACTTCTGTACAAGCTTCATAATTAGTATTAAAATATTGGACCACCGAGAGGCTGCGTCAATCCCACGCAAGTCTCCCGTCCAATAAACTATTGAAGTAAGGAATCCCACACTTTGCCCAGCAATTGTTGTGTCCGGTGTTAATAAAACGGCGTATATTTTAGCTATTTTGACAGTTCAGAGCTGTTCGTAATACTGTGGACATACGGTTTATTTGTTGGGCAAACAAAATCTCTAACAATTTTCGTATAAGCCTTGCCTTTGCGTTGTCTAATTGAAGAAAATACGACCTATCAATATTTACACGTAGCGTTTGAAATAAATCTGTAATCATGAAATTAAACAATAATCATGAACTATTACATTTTAACAAGAACATTAAAAAAAACAAATTCAACAAAAAATATAGCCAAAACATCAGTCACCATTTAGTTAAAATACAGAATGTTTTTATGGTGCAATACTTGTCACACATAAAGTGAACGCCAAGTCGCGGTTATAACCGCGTTGATGAACAGTTAAGCACTTTACTAATAGGAGAAAATTTATTGCGTTGTTAACGCATGATGCCTGATTGTTATTTATTTAGTTGGGCTTCAGCCATCATTTTGTTGATATTAGAACTGAAAATTAAATTGTTATTCAGTATTGCTGAATATTTATGTTATTATTATTGAGGTAATTTGTATAAGAGTAAAGAATTTTGACACCTGATGTTGTTAGTTTCCAACTAACTATTACATTAGCAGCTATAGACATGACTGAAAAGCTCTAAAACAGAGTCATGTATGAAAAAAAAACTAAATAATAAATACAATATGATTTCAGTTGTCATTGTCACTGTCATCGGCCTTAATGTTGAATTGATACCTTTTTACAAAAGCACTATAAGTTCTTTCACTAAATAAAGTGATTACTCAAATCGAGACTAATAACTTTATTAAGCAACACATCTCATAAAAACCTGAATCAGAATAAATCAGCAATTTTCCACGCTTCTTATCATTACTTAGCCGGTAATACTAAACAGCATTTTAAATACACGCTCGAGGCATTTATGAGCGGGACTTGGCTTGCCACACTACCGGTCTGTATGTCATTGTAATGGCTGGAAGCGACTAGTGAACCGCCTACGGTGCTCGTGAAAGCGTTCAGCTTACAACTTGATTTGTGATTTCAAAGATTATTGCTTGTACACTCCATTATTGAGTTTCTGTAATTTAGTTTTGAGGTTTCATTCCCTTGTAATGTTTGTAGATTGGATACAGGCATGTTAAGTGTGAGGTTAGGTAGTTCAATTTTAATGGAAATCCGTTTATTAGTTTATGCTTTGAATATTACAGATCTGTACAGGTCAAAGATATTTACATAAGCACACACTAAGCAGCAGTGTTTGCAAAATAATTTAAACAATTTTCTAAGTCAGTATGTGTACTGGTTCTTATATTACCTGAACACAATAAAATTCATTCAGAATAAATGAATTCGACAGTGATTCGATATTGTTTATTTAAAACTAAACCTTGCTTCCTAACTGTCAAACACAAAATCAATTCTATATCTCCAAAGTAAAGAAATGTTGTCATAAATTCAAAATTCTCGTGATATCAGGCAGTTAATCAACCGGCCAGACGCAGCCTTCAAAATAAAAATAAATCAGCCATTGTTATTTAAAACGATAATCAGAAAACATTAAAAACTTCATAGATCTTTTACTTTATACAGTAGGCAGGTAACACGTATGTCGTAAACAAAAAAAAATACAAGTTTACTTTTTAAACTTGCTTCTAACAATGGAGTACGTTGACTTTTTCTTAAATTTCTTTTTTTACCGGCCGTGTCGGGTTTTACTTTTTTTGGTCTTATTTATTTTACCTTTATGACAATTTTATTAAGATCCGTAGCCTACGCTCGTTCATTCATTAAAATGATATGCGCGGTAAAGAGGTCCGACTGGTTTTTACTAAGGTTTTACACGTATGGAAGCGATATACTATTTTTAGATCGGGGTTGTAATGTTCAGTTTATTAGATGTGTTAAATGTTCTTAATTTATAATCGGTTTCTACGTATTTCTGTTATACGATACTATTTAGGTCATTTTTATGAGGATAGTTTGTGCACAAAACGAGATATTTGCCTATTTAAAACACTACTTTTTTGTCATTAACTGCCTAAAATATTTCATATGAATTCATTTTCATATCTAACTTTTTTCTTACTTTTCTAATGTTCTTAAAGCGCATTTCATAGTAATAATACCCATCTTACATCATATCAACACGCGCCTCCTTATCTGTACGATCGGTGCGCAGGCGCATCCTCACGAATTATTTCATTACAAGCGGCCTAACACTGAATATACACGTGACTGCCGGGACTGAGTATTTATTGTAGCAACATATTATTATTGTGATTTCGTTTACGCTTTAGTAACAAAAATGTGTATAATGAAAATATTTAGTGTTTTTTTTTCAATGTCCAACTAATTGAGCGAGTTGCGTTATAGCTGAAGACATTTTTTTTTTATAGCAAAAATCGTGTGAAAATTGATGATAATTTATTATTTGATTACCTATCAACCACATACTTGATACTAAAGGCTATTAAAAACATATTAAAATCAAAAACACGTTTGAAAAAAGTTTTAAGCGCAGATTATCAAGTGCAAACACGTATAACGATTGTCAGTGAAATATTACATATTACTGTAAATAAAATACCCAAGAAGACGTCAGTCATAAAAACATAGGAAAATAAACCTTACGGCTTTGTAATACAGGTGATATAACTTTTGTTGTTAACGCTGATGTCCAGCTATCATTAGGTATCAGGATAATCTACCTAATGCCTTTGTGATAGAGTCGAAATTCCTGTTTAAGTAAGTAATGTGCAGCTGTCACTAAACATATTTAAAAGCGAGTATTAAAAGTAAGTACATAGACATTACAAAGCTTATAAGTATAATAAATACAGTAATGATTCATTGTGTTTATACAAAATTGTATAAATCTGTTCTCGAAAGACATAGTAAGTTGGTACTATTGTAATGTATGACAATGTTTTTTATAACGATAGGTCAAGTAGCAAGAAGTATGGTAGTTAATTGTGGAAATAAATAGTTTGTAATAAGATAAAATGACCTTTGCTTTTTCTTAATACTGGCCAGAAAGATGAAAACCAGAAAAGAATAAAACATCAACGCTCATTTAGTTTTCTTTAATAAAAAAAGGAAAATGACAAAAAGAACGCTAATTTTTTGCCTTTTCTTTCGATTGAATGTCTAATTAAGATGTACCTATCTTTTATCAAAATAACCGAATGGAATTAATCAAATAATTAGAAGGCTTTCGTATTTTAACCACAAAAAATGGGCACCAATTATAATATTACAAATTTAATGATTGTTTTTTTGTGTCAGAAACTGTGCAACTTGTGCAAGACACAAAATTAGTTTTAAGATAATTATATTCTATTTAACAAGCCTGACGCACGATGACTCTACAATTTCACAGTTTTTACTTAATTCATTAGGCATACACAAAAAAAACATCGTCTTTCAACACCATCCCACTTCACACACCTTTCACCGAAACAAAAAAAAAGTATAAAATAACTTATTTTTTATCTTTAAAACAAGAAAACATCAGATTAACGTGTTTTAGTATACCTAATTGTAATGCTACCCACGCGGGCGCGCCTTGCCTCCACGAATGCATTAAAAATATCGCTGCAAGCCTTTTTTTGCAAAGGAAATATTATCGTGTGCCTAAATAATTGTTGTAGGTAATAAGATTGCAGAATTGTGATGTCATTCTGCATGTTGGGAATAGGGTTCGTGTGTTGCTGCTAACGCCATCTGTTGGCGAGTAGGTGGAACAAATTTGAACTAAAAATCGTTGAGTTTCTAGTATATTGTTACGAAGCGTCATTGTACTACCATTTTAGGTAATATTTTTCAAGTTTATGGTAAATTTTGTTTTAAAATTATTTTCCGTGTTGATTACTCTACCTAATCCTATTTTTGTTGTAAGTGTAACTTAGACTATCCATTTCTTAGCTATTGAGTACTCATTATCTATAATTTATACGTATGACTACCTCCCTACAAGCACCCACCAGACAAAATGGTAATATCTGGTATAAATGCACTAATTACCCCTTAATTTCCCTCATTTATTTGTTAATTTCACCCATTATCCACTTATATCCAAATTACCAACAAAATCTTCAACCACACATGCCCAAAAACCGTTGCCAAACTAATTAAAAAGTGTATCCCTCATTCTTGTTATAATTTAGCTTTACAAAGGATTCCTAACGTTTCAATTAAGGCGAGTGGTTTTGTTAATCTCAGTTTAAAGTTGTAACACATGCCACGCGCCAACCAGCCGACCAAGGATTGGGTGTGAGAGGACGTTTGAAGTAGCCTTTATTGGACTACTGCTGTTGTGCAGTGGGTTTGCTTGATGCTTCCTTGGTTTTAAGGAATTAATTGGAGTTACTGTTAGTTGAATGTGTAGGAAAATGATTGTCATTTTCGGAAATGTGAGTGCGTGCTGTAAGACTTCTTTTTTTGGGAGAGGTATTTTTTGTTTTTACTACTATTAATTTAAGGGACTTCTAGGGTAGGGTATAATAGTTTGATCTGCTGTAATCAATTACATTCAGATACAGTTTTTTAACTTGACAATTTAGTATCCCAAGTACCTACTAATTTTCACCAAACAGTTGATAGTATTGACTTTTCACTTCAAACTACATATAAAAAAACTATCTCGTGAGGTCGTGACATTATTAAATCAATTTTTCAGTACGATGTTCGTACCTATATGTCACAAAATAAACAAAACACATACGACACCTTCCTTACAACAGTCCTTAACCCAGAAGTTACATCCGTGCAATACAAATCATAAGTAGTACTCAGGTTCGTGCCCCACGGCCTAATAAACATAGAAATTAATGAGTCATGCCGCCGAAACACCAATTTTAATGCTTCGTGACGATCTGTGACAACCCATCTATTTATGTGTTATTGAAATACGATTGTTCGTGTAGCTGTCTGCTGTACAAGCGAACCCGCGGTACGTTGTATAGTGATGTAGGGTTCAGTTTTTTGGGTGCAATTTGCGTGGATCCGAGGACATCGGTGCTTGCGTGATTTTTGAGTTATTTGGAGTAGATGTAGTACCTAATGTTTAATAAAAGTATTATTTGAAGAAATATCTACTGGTGTCTAATATAAGTAGGTATTTACGCGTAATATGAATATTAACTAATTAATTATAAGTGACAAAAATAAGTAATAACGTATTGAATTTGACTAACTCTTCTTTTGACAAAACCTGGAGTACCTAAGCAGTGTAAGTACTCATAGTCTCACATACTTGCATAATATTATTTAGTGTCATTAACTTATTCTGTGTCAAGAATCGGTTAAATACGTGTGACAATTCAAGCCTAACAAATTCGAATAAAACTAAAAATATTCATCAAAGCACATAATCAAATAGTAAAAACAAAAAATATTCCATTCGCGTTTCATACCCCAATAAGAGGCAAGCTAAAGAGACAGTTATAGCCATACAACAATTTACATACATGTAACTCATCCAAAAGTTGCCTCCGTAATTGGTAAGTACATAGGCAGGTAATTTAAACTTTATTATATAATAATGTTCCTAATCATTTAGTTAAAGGCGATTTAGCTTGAATACCACGCGTCCTCGCCGGCCTGAGTCGTCAGAATGAATATAAAACATTATTTTTTTCGTCGAAATTGAGTAACTTATTAAGCCTATCTTTACAAAAATAGTACATCGCACTTAATATTCGCGGCGGCAAGGCGGCACGTATTCGTGCGTCATAGACTCTGCCGTTGAATTAGAAAATATGGATGTGTTAGATTCTACCTATGTTAAATAGTACCTATTGATCAGTCTACTTTTGCTGCTGGCTACAGTATTTTGTAGATTTGTGTATGTTATAGAAATGACCTTAAATATTAGATACGATTCCTTAATTTGGAGCAAAAATAAGCTGTAGATTGAACTGCTATTTAGATAGCTATTACAGTTTCAAGACTTAAAATGTTCATTTTAAAAATACAAATAAAAGGTCTATAATTATAGACGTTATTTTTAACTAAAAAAGATATTAAATAAAAGGTCCTACTGACGTTTTGCTAGCTATGATTCAATTATTTATTAGCGGTATGGATTGCAATAAAAGAGGTTTTTATACAAACAAATTGTCATATTCTTTGGTTTAATTACAAATTATCGTCTAAAAAATAGAGAGACGTGATGAGACCAAAAAATTCAAATATTTTGAACTCTACTAAACTTTAATTTGCAATTACCCTCTATCTAGACCTAACATCACCTAGATCTTGATACATAATCCTACTTTAACTACCCAATATTTCTCTTACAGTACATCGAACACATTAACTTGCTTCTTAACTCCTCGTACCAACATTATTCATGCGGCGCGCTATTTGTATTAGTTACAAATGAACGGTTACCGAAATAATTTAAATGCTAATTCAATAATTAAGCCGACCCGACCCGCCTGTAACTGAGCGTGCTTCAAAATGGCTATTGATTTGACAATGCGTTGGTACCGGGTAGTAGACTTTATACTATAGATACAGTTGGCTACAGAATAGAGCTGTATATATATACAATTGGCTGTATTATAGAGCTGTATTTACATATATTCATTGTTAGTTCATGTTGATAGGTAGATTAATGTGGGAATATAAACGTAATACCAGTTTGTTTTATTGTTAGATCATGAATGATTCTTGTTGAAAGCTCTATTAGAAGGTGCTCTTTTGCGTATTAATGTAGTACTTACAATCTTTATAGTATACTAAACTAATCGGAGATTAGTAGTTATAAAATTATCCGTTTTAATTGATTCAGTATTTTTGCCTCTTATTTTATTTTTGAATTAAATTCACCTATTTTTTAACATCGTTATGCAAATAGGAGCTCTAGGTTATAATAGCATGCTCAGCTTAAGTATGGCTACTATTTAATTTGCAAATGATTCATGCTTAGATAAATTATAATAGTGCGAAAACTATTTATCTTAAGATTCTGTTGTAACCTTTTGCAGGAATAGTTACATTATAATTTACAAGTAGTCTTCACACTCGGGGCGACATCGTCAATGTTGACCAAGTCCCCTTAAATAAAGAAAAAAAAAAAAAAAGTAGTCTTCACACGAATTTAGTGTAGGTATTTTGTAATTAGTAAATTTATTTCTGATACCTACTGTTAACTTAATTTGACATAACTGCCTTGTTTGGAGAAAGACTGTTTTATAAATTTGCCATTACCTCCCGACATAGGTAACTTTTTATTCTGTATAAAATACCAAAAACGGAAATTCTTTTCTACATGGAAATAACCCTTCAACTACATTCTAAACTAAAACAAAACAATGTCCAGCCTTCAGCTAACAACCCGTAAATAAATTAAACCTAGTGCGGACGGAGTCGCGGGAGCAAATTAGTCGGCTCTTTGTGCAATCAAGCGAGCCCTTCGCGCCCTAATGAATATGAATACGGTTGAATACGGGTGAATACGCTCCGAATGGTGGAACCCGCCTCAGCACGTCGACGCAACTCATTACACTTTCTGACTGTCACACCGATGTGTAATGCGTAGATTGAGTTAGAAATTTTGCGGGTTCGGATGAAGCTGTTGTTAGTGATATTTTTTCTTCAAGTGTCTAAGTTGATTCTCAATCTGTTCTCAATCATAATGGCATGTGTTTGAGAGACTACATTTTATACATGTCATGTTAATAATAATATCATTTACTTGGGACATCGGAACTTAAATATGTTATAATTAGTACAATTCAAGGGCAAAAGTCTTCCCCATTTTATTCCAAACCAAAAGAAATTGTGGTGATATTGCTATTATTGATTTTGATACATCTTCCATATAAAAGTTTTTTTCTAAATCTCTTGATCTTTGATTAATTTGATATTTAAATGATCAATTTTCGTGAAAAGAGATATAATTTTGCACCGTAAGGTTTACATCGGTGTAATACACGGCCATCTTACAGTTATGAATACGCAAATTCAACTTCTGTTTCACAGTAGTGCCGTATTTCGTGTCTGTTCATTCACAGTGACGATTTGAAGTTTATGATGTTCATTTAGTAAGCTGCCTGTCTCATTGATTAGTAAAAAGTTGGCATTTTTGTCAAATTTCATCTTCAAACTAAGACTTTAATTTCTATAATACAATTATGGCTATCAATGGTGACACGTTATTATCTTTAATTTTACATACAAAGTATTTTGTGTTTGCTGACCTTTTTGGATACAGAAAGAGTCATTAGTTAATTATATTTCTCAAAATATTTGAAATTGTATTAGCTAGTATTTTTTTCAATTCATCAAAATAAAAAAAACAATTTGTAATTATAATTTTCATTGAAATTATTTGCTAATGCTTGAATAAAGAAAAAATAGTCGGGGCACAAACAACCACCCCAAAAGCTAGTAAATGTTAGTGACTACTGTTCCTGTCAATCTTAATGAAGATAAACAGAGAGAATTGGTCCACGTCAATAGTGCAACAGGTCAAACTATCCCTCTCAATATTACAACCTTACAGCCATTAACTTATAACATAAACTTCCAATATTAATACGACATTATTCTAACCTATAAAATTCATAAATAGATAGTAATCATAAATGTAATCGCAATTGACAACTATATGACCATCCACTTTTTAACAGGTTCATAATTTATAAAAGTATTAAAGAAATGTTAATTATTACTGTATCATAACATTTAACAAACAGTAAACGGTATTGAATTTTATATAAACAAGTACGAATCTAAATATAAAAGTAGAGCGCAGAGAAAACAAAGTAAACAGTACATAAGTTAAAGATACCGTTTCAGAACTATAAAAGTCATTAAGAGCATTCGTGTTAACATTAAAAATGACAATAAAAGCTATAATGATGTTAAAACGTATGGAAAACAAAAGAGTGTGCGTGCTACACATAATCTCAGTCATTACTAAGAAAACACGATGTCTTTACGTATTGTACCGACAAACGTCGAAAATGGCGGAACCGAGTTCCCATGAAGTCTAAGATGATATTCATGATAGCTAAGTCGTAACAATTAAACGAAGGATTAGGGTTGCCACGCGTCGATTGTTGCTCGAGTAAAAAAGGAAATGGGAAAAAACATCATCTACAGCGACTACGGCATTATTTGGTCTTATTATTTTAAATATCCATGTCTTATTCCAAGTAGGAAAAGGTCCTGAAATTGATGCAAAAATAAATCATTCTGTTTTTGATATATTTTGTATTCTGCTGATATAAAAGTTTTAAAAGTGTGGTTTTGAAACAAATCAATAATGATCGCAAACAAAATGCTAAACCTATTTTGTATCAGTTTAGTTATAAAGTCAAATGAATTATTGCTATTTTACCAATTTCGTCATATTTTTTTACAGGGTACATTTTCCAAAACTGACACCATTGACAAATCCAAACAAACAATAAGGAGGTGACAACCCTACAAACTAGGTACGGTTTAGAACAAAAAACGCTACTAGAACCGGTAGCGGGCGTGCCGCTAATACTAAAGAGGTCGTTACAACAGACCCCGGTTAAACTTAAACAAAGGTTTACACGTTTCGTTGTAAAATTAAACCGATCCTTATCTATTCAGTAATAAGTCTGTGCTATGAGCACGTGCACTACTTTTAACGAAGTATTTTTTTGGGTAAAGATGAGCTGTTGATTATAATCTTAGTTTTGTTTGAACGTGGTTATGTGTTATGAGGTGGGTCTGGAGTATCATATTCACTTAGTTATGGCGTGATGATTTCTTGGGATTTAAACACGTTTTGCACCTGGTTAGCGCAGAGCTTAACAATTAAAAAAATGTAGAGTCTCAAAGCATCATTTGGCTATTTAAAGGTTTTGTGACAGGTAATGAAATCTAAGTCGTCCAAAGTTTTGCTTAACCTGTCTCAGTACTTCGTAAATTCAACTGACTTTCAATTGTAATAATCAATTTAATGCTGTTAAATCTCGATTGTGGTTATTTTACGAAAACCCTAACAAATAAGACACCGATTGGCAAAGAGTTTAATAGTCAGCTAACAGATTTCTGAGTCCGAATAAATACAATTTAAATTACGCCATCTAGAGCCATTTAACGAAAAAAGTTTACCTAAAACTTACTCAAAAGCAACATTTACAACAATAGCAAAAAGTTGAAACAACAGCATGATTACAAAGATGTTCGTTGCACCGTATTATCTTAATTGCTGCGCGTGGGCAGCTTCTCAGTAGTGACATGATCTCGTCAAACGTCTACCCACCTTAGTACATTATGCTTGCATTTCGTCTAGTTTCCAGTACTTTCGAGTATAGAGGTCACACTTCCTGTGACTTTGTTACGAGGTTTAATGTTTGCGGAATTCTTTGTTCTTTTTTGTGTTTGCACATACATAGTTAAGAATAAGAGGTTAAAATAATAAAGAGATAAGCGATGGTGCAGAGAAAAAAGTATACGAAGATTAGTTAAACAATTTGTTATTGCCAACTCTCCGTGATCTTAGTTCACAATGCACTCCTACATTTTTGCATGAAAAGTTAGCAGAAGTTTTTCAGTTATTAGTTTCTTAATTACTTACGTATAACTTTACTTGATGATACCTAAGTTAAAAGTCTATTTACTAGTGCCAAATACAAAAACAAAGGAATTCGGTTTTAAATCACCGCTGTCTCCTAGTTTTGCTCTATATATTCACTAAGTCCATAAGTTTTACATCTTCCGTAAGTTAGAATAAAACTTCACTTTCACACACTGCCTATAACTATCCCTCTACAATAACTAATACAATGAGAATGAAAGCAGACATGTCTAGTTTCATATTATTGAATGAAGCCGACGTACTCTGTCGCCTTGTGACACTGGTGTCTGTGGGAGTTATCTGATTTCAACCTAAAAGATATAAAAAGTAAATCAAATTGAAAACAGACTGTATGAGCCTAGAACATGTAACCTAGAAGCCATGTAGATAACTGTCGTTATCATGTAGAAATCAGATTAAAATTGAGATAGTAACATTATAAACAGAGAATACTTAAAGTAATGATTAGCATTCAAGACTGAAAATACCTGGTTCTAATACATATATTTTTTTTTAATTTTCATTAAGTAATCGAGTAAGGTGTAAAGACTGTCTAAAACTACTCTACTAATAAGTAACTCCCGGAAATATTCTCGGCGTTAAACTTTTGTTTACCCTTTCTTTCTTAAAAACTTCAAATTAAGTTCTTTGGCTTTAAAACATTTACTAATTTATATTTGAGCACTGATTATTGTAGAATACAGACTCCTAATTTACCTCACATCTCAATCCAACCCTAAAAAGCCGCCCGGTCTCTCGGTACAAACTGAAACTTATTATTCGAATTGCAAATTCTTTTCCTATATGATGTTGGGTGCGACTCGATAGCCGACGGGACCCGAATGTTTTTAAGAATATTGCAAATGTCTCGCGAACCGCTGACTGTGGACGATCGATGTTAAAGGATTGCCTACGCTTTTAGATCGTGATGGGCGTGGTGGATTCAATCTTCAATTTATTTGTTTTGGTATAATGTATTGGTAAAGGGCAAGTGTCGAATGATCGCCACGTGTAAGATCGGACGTAATACGTGTAGGTACTTACATAGATCTGTGTGTACAATCTGTTTGATATTATGTCGAGGCGAAAGTATGTATTATGTACTGTCAACTTATTTTTCATTGCAGATGTGTACAATGATTTATTTTGATGGCTCTTTTTGGACGTTTTCCTATCAATTAGTTTGATGAGCTGTTTTTTTCCGGCGATACTTTTTATTTGAACTGAGAGAAACGTCCCGTTCATTGGTTTGAATGTAAAACCCCAAAATCGAATCAACAAATTCTTTAACACAATACAATCAACCCCATAACGGAGATCAAAGACAGCGAAACTTCAGTAACAAAATGGCCGTCATTCGAAATTCTATAACAATCGTAATTAATACAGCTCTGTTGCCGGAAATATCTCTCCTTTCTCCATCAAACTCGGAGGACTCACAAAGGCAATCAGAAGGCACAAAAGTACCAAAGTACCGTACCTACTGGAAATTAAACTGCGCAAATTCAAACCCCACTCCTGCATACCGGGGATATTTGGTACAAGTGGCAAAATTACGTCCAACCCTTGCCTTTTAACCCTTCTTGTCATTTGCGAAGAACAAATTAATCATCATCATTTATATGCAGCGCCAGTAGCCAGATTTGTTTCTCCGATTATGTCACCCTCGCTTGTTAGTATAGGGGCGGGTTACACGGATTTTGGAGGACGTGTTTTAGTATTTTACGAGTCTTAATCATTGTTCCGTATTAAGTCCTTAAGTTAGGGTTGTGTGAATATTTTTTATCTGATTTGTGATCTCGATTTGGTGTAATTAAATGTGAAACAGATTGTTCTAGCGGAAATGAAAACTGCAATAAAAATGTTTATCAACCTTTATTTTTGATTACTATGCAAAGAAAAATTTTAAAATATTTTTTGAATTTTGAGATAATTATTCGTTATCATCGTCTAATCATGCCCAAATAATCTGTCATCACCTAAAATAAATAGAAAAACCGAAATAAAATGATAATATTGTAGGTATCAAAAATGTTCTCTCCATATCATATCAAAACCAGAATAAATTTAGACAAATCTCTATAGCATTCTGTGATCCGAGTCACGCAATCTAAAGGTCCTCGTTGAGTGGGCATCGTCAATTATTACGTTCATTTGGATTTAGCACAGCGGGCATTTTGGACCCACTCCGGTTGGAAAGGGTTGGGGAGCGTGACGAATGTCCATTTGCAGAACATTTGTTAGTATTTTTAATGAATTTGTTTTACATGACTATTTTGTTATGGTTGTTATACGTGTAAATTTATTTGTTCTATAGTTATCAATAAATTAATTACATTAAATAGACAGTTCAGTACCTCACTTACTTTCAAAATGTACGTGAGCTTAGAAGTAAATTAAACGCTGTTGGGTATTACAAAAAAATCCTGAACAATGTCGTCGAAAAAAGTCGTTGATTAATCGATAAAAAAGTCTATTATTAAAGTTAGTTCAGTATCTTTAAATCCAACTTAATTTCAAGGATCAAAATATACGCGAATCACTTGACATACCAACAAAAACCAAATTAAAGGGTAAATCCGCTCCCTTTACATTTAACCTAAACTGTTATGAATTCCTATCAATATTTTTGACATTTTCCCCTTTAAATCTTAGCAAAGATTCAAAGGTTTAAGTTTTAATTCACGACCAGCTCAAGTCAAAATGACGAAGTTTTCTTTATAAATAGCAAAAGTTTTCACCGGTTCATTAGTTTTTCCCCTCTTGCTTTAAGAGTCCCTCGAAGATGTTTGCCCTGTCCTAATATCGATGGATTAAAGACACCCTAGAAAATTAAAGGTGGGATGAAAATGTTGGATTGCCTTGAAAGGGCTGTAAAAAGTGTGAAATTAGGAATGGTCCAGCGCGCTTGTCAACGGGAAGTATTGAAAGGGTTAAGACGAAAAGCAATGGATTAACGCAAAAAGTGATGTTTTTTTTTGCGGTTTATTAGGTTTGGTTTGAGCTTTTGGAGCGTTTGGTAAAATGGTGTTTTTTTAAAGATATTTCATTCTTAATTTGAGTTAGTTAAAACCATAAATGCATGTTATATTGTTAATTTAAGAAGAAGAAATGGAAGTCGGATATCAGGCGGAGTTTAAAACGATTTCGGATGTAACAGTGTTTGTTAATATCAAATTTATTGCCCAAAGCAAAAATTATACGTTCCTATTGTTCCTCACTAAAGACATCTGACCCGAACAATACCTTCATAATTTACTTTTCGATGCATCCCTGTTCTATACGGCAGATAAAGTCGTGATAACAAATGGTAACTAAAATAATAAAATAAAGCCGCGGCTGTGTGCACCAAGCGACATATTTCATTAATAAAGCCAAAACAAATAACAAAACATCATACGGACTCACTTCGCAGTGTCCATACGTTACTGAGATAAAACAAAAGATTCGAGACCCGTTGAATTTATGCGTTATCGAACTCAGTTTGATGCCGGGGCCCAAACAATGGACGATCGTGGCGCCCCATGCGGAGTGGGGTGGCACTACAGGACAGTGGCCGCGCCGCGCGCCGCCACCTAGCGGCATCTATTATTGAGTAGAGGAAACTATCGTCTATTGTCGCGAATGTAAGCGCGGGGTGAGAAAGGTTACGCGCAAATAAATGGAGGTATTTTATCGTTTTCTTAAGATGACATAAAGATTTAGACATATAAGCACAATAGTGTTCAAGCAACGTAGATAATACGCAAAGTTTATGTTCCTTACACAGTCATTTTAATACAATTGTAGAGAGCTAGACGATACGCAAAAGTTTAATTTAGAACAAAAAGTTAAACAAGGAAAAATACATTGAATGGAAAAAGCAAAGTATTTTGCCAAAAATATTCATAAGCTGTCATCAGACGACTGGACCTACGCCAGATGCGGCAAACCGAGGACAAAATATTTCGCTGCAAAATACTTACTCAGGCAAATCACCCCTCCGCTCTTTAAAATCACTCCCGAGAAATTGAGCGGCAATTTGTAAGAAGTTAATCTATGATATTCTTTGTGGCCAAGTAATCTGTTTCCAAGTCTGTTGTCATTAAAGTATCTGCCTCTCGGACGTGTTTTACTTCGTGCTCTGTATCAAAAAAGATCAATATCTAATAGTAATATACTGACTTTATGACATTCACATGTAAACTAACAAATGAGAAGAATGTACTAATGTTTACGTTTCTTAATTATTGCTTCTCTACAAACATTCCAAACTCAATATTTAAAAAATAAATTCATTTTAATCTCAGTATCATCCAATTACAATAAAATGTGCATCAAATCTTCTTTATTGCTTTGTAAGAAATAGTGCGCACTTCCGCATATTTTCCTAAACGCGCCATTACTTTAAGTCACTGGCTGGTTGTGCGGTTATTTATGCCTCGCATTAAAAACAAAATGATATGCCTTCGCCGCTGAAAATCTAAAAAGAATAAGCAATAAAACGATAAAACCCAAATCTGATACATACTAGGGCCCAGTCTCCCGCAGGGCGAAAGAAAGAGACGGAATTATACATCGGCGAAATGAATTCGATGCTACTGTTTCATCTCTCACCTCTATCGGTTGGCGATCTCTGAACCGTCCTAACTCATGCGTACGCTAAGTACGACTTTCGACCATAATGCAAAGCCATAGAGCGTCACTATCGCATGCAGATTACAACAAATGGATTTGAGATTAATATAGTACGAGTGCCACCCCCGTCTCATACCACCCCATTCGGCGTTCAGCATTCAAATAGGAATCGAATGGATGACCAAAACATAATATCGTTGGAAGATTCAACCGCCATAAATCAAATGAGAAATAATCTGTTTCGGAACGAGATAGTCGCCGATGGCTTGCCACCATAAAAACGCAAAACGTTTTGTCTGATTGAAATCGTTACGGCGGCTTTTTTCGTGGTGCTATTTCCTTTTTATTTTCCTTGATGTATAATCAATGTGTTAACGGATGGCCGCCAACTGAGGGCTTCGAGAGTACATTTGCTACACAAAAGATTCTGATATTGAGTTTGAAAGTAGTTTCTCTTTTCGTTCTTTTATGTTAATGGCACTTTCGGTGGCGCTCGGTAATGGTTTGTGCGAATAAATGTCGCACTTTAGCCCCGGACACATGGGACGCTTTACACATTTCCGTTGTTTATGACGCACGTGTGCGTTTTAATGTTTAATAATTTCATAAATAACGACGATTTTAGACTCTTTTGGTGTAAATGTAAAGTGTTGGGACCATCCGGAATACGGATGCAAAGAATTCATCATGCCTCTTCTCTTATCTCGCTGAAATGTTGCTAAAACATTCGGATGATATAAAATTTTGAATGAACGTAGGGGTTTTGAATACAGTTACCAGTACTTACAAGTTACGACTGCTAAAATTAAAAAAATCTCATAGTCATTTCTCTGACTTCAAGTATCCATAACAAATATTAAATTTAGACGACTTTGAAATATAATTACAAAGACCCTTAAATTCGCAAAACATTACATTTTCGAATTTCACAAACGCAGGATCATAAACTCGTTTCATTAAAACTAATAACTTTTATATAACTGAACATATCAAATTTCATATTTTTAATACACCCGATACTAAGTTACGTTAGCAGTCTTGCCAGCCCAGTAAAAAGTAAGGCCACAAAACAAATTTCATTAAGTTAAACGATACCCGTCAAATTATAATCTAAAATGTACGATAAAATACTTAGCAGATTGCACCACATGTGGTCAACCTGTCTCATAACCACGGCACATGCCATGCTTACCTTCCACAATTATTACTGCGTAAACATAAAAAACACTTTAAAGAATTTTGAGGGTCGACAATCGAAAATCATCTTAAAATTCGAGGAATAGAGTTGAGAGTCTATTGTTTTTTGTCTACCAGGTTCCGACCATCTGTTCCGGATGATAACTATCAAAAAATTAACAATTTGTTTAATGTAAATGAAGCGAGGTCAACTCGTCGATAAATTATGAGTACGCACACCGATTCCTTTGGACTTTTATGCTCACCGAATGTCACCTTTCCTGGCTCAGTATTTGCTTATCGGTACAATCGGGGAAAGAACTTTAATACCTTTTTTATTTGTCATCACGTCCAACAGCTGCTGAATTGAGAGTAAAAGTAACGTTTATTTATATAAGTTATAGTAAGTTACTTATTTTTATTATTTAGAATAAGTGGTTAAAAAGTGCTTGTAATTTTTATGGTAACTATGTATAATTAGAGCTTAAAAGCGCTAATGATGATAGAGACCACTTATTTATTCTATTATTTTTTGAATATAAACTGATCATTTCATCGTTAATAGTAGTCAAAATTCAATTGTCTGGGGCACGTAACTTGTTTTGTGCAGATCTATGTAGTAACTGGACTATAAGAAGGCACGCACCCAATAGCAGGGCAGCTAAAAAAGAACATTACAATGATTTTTGAATGAAAGAACAACAGAAAATTAACACCTTATTAAACTCCGAAACTTCAACACTAACCCACTACGCCTGTTGCCTAAGTTAACAAAAAGCTGTAAAATAGTTAATTTCTAAATTTATAGCAGGAACTTAGTTAATATTTGTGGATTACGTTCGTGATCACTCTTCATTTAGGTGTCATTAACAAAATGATATATTACTGTAAATAAAAAAAAGCAAATTAACCAACATCGAGCTCCAAATAGACAATCGCATGTTGACAAGTAATTATCAAAACCGTTTTCTTCCAAACTTTTTTTACAGTTTCGTGACTGCTTAAGTAATAAATCTTTGCCTAATGAGATATTTATGCGAGCCGAGTCTTCCTGTCAACTATTAATCCTTCGGTTGTAATAAAAAAAGTGTGCAGTTTCAATAATATCGGGCCGGTTAGGCACTGCCGAGTAGATGACAAATCGCTTTAATAAAGTATCTGACTTTTATTTCTGCGACTAACAATAGACCGCGACTGTACTTCGGCAGAATCGTAATTTTGCCTTCATTGAATCAGATTCGAAAAACGACTGTCATTTGTTTTTATTTTCCTTAAGTTTCAAATCTAACAGTTGTTAATTTTAAGTGCCGTTTTATGTAAATGAGTGTCGTGCAATAAATTTGTGAGAAAAAAAAACCATTTAAAATTCAAAAGCGTAATAATTAACAAAGCGAAAACTTACGACTGACAGTTGTTTTTTATGTCACACCTAATCTTTAACCTTATTGTAATATAAGCCATTAATTACAAATATTATTACACCGAGCACTTAATCTGATATTTTAGATGATAATTAATGCAGTAACCGTTACCATAACATAGCTATATTTATCACTTAACACTTGTTTAAATTCATGTCATATTTAAAACTATACGATCTTTTAATTCAGAATATAAACGTGATAATTATTCATTGATACTAGTTAACAAGAAGCTTTTAAGCTGTTTAACTTAGGGTGCATTAATTAAATTAAACCTACGGAGTTAATTGGCGTATAATTGCCTTTTAGTTTAAAATAAATTAGTTGATAAACATCGGAATAGATAAGTTACATCAATGTTGTTACAACATGATTCATTTGCATCGGTTTTTAAGTTGTATAGTTAATTAATTGTTTATGTACAGATAGTGAACGCTTAATTTGACGTTTTAAATGTCTCGGTTATAAAAGTGGATTTTAAATGCCCTATTATTTATAACTATTAAGTTGTATATTTGTTTTGGAGAATTGTTTTATAATGTCTATTGCCCGGCGTTAAATAAGTTGGTATTAGGTAAAAGGTAGAGTTGAGAAGTACCATCTGATTTTTATAGTAGATATCAACTAGGTACATAGCAAAAAACTAAGGCGCTTTTCGCTGTCTGTTAGTTCTTTAAAACTGTGAAATGAATTTTGATGCGGCTTTTTCAATGAATAGAATGTTTTAAGAGGAAAGTTTTGTATGTAGGTAAGTATCATGCATCAAAATTACACCCGTGCAAAGCTGGAACTGGTAGCTAGCGGTATATGAAATATTCTTTAAATAAATTTATAAGAATATTGTTAGTCACGTAAAGATAAAAATCATACAAAATTAAGAGATCTATCCTGTTAACCGTTTTCGTTTTTTTTTTAAACGCGTTTTAAGTGTCATGATTTGTTTAGTTTTAAGTGTTTAGTGCCATGGTCACTTTGCTACATAACATAACCCTACGATTAATTTAATTGTAGGTACAAATTTAATGAACTATAATGATATGATTATGACACCTATGCTAATATTTATATCATAATATCAAATTAATCAAAAACATTGATTAAGTGACAACTAATCACAAATACTAACCTCAGACAACATAAATATCGTAATGTTATTAAATAAAATACATAATACAGTTCCCCAATAACTATAATAAACAATACCAACACCAACAAAACTCTATTTATTTTAATCCCACATCAAATATTGACTCGGAACAATCTATACGGCGAACGATAAAACCTATCGAAATTCCGTACTCATTGGAGCAAACTTCCTCAAATTAACATAAACGTTTAACATGAACAAATAGATGTAGCGATAAGCACGATAGTCACGTAATGCTAGCTATTCATTACTGCAATTAACACTTCGGACTATAAATTAGGAGAGCGGTGTACCGTGACAGCCGCGCATTGTACGATATGCATTTTTATGTAATCGAGACTTTTTGGATGTGCGAATGTTTTCGTTACGCTAATGTTTTGATTGTATGGACAACTCGATTCGAGTTTGCCTTATGGGTAACACCATGATGCATAAAGCTTCCGTAGGTACTACCTGAAAACTATGATTCGGGTAATTATTTGTGTCAACTACAACATGTGTCATGTGTCAACGTGACGGAATCTTAGTTACATTCTTTTTATTTACAAAGCAACTAAATGAATGAAAATACCGACATTTTCTGCCCCACAGTTGGGCAAAGGACACTCTCATATAGAACGCAAACGAGTATATTTAACTGCTTCAATTATACATATTTTTACATACCACTAGTTTAATTTTATTCTAGACACATCCGAAAGTTCTCGGTTACAGCTGACGCCATACCTACTTACAATACACAGTATAATAAGAAAAAAGGGTCATCAAGTCTTCCGTAACTTCATCAAAAATTCGGAACAAAAAAGTAAATTTATTCGTCGTTGACAGGAAGCAATAAACAAGTCTCGTTCTGACCACATGGTTGGAAAAGACCACCTCTTAAAGTGGCAGTTGTGGGAAAGAGACGCAGCTCTACATTTTGTAAAGCGCTATCTCACTTACACAGCTAGAATAGTCTTGGTAACCCCCCACACAGTCATTCCCATGCCTATTTATCAATCTAATTAATTAACATAGTAAATATTTTGTGTGTTCCTGATATCGATTCGGAAGGTAAATAAGGTATGCGTCGATGAACTGATAACGAAATTAGCTTCGAAAATGTTTTCGTGAATAATTTATAGCTGATTCGTTGTATAATTTGAATATTTTTACTGAATTGATAAGTTGTTTTTAGACCTTGAGTGGGAAGTGTGTCAAAAGTTTTTAAGTAACCCTTTGGTAGAGAAGACTACGTAAGTTATTCGTCCAATTTTCAACATCTTTTTAGGTTTAGAATTATTTCAGCTTTTATAAACTACCAAAATTAAATATGAAATAATTTGGCTGACACAATATACCTACATCTCTAATGTAGGCTTCTTAAACTATTATCGTAACCTTATTTTTTTTAGGGAATAGGGAACACGTTACAAGACTCTTATATTCCTTATATTTGTTACTATTTTAACTGAATATAATTGTTATTAACAACTGGTAATATAATCTAGAATAATTCAGCGACCAAAATAAACTGTACTGTAAAAGCTAGTCGAAATCTTTCCTGGTTTCTTATTTTCTGACAGTTAGTGTTCGGATTTAATTACACAATTTCTACTTTCTAAAAAAGTCAAGCTACAGTCGGAGCGTTAAATAATTTATATTTAATTAATATTACAGTAACCATCTGTACGAACCCTCATCAAGCTTCCGAATTACAAAATGGCAGTTATAAATCCAAAAATAAAATCCTCTTTGGACCAAACTCAGGTAATTTATTGTGGTACTGCGAATAATCACGGAGGTGTCGTATAAATCGTGGTCCATTTGTAAAATAGGAATTACGATTCGCCATCCGAACCATTGTCACCCCTCTCTACCCTAAGATAAGTACTTTAGTATATGTTACGGAAGTTCGATAGTCAGAAATGAATATAGGGTGGCTTTTCATTTTATTTTCAAGGAATGATTGGTTGTTTGTTTTTTATTTAGTAATAAATTAGATATAAACGCTGTATGTGTAAATTATGAAGCTTGAGATTCATTTTCTGAGTTACAAAAGGGGTTTCGCTCGTGACTTCTAAATTTTATTTATCTTTAATATAAGATATCCACGATTTAATATCTAGTTGCTAAATTACTCACACTTGTCTTAGTAATCATTCACAAGACTCATAGACTAGTCCTACCTAAGTCTAAAATAAGTAAATTTGCAGCTGAAGCAAAAAAACTGAATAAATACCTTAAAAACAATATCAATATCTGTTTTATAAATAATTTCTTTAAACAATCGTGTTGCAAAGCCTATAAAACGCAGTAACAATGAAATTCCTATTCCACGAGCACTTAACCTCAAAATGGGAAGTCTATCCTGTCGCTCAGTATTCCTAACTGGCGTATACTTTTATTTTTACTAACTTGCCACAAGCTTTATGCTGATACCTACTTACATAAAACCTTCGCGAAATCTTGTCAGGGGAGAGGAAAATTTCTAATAAACGTGTCATGCACTCGACTCACGATCTACGACCGAAAATACACCACGATACGTCGGTTCTAAGGAATTTTTAATAGTTTCACCCCTTCTTAAGGCGTCACCGCCTAATGTATTTGGAATCTGTCTCAAAGCTTTATCTATTGGAAATGGCTGTTTCGAACTACTGTTGGCCTTACGAACTACTTTTAACTACGAGTAATAAATCCAGTGTAAGGCCGGCTACCGTCTCTGCAACTCTGCATAGAGAGGAGAGCGGTGTCAAATACAAAAGGATTTTTCTTATTCTTATTGTTGTTGTTTTAAGGTAATGGCTTTTTAGGTATCCTCATTTGTTTTATAAACGGGGTAAATACAAGTGTGTTTAATCACACGTTACCTAAAATGGGTTTAAGTTAGTAGGTATTTGTTGTGAATGTCAAAAAGAAAATAGGTAATTTTGTACCAAACTGGTTTCTACTGTTAACAAGGATTAGCTATGTTTTAAGATGTTATTACGTAATTTTAAACTTGAGTATCAAATATAGTGCACACTACCCACACTAAAAACATCGTAAACTTGCCGACTAATTCTTATTTCAGCCATAACAGGAAAATTGTTTCTTCCAAGTGCTTGCATAATTAAAATTTAAACGTATTGTCCATTCTAGCCCGACTTCCTCGTAGTACTGTATTGCAGACTGGGGCTTTATACGAATCTCTCCTCTCCACGAAAATGCACATTAATATTAAATGGCTTGGAAATGCTGCGTCGTGGAGGCAAGGGGAGGCACGGGTGAGGTGGCTGCAATAAAAAAGCAAACGGGCGTCGATGATACACCGAAGGTGGTTCGAGACTCACTTGTTTCTTATTGTTTTAACAATGATGCAGATTTTTAGTAGGTACCTACTTCCATATTAACGAACGCTACAAAGCAAATGCGAAGCCTCATTAACATTCATTGGAAATGAAATGATATGCACACATTTCATGCATATATTATCTGCAAAACAATAAGTACATGAACAGACAGAGGTAAATAGTTTTTATATTGGAAAACACGATTGCTCTACACGTTACGCATGCATTGGACTATAAATTATGTTTTTCTGATACCGGAAAAAACTGATATAGGCAACCATTTATCTTACATCCCCGTGTTTATGCCGTTATTCTCATGTCACATACCAACAAACGATTTAACTCAGAAGCGTGCAACTATCAACTCTGAAAATGTCAACCGAGCCATTTCCCTTACAAAGCTTGCCGTACGTGTTTTCCTTATATTAACTACGTAACACTATTCCCCCTTTCCCCCTACCCCCCACTAGTTACAGCATCCAATAAGAGATGGCGCCCGAACACAACTAGCGTCAGTGCTCTCTCTCGCGAGCAATTTACTCCTTACACTAATTAAAAGAGCGAGCGAGAGATGCCACGCCCACCACTGAGAACAAACAGAAGAGGGGATTGCATCCGCCAATAGGAAAGCTTGATTATTTGTAATTAGAACGACCCGCTCTTCCTTTTGCCAAGATGACCAATGGGATTTTGTATTAAGCGGCATTATTTTGTCGTCAAAGGAATGTCTCTTAGTAATTTAATTAAAATTTTCCACGATTGTGAAACGTTCTCATTTGCTGAGAGCAATCTGTGTTGCGAAATGGGCGTTATGTTTTTAGATTCGACCGAATTACTTTTTACGGTCCGTTTCTCCGGCGTTTTCTTTAATTGATGTCGGTACAGTCATTTACAACGGTAATTTAAAATTCTACGTTTACGATTTTTTGCCGAGATTACTTTTTTGTTTGCTTGTTAATGTAGATTGGTAGGAATGCTCTGTTTAATCTTAAAATTGTTATTTAACGTGTACTTAAGATAAAATCTAGTTGCTTTCGCAAACAAAGCTTGGGAAAACGGGCTGCAATATTAAAGCTAGCAGACAATCAAAACCCAGAAGTTTCCAACAAACGTTCATAATGAAACAAGAAAATCAAACTTACAAAAGAAATCTAGAGCATTGTAAGTAGCTGAACAAAACTTTCTCATTCCGCAAACCATTGGAACAGCACAATCATTCAACTAGGAAGAATCAACCGGTCACAATGAACAGACCAACTTTTAGCTGCCAGTTTGCATATAGAGATAAAAGTGGGGAATATTAATGTGAATCGCCCGTCCCCCCTTTCGTCCTCCTCCTCAGGGTGGCGGGGGGATGAGAAGGGGGCACTTTCTTCCACGGAGGACCACGGGACAGTCGTGATTTTAATTATATTGCGACGTGAGACGGGAGTTATGGCTTCTAAGAAATTTACGAATTCTGATGTTATTTTTATACGACTGTGTTTGAAATGTTTCGTATTTTGATTTAGTAATTAGTAGATTGAATGCTCATGAATAAGAGGAAATAGATAATTTATAGAAGGTTGTACGTAAATCATTTTATCTTGGGTTACGAAGTAGACAGGTGCTTTTATATGCATTAAATACTTATATCTTAATCTCCGCATAATTATGTACAACCTTGTTTCAGTACCTACATGCTATAATGAAAAATATTTTCTATTCTTGCATTCGATAAATTTTTGATTACTGTAGAAAACGCTTAAAAAGTTATCTATATATATAAAAATGAAACCCGTTTTCCTTGGTCACGGCATCACGCGTGAATGGCTGGACCGATTTCACTAATTCTTTTTTTGTTGTATTTGTTATTATTAGGAGAAGGTGCTTACGGAAAAAAAATATTAAGAAAAGACCTTTTTTTTTTTGTCCCTTTACCACGCGGGCGAAGCCGCGGGCAGAAGCTAGTAATTTTTTAAAAATTTAAATACATAGTTAAAACTGTTTATTGTCTCTTATGTAAATAAAATACATAACCAGTAGGTACCAATTCACCCTCTGAAGTACGGAAAAACAAGCACAAAAGAAACAAGTACGTTTTGTTGCCATTAAAGCATTTATGACAATGACTGTATTTGGAAAGCCATCAATCGTACACACTCAATACATTACGCGATTTATCTCATAAAATACTTAGATAAGCAACGAAAAAAAACTAGAAAAGTTACAACAATGGGGACCATAAACTTAACCCCTTATTCAACTAAACATTCAACTCACATAAATATCTTTCGACAAACTAATGTCAATGTAAGAACGCCATTACTTGAGTTAAACAAATTCCAAGATCTCACTTTGCATGTGTGCGAATGTGTAGAAACGTGTATGTGTGCTGTACGATGCATATACGTCATAGTGTTGGACGTAGGGCTGTCAAAAACGAATAAATAACGAGTCTATTCGGAAAATTTAATTGTCTATCGATCGATTTACAAGTCTTATAAATAACTTTATTATTTAAATGCAATGATTAAATGCAATGATTATTAAATGCAATGATTTTATGGCGTCTTTTTTATTTCAGGTTGATACGCGATTACCGGTTTAAGCAGCTTGGAGTGTTTATAAGGAAAATGGAGGTGAGTAAAGTGTTTCTTAAGATTTCCTTGGCTTTTGTTTTTATTTTCGTCATTTATGGTATTACGCACTTGCTTTTCACGGTCAAAGTTAACTTTGTGATGCAGTATACTAACTTTATGATCATGTGATTTAGCATAAAACCTGAAAATAGTTTCCACTTGTTGCATTTGTTTGGAAAAAGAAGTTATAAATGGAGACTAGAAATCACATCAAGTATGTAAAACATGGTTTTAGACAATCGTATAAACAAACATAAACATATAAGAACAATAGACAAACAATTTCCGCAAAACATTCTCAGACTGTGGCAACCCTAGTTATAGGGTGAATATGCATATGTGGGAGAGTATGTAAATACGTAAACGTTAAATTGTGAGGATGTGTGATGTTGAGGCTCCAGAGCGAGAGGTCTCCCTCATTATCGACCTCGGGTCACGGCGCATGCTCCAAGTTTAGTATCAACCCTGCTAACGAACGCCTTATTGCGACAGCGGTTCATCGGCGTAATTGAGTTACGACTTTTTACGTAGCAATTTCGTTTTTCTCTTAGAACCGGGTCGCACGCTAATTGGGGCGAATTTTTTTCTTGCTTTCTTCTTGAACAAATATTGGATTAGGCGCGTAATTCGCTTCAAATAGGTTAGGCTTTGAAGGTATTTCGGCGTAATGATGAAAGTTTTATTATACATTTATTTTGTAACTACATAAATTTATTATAATGTAATGAGTTGTTCTTTTTGAATTTTATGTTAATTTACCTTTTTTATGTTGCTTTTTCTCGTATAAAAGATTGAATGGCTAATTATGTACCGGCAGTGGATGTCCGTGTCAACGTCTGAAATTTTCAGCAGATCGTTTTCGTCTCGAGAGCGTTTTTTCGTTTACAATCGCTTTTATAAGCTTTGAGTTTTCTTTGTTGTATTCTCGTAAGGATTGGAGACGAATTTTGATCAGTTTTTATTTTGATTCGTGTAGTAATGTGTGAACTACGTTTAATGTCAGCATGTATGTATGTAATATTGTATGAGTAAACAATTTATTTAATAGTCTTTGAGTTTTACACCATAAAATTTTGTTTCGTAAGATTTTTCTATAGTGATGATAAGCAAACATAATAATATTGTGGTATATGACAATATCTAACTGTAATTTAAAATTGTTAAGTGCCAATTTCCTGATAGATCACTGTATTATGATGTATGTTGATAAACGCTTTTATATGTTACTTTTTAGTAGTTGGCTGGTTATGAGTTAATCAAACAACAGTTTAGTATTTTTATGAAATTTATATTAATAATAATAACAGGCGATTATTGTGTAAATTAGACTACATACAGTATTTGATAAAAAGCAATTGTTGCAACTAAATATATGGATCTAAAGTCATGAAATAGAGATAATACAATAGATTTCAAACTCGGCAATTCTTTCATGGAATTTCCGGAACTTTGTGTGGCGCTTGAGGGGATTAGGCTTAGGGTCTCTATCTAAACAGCCGATAGACAATATCCAGTCTAGACTAGACTAAGGTAGAGGATGCGTTAGATTTCAAATCTAAGTTAACTTTGAGTACATACGCAGTTAGTTTTAGTTACTATACAGTCTGTACAGACAAAGCAATTTAAGTTTCAGTCCTAGTCAAATGATTTATGAAATTGTAAAATTTTCTTTCAAATTAAACATTTTATGTTTAGCTTACAATATCTGGAATATTCCATAACACCTTCAGAAATATTATACTGCAACTGTTTGGTCATGTTTAAAGGATTTTGCTCATGACTGTACCATCATTAACCTTTTCGAGATAGTTTAAGTATTTTCCATGATTTGTTGAATTTGATAAAGAGAAAAATCATTCTAGTTTACTATTTATGCATATAAAAATACTACACAATTTATAAAAAGGAAAGTAAATATAAACAAGACTCTACAAAACCCCTTATACAAAAAAAAAAGAAAAAAAAAACAATTGCAAGTTGACGCGTCGAATTCAAATTCGGTGCGGCCATCTTTATTATTCTGCACGTTTGTTGTGAACATTGTACAATTGATTCGAATGTGTCCGAAGGCATGCGACCAATGCAATGGGATCAAATATTCATTAAATGGCCTCTTGGCTGTGGCTCCGGCTTCATATTCAGCAGACGTAGTTGTTAATAGTTCGCCCGGCCTGCCTTATCTTCGACACTCAGACTTTAGTGCGACTGAGGTTGTTTGATACTTGGTCCTGTAGTTAGGTAGGTAGATAATATTTAGGTATTGTTTTGTTGTATGGTAAGACTGTAATATAGAAATTACAGATTTTTAAAAGTGCTTCAATTACAAAAAAACTAAACAATTGTTTCTACTGCTAGATGAAAGTTAACTGTAGGTATATAAAATTTTACTCCTTACTTTGACATAATCTTAAGCAAATACCTTAATAACTTTACGTGACTAATGCTAATACAATGATATTTCACCTCACAGCAAGAATATTTTTCCAAGCTACAATTTTTGTCGACCCTACTTGTTATATATTGCTAACTATCATTATCCTTGACATCAAACTGCACGGTTTGCCGAGTGGTATAGGTCACCATGCCAATTACCACTGTATGCGACGCCGCGACGTGTCACGGGTTCGATCCTCGCGTAGGACAAGCAATTATGCGATTCACAAAGGCTTGTACTGAGTCTGGGCGTCTTTGTGCATGTGAATTTAATGTCTGTAAAACCCGCGGGGGGTTTCACATACAAGGATTAAATTCTTTAGTGCAGGAGTCGTTTTTTTTAAGAATGATTTCAAAAAGAATACCTTAATTACATAAAGTACCAAGATTGGTTGTCTGCAGTAAATTACTCCGTTCCTTACCTTATATACCTACCAAGACTGCTACAAGGGTAGCGAGGGATGGGGTTGTTCGTTTGTTAACCAACTACGTCATCATAATATGGAACTGACATTTAATATTTAGAAAAAAGAAATAAACTAACACGAAGTAAATATCCTCCCAATTTTTGTGTTACATACCTGGCAGCCCCTTCTAAATTGACCGTCGGAATTAATTATTAATGAAATCAGTCATCATTTTTGACGATTGACTCTCAAAGCAAGCTCTACAAACTTAATATCTTCCAGTTCCTATGCTTTTAATTGTTTGTTTGTCACAACGTCCAATATTAAAGACACATTGACAAAACTGCTACTACGGTGACTTACTCAAGTGTAATTTGAGTCAATCAGACAAATAAAAAAATCTTTGTCATCATTACCAAAATCAAAATAACCAAACTGTAAACCTAATACTAAGTAAAACTTTTTTTCTTGCCAACTTTTGTAACATATCTTAACATTCCGTAAAAAAACAACTTATTTTTTTAAAACAAATAAGTTTTAGCAGGTCCATACTATGCTAGCGGTGTGGGAGGCTGAGCGCGGTCAGTGGGGGCGTCGAGCGCAAATTAATCTCCATACGTTGCGCCCGCGCCGCGCCCGACACTCCTTCCTTCTGTATTATTTCTTACGATTCTATGATTTTATAATTATGTTATGAAATTATTTCATATTTATTTAGTTAACCATTTTATTTTCGATGCTACGTAATCTACAATAAGACTACGCTCTTGAAATTAGTTGAGTTTCTATCAAGATTTAGATATTTTGATTGTTACATTTAGGTACATGTGATTTGTAAATCTTAACCTTCTGTTTCTACTGAATATCAACAGATTTTTATTCGTTAGATTTCTAGCGCTGGTTTTACATTTATCCATCTTACAATTTCGGGTGATTGGTCGCGTTTATAATTTCAGAGGTATGTGTTTATATTATCCCTTTTCCACAATTTTTAGGCACTGAGATTTGACGTCCTAGTAAAAAAACACTTTAATTCTTTCGCTCTGTTACCTGGTTTCAGGAGTGAGGTGCAGTAGGGCTGGAATGTAAATATATTAAGAAAATAAGCACCAAAAGCTTTACATTTTCACTTCCCTTTTTTCAAGTCACACGCTCTTAACAATGCTTCAGGAATAACGTATTAATTTCCAAATCACAAATTCCCTTTGTTTTAGTGCAAGATAAAACTAAAAACTCGAGTGTTCACAATACATTTAAACAAAACGCAGTAAACATATTGACTTGGAAATCTAGTAACAAACATTACTCAATAATCATCTATCTATATCAAAAATGAATAACTAATATTCAACAACATAAAAAGCACCGTCTCAAAAACGTCACAACACGTATACATCAAAACACGTGTTTCAATAAAACCGTGAACGCCCCATTAACGCTTTAAAAAAAATAACAAATTACTGACAACCCTACAGCTACTGTCAAAACTTAAGTCTCAAGTACCATTTATTTGAACAGTCTACAGCAATAATGTATGGAGATTAGGCGGAGGACAGACGCGCTTGCCCGTCCGTTGATCCGACATGATACATCAACGTCGCGGTGGACAGTGGACACTCCCCCTTACGTCGGATGTTTAACGTCCAATAGGATTATGTGGAGAAGGCAAATGGGTTTAGTTTTATCTGCTTGTTAGGGTTACATGGAGGTGTTATTGATTTTTTCTGGGATAAAAAGCTTTTTAAGTTCAACAGGGTCAATTATGAACGAAACTCATTAAATTGTTTTAGATTTTAATATACTTTTTTGTCTCGCTACTACACAATCAAACTTAACACCAGACGGTGGGTAAGTAACAAGGAATTAATAACAGCATACGCAGCAAGCAGAAAAACTCAAATAAAATCTGAATAAATATTGCCAGAAGGATAAAATGGTTATAAGGTAAATTAAATTATTGATTGAATATTAAAATCAGAGATAGCAAAACTACTTGTTTTTTTATATTTGAGAAACCGGGGACAGGCAACTCAAAAAATTAAGCCCAGTTTGTCCTAAGAAAATCGTTCGACCCTCTTAGTACTGGTAAGTAAATAATCGGAGCAGAAGACACATTTTCCACTTACCCCTACCACCTTACTAAACAAGCAAGATACAAAAATATACCACATCCAAAAATTCGTACCTCAATGCAAAAGACTAATAGCAAACTAGATGTTTGTATGTCAGCTTTGCATACTGTCCGGCGCTTGTTAGCCGGGGAATTAGTTAGACCTGCACGATGATTAGTGTCTCGCCCACGTACCCCCACCATTTGACACTGCTGACGTGCTAAATATGACGGGACGTTAGCACGTCACACAACACATAATATGCTTTCGTATTTGTAACATTTAGTTTTAAGTATTTCATTACTAGTATAATCTAGCCTCAAACATCAGGATGTACGAATGAAAAACCTGTAAACTTAAATAACATTAAGTATAATTCCACTCAATAACTTCGATCACATTACAATAATAATTTTTAACAACCATTCTTCGTCGTAGTTTGTATCTGAATGTCACGTGCCGATGACATCTGTCCATTCAATTCTTCTTAAATCTTAAACTTCTTAACAAAGAGTTTGACTATTATAAGTCTCCTCAGCCACAGTTAATAAATAATTACTATATCTAAATAAAAATACATATTATATTGCAATAACAACTCTGCTCGCTTTTTATAATTAACTTCCTGCATTAATTAGCACAATGACACAGACAAATCACGATGGTTTATAGAAGTAGTTGTACAGTAATTGTTAAAAATAATAACTAGGCTTACAACTCGGCCTTCCTGCTAGCGCGAGTCCCTTCGCGAATTGTTTTAACATGTATAGTAAATGATTAGTTTACCCACCAAGTTATTTATAAGTTAAAAGAAAATGTATGTACTATAAAACAAAAAAAAAATAGTATTATTTCTCATTTAAAAATTAATACATTAAGATTCTCTTATGGATCAGAAATATAACATAACAACAATATAATTCCTTCAACAGTAAAGTAATTATCAAATAACAATAACTGTTAACTAATCTAGTCATAACTTACACGACATCAATTCTTTATTTCATTGGGTTTTCACAGTATTTTCACAACCTAACACATTGTACCGCTTTATTATATTTATTTATTTGGTTAACCAACAATTACTTACACGGTACGTTTACAATTTAGTTTGAAATTTCATTTATAAGTGTAACAATTACTTAGAGGTTAACACCACATGCACAATTTGTGGTTATTCATTAAGCAGACTTATGTTGCTCATAACAAAACAATTAATATATATAAATCACATCTTAATATAGTTCTAAGATAAATGATCATTTAAAACAAAAAGGATTTTAGAGTTAATTAAATTAAATTAAGTATCTACATCACAATAATCGTTAAGTGATCAACATAGGACTATAAACTAAACAGTAAAATTAAATTAAATTAAAAGTTGGATTAAAATTATACACACACATATCACATTAATACATTAAAGAGATTTATACATTAATAGTTTTAGCCAATTAAGAGTACGATACATTGAAATTATTAGATTAGATAAATTCTATTAAATAAATTGATAGATTGATACAGTGAGGTTGGATTTCATGACAAAAATCTGATCAAAACATAAAAAAAAACATTATATTATATTCCAGAAAAGTGGTTACTAATTATTTTGCAAAACTTACTCAAACTATCATGGTGCACATCTGTTAGATCACTGCAAATGTTGAGCATTCTACAAAGACGTGGAATCGGAGAGTTTGCACCTAGAACCGTTCTGCGTAAGGGTGGGTGAAGAGGGGTGATGGGGGCTCTAGGATATCTTGAAGGGACACGAAACTTGAATAGACTTAATATATTAGGGCAGTCAATTTTATGTCTGAGTAGTTTAAAAATAAATAAGACATCAATTACTTCTCTTCGAGTTGATAAGGATTGCATCCTGAAGTACTTCAAACGAGTGTTGTAGGAGGGCAGCAGTTTGCTTTTCCCTTTTGAGAAAGCAAGATGCCAAAGATTATACAATACAATAACATAAAATCTTATATACCTAAACAACAGATCCCGCAAACTATACTACAAATTTGTTAAGTGGCGATAAATCCATACTAATATTATAAAGCTGAAGAGTTTGTTTGTTTGTTTGTTTGAACGCGCTAATCTCAGGAACTACTGGGTCGAATCGAAAAATTCTTTTTGTGTTGAATAGACCATTTATCGAGAAAGGCTTTAGGCTATATAACATCACGTTGCAACTATTAGGAGCGAAGAAATAATGGAAAATGTGAAAAAGACGGGGAAAATTATTCATCCTTGAGGGCTTCCGTTGCGTGCGCTGCGAAAACGGTTCAAGATACCAAAAATATATGTATCAAAGAATGATTCCTATTGACACAACAGCTGGTAACAGCTTTAATTTATAAAGCTAAGGAGGTTGTTAGCAAAAATAAATGATGCCCAAAATAATTATTCCACGCGGACGAAGTCGCGGGCACAGCTAGTTATCTAAATAACTGTTTTGTGACTCACTGAACATTACCTATTTTCTAATTAATCATGTCCTGAATTATCTTCTTCACAACTGCTGAAATCTCTTTTCAAATTTGATCAGCGCTGCATTTTATCGAACGCTGCTACATTTGGGACTTGTTTGTCCCATGTTTTATTGTCTTTACCGTGAGTGGAAGTTGAAAGCGCGTCTAGGATGCGATAGGTGTTGATACTGCATTCATAATGTGTTTTATCCCGGTCCGCACAATAAGTTCTTTAAAAGATGAACTAGAAAAACTTATGCCTCTGTCAGTAACGTGACGCGTAGGCGCTCCAAAGCGACTAATGTGATCTTTCAGTACCTTTAATGTAGTTGCCGTTTTTTATCCATAACTGGCCTAATATTCACGTGTTTTGTGAAACCGTCTACAAACAGTAAATAACCTTTAGGTAAGAGCCATTTAATTTCATCGCCCACTATCCTGTATAGCCTGTTATTTTTCAGAGTTAGGGTCTAATAGAACTTCTTTAATTTTCTTGATTTCCTCATCAGCCGATTGCATAGTAGAAATCCAATCCTGTTCGCTATTTTCTACAGCTGGAACGTCTAGGCGTATCGAAAAATCGCTTTCTATTATATTCACAGGGTTGCGACTCAGAGATTCTGACATTGTACGAATGTAAGATATATTCAGAGTCAATTATAATTCCTTGGCTTTTGGTAACTTAATAAGGGAACATTGGCTCATTCAATTTAAATCGTCTAATACGTGGTACGTTTACTTTAATATCGATCATATATTTAGCAGTAAGCTCCTCGATTAAATTCAGCTGAGCCACTTGCTGCACTTACTTATTTAGGTGCATATTTCTAAAACAGTGAATAGCTAGGTGACCTATTTTCTCACAAGTCACACTTAGCTGCCGGCGGTTTGTAGTATTTGAAACTAGGATGATCAACTTGATCACAATTATAACATGTAATATTTATTGAACTCCTTGACTTTGTTGTAGGAGCCGGATTTTTACGATCAGTCCGAAAACTCGAATTTAAATCACAATTTTCTCGACTATTAACAGTCCTATATTTAAGCACCTGTTCTGGTTCTGAAAACTGTGCAGCTTGTGTCCTCACTTTAATAGCCCTGTCCTTAACCCCGTACAAGATACAATCAACAGCTTGACACCAATAAATTCTACACCTATACAACAAGTTTATTTTTGTGTAATAGTAATGTTCAAGTGGTTCACCGTATATGACTCTTTTAGCTAACATTTCACTCAAAAGCTCAGCATAATCTTCGCGTAAAGGGAAAAGATTCAATTAATCTCTTTTTCCACTCTGTGTCAGAACATAATGGATGATCTCCTTATCATTAAGATTAAATTATTAAATAGTAATTATCAAATTAGAAAATTAAAATCGCTCACCATCTCCTCTCCTTAGACTTTAACTTCTTTTCTTTTCGCACCCAGGAAGCGGACGTGAATGCGTTTGATCTTTAAGTTGTAGCCTGTTCCAACTCGAACTCCTTTCTCGTAGATCCTCATAACCCTCTTACTCACAAAGCACTCTGAGACCGATGACGTATGGCCTCGTAGGTATATTAAGAGCTCCCTCTTCTGTCCTTTGAACCATCCTTCGATCTTAGCGTTCTCCGCCAAGATCCTCACGCTATTCAACCTCAGCATCACGCACCCGTGACACCCCTGGTTACTCTAAACATTGTCTATCTTGGCGCACTCCGCCAGTACCCTCACGCTATTCAACCTCAGCATCACGCACCCGTGACACCCCTGGTTACTCTAAACATTGTCTATCTTGGCGCACTCCGCCAATACCCTCACGCTATTCAACCTCAGCATCGAGCACCCGTGACACCCGTGGTTACTCTAAACATTGTCTATCTTGGCGCACTCCACCAATACCCTCACGCTACTCAACCTCAGCATCACGCACCCGTGACACTCATGGTTATTTCGCACATTGTCTCCAAGCACTGTCGTGCGAGGAGTCTCTCAGCCACGTCTCATCACTAGACTCTCAACGTCTCGATTCTACCGTACCGCGACCCTTGTCCTGAACTCTGGACACCGCTGGGTCTTGACCAGAAACATCATGACCTTTGTTTCTCATCTCCTCACGATCCATTTTACTGAAAATTAACCATATCTTGTAAATTCCCGTTAATCCTGTAACCTTTTTTTCCCTTTTTTTTAATTTCACCTTTAAATTAGTCTCAATGATAATACATTTCTCAATTTCCGTCATATTTTCGTTAAATGTTGTATCACATTAAATGTAAAAACAAGTAAAAAGTTATTTACCAGTCCCAGTAAGCGCACATTTTTACAATCCAAACCCATTTCACAACAATTTCAACTGTATGCTGTAATTAATCGCTAAACATGACAGTTTTTTTTATTATTGTACACCTTGCATGCACATGTAGGTATGTATGTACACTCATGTTTGAACAAATAAAGTGATCTTTATCTTTTTTTTAAACATATGAATCATAATTTTTCGTATTTCCATTACGAAAAAAAATGACAGAAAAAGCGAAAAAAATCACCATGACGCTTTTATCAACCCAATCGCATGGAATCTTATTGAGTCCATTACTAATATGAAACATTATTTGATGAACCGGTCACCACCAGTGCCCATTACTCGACTGCAGGCTTATTTTCGGATGGAAACCGCACTTACGTTTATATTTGTCGTCCAATGGCGTAGACGTAGAAGAATAAATCTTCATGTCGATCCCGCTTCTGAACTATAATCTAGCCTCAAACATCAGGATGTACGAATGAAAAACCTGTAAACTTAAATAACATTAAGTATAATTCCACTCAATAACTTCGATCACATTACAATAATAATTTTTAACAACCATTCTTCGTCGTAGTTTGTATCTGAATGTCACGTGCCGATGACATCTGTCCATTCAATTCTTCTTAAATCTTAAACTTCTTAACAAAGAGTTTGACTATTATAAGTCTCCTCAGCCACAGTTAATAAATAATTACTATATCTAAATAAAAATACATATTATATTGCAATAACAACTCTGCTCGCTTTTTATAATTAACTTCCTGCATTAATTAGCACAATGACACAGACAAATCACGATGGTTTATAGAAGTAGTTGTACAGTAATTGTTAAAAATAATAACTAGGCTTACACTAGTGTTGATTAAATTTATGCACTGTTTTAATTTGAGTTTGTTTTTTTAATCGTTGGTATAATGTACTAGTTTTGCTTTAAGGCTCAATCTGAGTAGTTCTATTTCGTTAGATGGGTATTAATATAACCCCTAAAAATAGGAAAGAATATTTCGACTTTTCATTTTATCGAAGGATGAAAACAGTCAAGTATTTACTGTTCTTTAAATTCAAAAGAAAACAGATTAGAATATTATTTTCTTTATTGCACAAAATAATTACATCATTGAAGTAAATTAAATAGACAGTAAGGATACAATGTCGGTCTTATCACTAATAGTTGTATCTTCTAGACAACCTTTGGATATACAGGAAAGAAAACAATAAAACTAATTAATTGATCTTTCTGGTTTACATAACTATGACTACACAAAAATGTAAGCCAGATCTAGTTAAGATCTTGTACGAAATTTGTACTTACGGAATATCTTCCGTAGAAGGCTAATGTAGCATATGTTTATCAATAACACGCTGAAAACGCTCACTGAACGCAGAGGCGCTTAAAAGCTTTTGCTGAAGAGGCGTTCAGTATAAGCTCTTTATTAATAAAAATACACCTCCAGCCTGCATGTTAGAAAATCGTGTAGAACGTGAATGAAGTTTGACTGGATGTGGTTCAGAGTACCTACTTAAAGAAATATTTGCTATTTTTTACTTCTAGTTATAACTTTATCGAATCCTTATTCATATTTGAGGGCAATTAATGTTGTGCGTTTTACTTTTATTCGTGTTTCGTATTAACTTTATAAGTATTACCCTTAACTATCCATCGACAAATCAACCTTCCAATAACTTGTATTATTGCCGACATCAAAGCTAGACTTAGACTAGCAGAATGTCATATTAATTTTATTTCTAATTCTTATTGAAGGCAAATGTTCGAACACTACGTAACAATAGTTCCATTTATTGCTACTTTTCGTTACGATTACAACGTTCTAAAACAATTACGTCATATATTCCAAAATTTTGAATGTTTCAGAAATTCAAATGATTAAACCAAAAATTTCAGCATTTTCATCACATCTACCATTATAAAGACCAATAAAAATTACCGGTCGGTTCCAGCAGAGCGGGTAACGATAAGGGCACACAACAATGTTTTCGTTCGATCAGAAGCTCGTGCCTCTGAAATGAAGTTGGGTATTAGGAACGTTGCTATCTCCCGGACTATTTCCAATTTGTTTGTTAACATTTCCCCCGGTAAGCATACTACAAGTTTTGTAGGGTAGTTACAACTAGTTCGCTGTTGTGTTGCGAGTTTGATTTGGATGCAGAATTATGAATGTGATGTCAATTCGTACGTGTTGTTAGATAAGGGTTGTTTGTATGCGCTAGTTTATAATGCAGTACAAGATTTCCTTAGAGGCATCTACAGTATTAAGTTAAGAAATTAAGCTGAAAGCTGATGATCATACTAAAACCAATAGCGGCGAAACCGTGTCCTACTCCAAAAACTAATTTCCGGAATAACATTTGCGCACAGGTAATAAACGGAAATATATTCTAGTAAATAATACCAACAGCAAAAACCACAAAACTAACAAAAGCCTAACCAAAAAACTCAATTTTCATCACACAAAGTCATCAACACAAAGTGTCACAAATAATCGAAATTAGAATTTATTAGTGCTGCGTAGGGGTTCAATTTTGGTTCCGTGTGTAGCAATAATGCGTAAAAAACTCATCTCCGTCACCCGCCCCCCTCCCTTGCCCCCCCCCCTTACCACCCCTCCCGGGCCCGGTGAAATATGATGTTTTCCCGTCCCGTGTGGACACGATTAGAAAATTCGTCGCGATGTGCTGTAGGCACTCAACACTATGCTGATAGTTTCATATGTATGTACTTATGTAGTATACTGTTTCATTTGAATATTACTTTTCGAGTTCGTTCTTTGGATTTTGTACATGAAATAGTGATGTAGGTTGCTCGAAATGTAAAGAGTTGATAATAGATAAAATTATGTTCCGAAACTGTACAGAAGTTTAAAATAATTCCATTCTAAATTTTCGTTACCTAAGTAGAGAAGATAAAGATAAAAATTATTTGTGGAAACATGTTTAGATACAAAAGATGACGTTACACTATTGTAGGAAGCCGAAATCGCGCTGAAACTTTTTTTTAAATCCTCCTACCCAAACAAAGATATCAATACAATATATCGTAGTAACACGACGTCACCTATTCCTTTGCATTCCACTAATGTAGGCATAAATCAGGGAGGGCAGCCCTGAGTCCAAGGAAGGATCAAAGCCTATATATCAAGCTAATGCTGATATGATATGTTAAATAAATATCGACGCCAGGATATTGGGTTAGGGTTCTAAATCGAAAATGAATGTGACATGTGTACAAAGTGAAATGCTATTTGAAATATTTATTGGAGTTGAGACAATGCAGTGTTTTTAAGATGGAAGAAACTTGGAATTTTCCTAGGTTTCAGGATTTTTTTTTGTGATGTTATTTGAACTTGAATAGGATACTACGATTAGAAGATATTTACTCCTACAACAAGTCGATTTTAAAGCAATATTTACAAATATGTAGTTTCTCTGATTTTAAACCTAAACGATAGCCAAAATAATCCGGTAAAAGCTCTTCCTAATTTCGAAATGCATCTTACTGAAAACAGATGTAAAATTACTCAGTTATTTGCATTCCAGTATGCCCAAGTTTTCTATATGGAATACGTTACCTATCTATGTTGTAACTAACTTGCCTGTCATTCTTCGGCCTATACCTACATCATCTACATACTCCGGCACACACTTTAATGGTATTATTGGAAAATTGGCTCCGCGTCCCTAGTGTTGACGAAATTTTGCTATCACCACACCGCATCACAGCCAATAGGGTGTGTCGGTTCACACTATCTACAAAAGAAATTACATGTTCCTCTCTATCAGGTGGGGGGAGGGGGGGGGGGGGTGTGACGTCAGAACAGCGCCTCGAATAAATGTGATGGAAATTGGAGGATTTGTTTACCCATATTCTCACACTTTTGACACTAAAAGGTAGAGCGAGTGTTTGCGTGTGTGTGTTTGTATTGTTTCAGTGTTGATGTGTGCGTACGTGAATATTTCGGGTGAAGTGTGTTTGGGGACTTTTATGATGGTTAGTTAGTAAGGATGCTTAGGATTCGTGCACACGTCCGATTTTTTTTAACGAATAGTTTTTGCTTTAAAATTGATTTAGGATGCGACTAAGTGATCCATTGGCTAGTGTTTATCAAGGAACTCATTAAGCCCCTTATACCCTGTGCCAACCTGTGTTATAATATCAAATATATGATAGACGAATATGAATAAATCTGAAACCACAATGAAATTATCTACGGAAAAATACAAAGCGTGAAATGAGAGAAGGTTTTATTGGAAAATACCTCCTCACGTGATTATCAAACACGTTTTGGCTCACTTATATCAAAATATACAATTTTAAACGATATTTCAAAATTGATTCTCTCATACCAACTACCAATTTACATAAACCATTATAAACAAATACAACTTACAAATTCAAGTCATACGTAATAAGCCTAGTGTAAGTTAACACCACGACACACGGCAACCGAAGTCGTGCCCAATTCAATTTATTTAGCGATTTTCAGAACAAAAATATTTGGGCGAGCTATTTATCAGAGTTTGGAGGCGTCGTATACCAACACATTTATCCGTTCACCTCACATACAAAACTAGAGTGCGATTACGTAATATATTCCGGTGTCGTGTGCCTCCAGCCATTTTTCTATTCGTTCCCGACTTTTGAAGGCGTGCGAGAGACGTGGTATTACGATGCCTAATTCAAAGGAAATGTGTGGAATGAAAATTGTTATGTGTAAGAAGTAATCGGAGTAGTTTCGTCGTGTTATGAAAATGTGGATGGGAAAAACAAGGAACGTTTAGAATGGTTCGTTTTATTACAATTTGTGGGGTGAGTTACTGGTACGTACAGGAATGTGCGCTGTCAAAATAATTTGGTATTTTTCATTAATTGCCAAGATACTATAGGCCACACTTTCCACACATTTCCTGGGTAGGATCCAATTTGCTTAGGAGATTTTCCGTTGGAGTAAATGAAAAGGTAGATATGCATGTGTATTTTTTTCGAGCAATCTTTTGAACGAGAAAAAAATGATTACATAGTTTAAGAAACGCCCTAAAATAGTAATTCCAAAAGTGCCAAATCGTTATCATAAAAAAACATGTCACAAAAAAACCATTCGAACATTCTCCTTACATCCATGATATCCTTATATGTTACTATACTAACTTATGATAAGTAATAACGCCTAAAATACTGTAGTACTTCCTCATAACATACGTAATAATATCGCGTAAATTTAGTCGAAAGAAAGGACCTAATAGGAGGGCCGGGCAGCAGTCCAAGCTTATCTGGGAAAGCGTAAAATTTATGTTAATGACACCCCTCACGAGGGGAAATAACATAACGTTAAAGTAAAGGAGAAGAAAGCATATCCCGATAACGTGTCCTCGTTAAATGAACGAAAGGGGAATATTGGTGAGCCGTTCGATTTGCATGAGGTTCATTATTGTGACTATTGTGTCGTCAAGGGACCCAGTTCGTTTTGCTCACTTATAGCTTCTGCTTTATACTGCTTTGTTCTTAAAGGTGATTATGATGCTGGTTCACTGATTAGTCCATAAATTGATATTTCGTAATTATTTTCATAAGTTTCAGCGTTTGGTCTCGAAGCATGTCTTCGTTCGAAGGTTTTTTTAGAAGGGTATTCTACATACACAATTTTTCTTATCGATATATGCTAACGATAGCGTGCCCGTGATGAATTGCTTTCTAAATCAGTACTTTATCAGAGATCTCCCTTCAATGTTTCTTGTTAAGAATGCATAACAAACGTTGGCATGTTAATCTTCATTTCGAACACGATTCAAACATCATGTCGACTGCCACGAAGATGGAATCCTAAAAACTACAGAAACACGCAAAAAACGTAGCTGGAAGCGGGCAATTCATTCGTTCTTATATCCGGTTATCGCCGGTTTATCATACGCCCGGGGCCCAGTGTTACTCCTCCCGAGATTATTTTAAGCTTTAACCCTTAACGTTTGATTAAAGTACCATTCTTTGTTGGAACTGACCTTTTTCTGGACGCTATGAAGGTTCCTGACAGAATTGTTATTGCTAATGTGTTTCACCAGTGCTTGGGGATAGCAGATAGTAATATTAGAGATAAAATACATTATTATTAGTGGTAATGCAGCATAAAGTTAATTTGTAATAATGCTTTACTTAAAACGAGATAAAGTTCTTAATAATAGCGAAACTACTTACCTACTATAAACCTCGCAAGGTGGTCCTGAAATTCAGATGCGCAAACTTAATTATATTATTTTATTAAGACGCTTGCGATTTTAACATTAATTTGTAGATACATAGATTTTGACTTGCGTATAGTCTGCTAAGGAATACTATTTTTTTTTAAGTTTTTTTAAGAAGAAAGTAACAGTAACCCAATAAATCCAAGCAAAATTCAACACCATTCTAATCAAACCGAAAACGGAATGCGAATTGTTTTTATTTCTTTACAATTTTATTCGGTCATAGAGACAGGATAAAATTAATAGCACCTCCGTGTTTGCCCCTCAGAGAGTGCAATCACGCGGATAGAGGTTGCCTCTTTGTCCCCGATTCCCCTTTTCTTTTATAATTTGTCGCCTCCGGCAGAGTCTCGGACCGCGAAAGAAATGCAAAGTCTTAAAAGGTTTTTTACTATGTTGCAATTTTCGGCCGAAAATGTGTAGGTTTAGGTTGATGTGTTGGTAGGTATATGTTCGTCTAATATTGATGGGTTATTTTAAATAGGGTTACTTTGGTTAAATTTGAGCTTCTGTTACTTGGAAAGAAGTTTGAAAGAAGATTATTGTATCGTATAATTATTATGGATTGTAAGGAAATTATTATTACGTAAAGTAGAGAGATTAGCTGTATGATGCTGATATCGAATATTTATTTATTGACCTCATTATTTTGTTACATTTTTATAAGTTTCATAAGGAGGCGTTTACAAGAAACCCTACAATAAAATCTTAGATTCTAAGAACCTGTTACACGTTTTTGAAGTACTGAATATTAATAGTACTATTTAGTACAAAAGTTCAAAAAGGAATAAACCCTTTTAATTAAACTACTACATACCCATTTATTGAAAGTATTTCCTACAAAGTAACCCAACCAAGAAGATTTATTTATAAAACTAAGGTTTATTAAGGTATAATGATCCCAAACGTCCCATAAAATACAGCCATTGATTTACAGCGCCAACACATACAACTGAATCCATTTGCAATCCGCTCCCACAACTATTTCAAATAAAAGGAATTCCTCGTACAAAAGGGAAACCTGGGAAAAAGAAATAAAAAATATAATAATTCAAAATGGCGTCTGGCCACTTAATAACTGGCTGACACCATTGGGAAATATAATTTAATTTTTCTTTAGCGCCGTACTGTTCGTTCCTAATTCAAATTTGTATTTGTGTCCCTGTCTGGCATTTTCTCGGTAGCGTCCCCCCCGCCCCCGCCCCCCCTCAAACTTCCGTTTGTTCGGGCGCCCCGTGTCACCCAGTGTTCTGGACAAGAAATATTTGCGATATTGTGTATTAGATGATTTGTGTATTCGCATGTACGTGGTGGGAATTTATAGAATGTACAGTTGTGTAGAAATTGTTAGATGGTTACTCGATGTTAATAGGTACTCTCATCAAAAGTTTTAACAAGCTCCATGCCGGTGTTGTCTGTTTACTCTCCTGATGTATTCCCTATTATTATAAGTTTGTTTTACGAGGATAATTGAGTTTCTCTATAGTCCGCGAATAGAAAAACAACTGACTGACTACATTTTCAGCTCTCTATACTCTCCTAGTAATCTCCACAGGGCTTTGTTGTTGTGGTCATGGTTAAGTACGACTGCAGAGATTGAATGTAAAGGCTCAAGTTCGATTCTATGTACAACAAAACAAATCATAATTACTTATATTCACAGCTTTTTCAGTTTCAACAAATTTCATTATCAACTGTAGGTATTATAAACTCTTCCCTTCTGAGTACGACTTATAATCCTATCTTGTGCTATAAACTCATGGCCAGGGTATATCTATCATTATTAGACCTACATTCTTTTTGCCATTACCATAAATTACTTGTCCCAAATCAGCATGCAACGAAACCTCATGGTGGCTATAAAACTAGGTAAAAACTGTATTTACGGAGACACGGGGGACAGGTGTGAGAGTAATATTCTAATGTTGGTGAGAGCGACCCGCCATCTATAATAATATAACCCTCCTACACATTGCTACTTAAACCTTGATACCTTGATCAAAGGTTCTCAATGTTTTGAACAAACTTGTGGGTAAATGTTCTATAATTTGTGTTTTGTAAACCTGGACCAGGTTCTGAAGATTACTTACTTTTTTCATTGAAAAATAGTGTTTAAAGTGTCTCCGGTAAAATATTTTGAAGCTCAGAAAAATGATATCTATTTTTATTTCGTCCCATTTCTTGGAACAGTTGGGTAACTCACAGTTTAGGAAATCTTAAGTTATGTAATTATTATCACGGTAAAATAATTATCTATTGCTATTTATTATAGGTACCTACATACACTTATTCGTAAATTGATTTTGTGGAACTATAATCAATACATTTCTCTACCTGCTCAAGTCACAGAAAATAACAAATGAATTGTTGTTATTTAAAATATAGGTAATTAATAGGTGCTTAAAGCTTGTTGCATAAGTAAAACTATTTTTTTTCCAATTCCTTATAAACGCCATCTAGTGCAATGTGATCAAACTACAGTGTTAACTCGCATCCAGTAAGTCGCCATAAGTTTCTTGATAGTAATAACTTACATAATTTGGGCTTAAAATCAGAGATGGCGCTGTTAGGTCCCTTTACAAATTTAGTTGTTCTGTTCTCGGATTTAATAAATGTTTGCAAGCTAGTTAAATATATTATATGAATAAAAGTGTTAAAGTGTTATTATTTTGTGCAAATTTTCAAACGTTATCATTTTTGTTTTCAATGTTCGTGTTTTCTGTTTTGTTTCACAGCTGGTTCTTCTGTTGTTTTGTTAGTAGTTTGAGTCAATGTCACTAGATAGCGCTTTTATAAGTATTTGATGTTCATTTTATATAGGATTTTGAAAATGTTTAACTACTTATTTGCTTAGAATTTGTTTCCGCATAGTCATAAAAGAAAAATTATGACTTGACGTAAGGAATTATCTTTTGGATACAAAATCACTATACAAATGAGTGTTACCTGCAAGTCATAAAAATACCCACGTTTATCAAGAGTTATTGAGTTACTGTTCATACATCTCAGACATTTTATTTGCTAAGGTTATTTACTATCAGATATTACGTCTGCAGGTAATTGAACGCATGACTGTGAATTAACATTGTGAGGTACTTAATAAATTAATGAACATAGTTAGGTACCAGGTAGAGAATTTTCGGTGGAAAAGTTTTATTAGTTATCCGAATAGAAATCAGAAGTAAAGATTACTTAAATTATTCGGGTACCGCAATCATATTCTGTATAATTAAAACATGAAAACGTCCCAATTTTGTAGACCTCAGCTAACATTTTACTTGGGTTTGTTATTCCATTGTGCCTTTTAGTTCAAAATTCTTGTCTACACGCCTTTGAACACTACAATGTCACGAAAAAACACAAATGTACACAAATCCGTATCTGTACACGAAGCCAAATCAAATAGCAATTAGAAAATAGACATTCACACAATTGGTGCGCAAACAGTACAGACAGTACTGAACAATTCCCTCTTGTATTTACAAAAAGATTGAAGTCAAATCCGCTTTTATCTTATATCTCTTATTGTTGTTAGAAGAGACTCTGATAGTAACTTGTTATTTGCAAGACGTATCTAACACTTGAAAGACGTTTACAAGATGCCAAAAGTGCGACCAACGATCCCTGTTTCTCCAATTTATTTTAATGTAGCTGAGTACTGTTTGTTCGGGATAATTTTAGGTGTAATCGTAGGGATTATTGTGTATTACAATGTGGTTAATAGGAAGTATAACACGGTTTCCGGGTTTCTGTTCGGTGGGAAGCATATGTCGGTTATATCTATAACTTTGGCTCTCATTGCGAGGTAAGTGTCCTTTTGTTTATTTTATGCCCGAGTCCTTTGTGAACGAGAATATTTCGCGCAATGCAAGCTGCAATAGGTACATTACGGGGCTCAGGGTCTGTGCAATTATATAAAATGTGGTCGAAAATAGACGGCAATGTATTATAACTTGCCTGATATTTGGTCCACTTTAAAATTAGTATTTTTTAGTTAAATATTTTTGGATAGTTGAAAATTTCTTACTGTAAATTGATTCAAAAATATGTTGAGTATCTAAGCACTGAAGTGTACCTTAGTCATAAGAAAAGAGCCTTGCCTTTTTTCCTGGCCTTTACCAAGCAGTGATACTTAAAAGACGAAGACGACAAACACATTCCGTCTTGATAATAAATTAATAGAAGACCATTGTGAACAATATGAAGCCAGAAGCTGAATTTCCTTTTACTAATACCGAGTATAACCTAGTATCTCATCATTCATCACTCCCCTACCCCTATGCCAATTATTATTGGGGTCGGCACAATCTTTTTTTCACACGTTCCTATCTGAAGTCATCTCGCGAGCAACACTCTTTGCAGCCATATCATCTTTTACACAATCCATCCATCGTTTCTTTGGTCGTCCTCTTCTTTTGTACCCAATACATATGTACCTAGTATCTATCAAGGAAATATTATATTTACTTCCAGCCACTTAACCAGTATCACGCTCCTTGGAGTACCAGTCGAGATCTACCTCAGGGGTACACAGTACTGGGCTTCTGCTCTGTCGCTTATCGTCGTCACCTTCCTCACAGCAGTCATATATTTACCAGGTAAACACAGAGATTTATATGTATTAAACCATTGACATTGGCTTTTGGCAGACTTGGAGCCACGTGATACTGGGCCGGTTTATTGCTTGCCTTGAGGTTTATTGTAAAGATTTGAATGAGTATGTTGATCCAGTTTATTGTAAAAAATATTATTGGAGGCGCCGGGTATCAATCCTGGTACCTCTCGCATACTAAGCGAGCGCTCAATCATCTGAGATACGCCAGAAAAAGAAAATACTGTCGGGGCTCGCGGTATTTTGCGAAAGCAAAAGCACTCCGGTGGTTTTAGCCAGCAAGAGTCCGGCACACCCCTTCGCTTTCCCCAGGGCGATGGAAGTCCATAAGGTTTTACTTGGGGTGACAAAAAAATGTTAATTGTAAAAATGAACATACATAATATGTAATGTGTTCCAAACAATGATAATATATTTCCCAGAAGAATGAAAATTGCTAAGCTGCTCTTAAAGCTACCAAATGCACGTTATAATTATAGATATCGATAAAATCTCCACCATAACCGAAAAAGGGACAAATTGTTCTTAGTAATAGGTGGTAAAGTCAAGGATACAGTAAACGAATTTGCATTTGCATTGCATTCATTCATTTTTATTCAACTGATACTAGAAACAAATAACGGTGTGCACAGTACTATCAGGTTTCTTTAAATGTGATATTTTTTCATTTCAGTTTTCCACAAATTGCAACTGTCTTCAAGTTTCGAATATTTAGAAATAAGATTTTCAACTCATACGCGGACGATTGCTGCAGTTCTGTTCGTGGTCAGCAAACTTATGCTCTTGCCTATTGTACCTTATGTGCCTCTTATGGCCTTTAGACTGGGTAAGCATTCAATTCTTTTTTTATCTGACCTACCATCTACCTACCTTCTATTTTTGTTGTACCTATGTACATTACTAGTTTTAAAATGACTAGTCGGTCTGTCAGTTTTTGATCGAAGTTCTAACTAAAACAGACAATTTGATGAAGAACTATCAATACCTAACAGATAATTGTATCCTTTTCATTTGTTTTCAGTAACAAATCCTCTAACAGCACGTATCACTGCAGTGTTATGCGTTACTTGCGCAACTCTAAGCGCTATTGGAGGACTACGAGCTATCGTCTCTCTAGGAATAATGACAACGTTCCTAGCTCTCGCTGGAACTGCCCTACCAACTGGACTGGCGTTGATACCTATGGGGTTCAAGAAAATGTGGGAAACTGCCAGTCATGGTGGAAGATTGGTCCTGTATGAGTAAGTTTAACAAATTTTTGCAGTACTTTTTTTTTCGAGTGCTTGATGTCTAGCTAAAGTTTCAAACATCGGCTACCTGCTATTGATGCGTATTGATCTAGAGTCAGTCAATGAAAGAATTTGATAGAAATCTGCCAGATGCCAAGAAAACACTCATAGACGTTAAATCAGTAACAATCAGATTAGTTTCTCGAAGTGAAATTTTATTTACGCAATTAAAGAATATATTTTAAGGCATTAGAAATACAAAAGCGATTAACGCTATTTAAGATTTAAGATTTATGAAGCCAGGAAGTCGTATGTTTTAAGGATTTATGTCTCGGTTTTCTCGTCTAGATTAAAGTCGTAGCAGTTGTTTGTACGAGATTTGTTTATAAATGGGACAAGCCGGCCACACATTGCTATTTTTTTGTCTTTGATGCTCTGACGATACGTAAGAAGTTTTATCCTCTATAGAGGCAGGGGCATCTATGGGGCATTGTTTTGGCTGACGATCTTTTACCTTAACTAAAGATAAATAAAGCAGCTGACAACGCTCAAACCTCTAAATCGCAATAATTGACCTAAGGTTTAACACCGTCAAAGATCGTCCGAATCCGTCTGATTAGACTTATCGGGAGAGATGTCCGTCCATAGGCGATATCAGATTCGTGTTGGGTGGCAATCTTGATGTCATAATGATGACTTCTAGATACTAAGCGCATTTTTATTACCATCAAGCAGGTCATAGTTTTGATAAACCGACATTAATCGGTACGATAACAGCTTAATAGTATCAACAGTGGAAGGACAAATATGTTACTTACGACAAACCTCAACTCAAAAATACAATGACCTGCCATTCGGTATACCATGTTAAATTATTTATCACAAATGTGAAATTATAGGTATTAAAATGTATTTAACACGCTAAAACAAGATGTAAGAGCCGGGATTCGACCACAGAACACCGTGTAAATGTGTACACCAGTATGTAAATATTCTTAGCAGCGAATTTTACCTCCACAGCACCTTACACTATCCTGTCTACTAGCTGTCTAAATTAAATCTTGTATATCTATCTTTTCTAGCCCAGACCCAGAACTGGCACACCACACGTCTTTCTTCGCAGTAACTTTAGCGTTATCAACAAATTGGCTTTGGAAGATAGCCTTAAGCCAGTCCACACTACAGAAGTTACTAGCAGTGCCTACAATAAGTCAGGCCAGGCTGTGTCTATTCGTATCGTGTGTTGGAGTCATACTGATGAAGCTTTTGTCCTGCTTTCTCGGGTTGGCGTTGTATGCGTGGTTCGCTGACTGTGATCCATTGCTCACTGGACAGATTAAGAAACATGAACAGGTATTGTGTTTTACTATTTTGATTTTTGTGTAAATTCAGACACAATTACTTGTTCATGAACAAATTTTAATGACTATGAGTAGTGTCCTTAGGGATGCTATTTTATTTCATATGCAGGCTGGTTTAATTATAGATATTAAATTTATAAAAATATAAAAAGCCTTTTCACTATTTTTGTATTACACCTACAGGTCCTACGAATTTTGCAAGACAGTTATAATTAATTATTTGAGTAATTGAGCTAAACTGAAACGATTTTTTCTCTTGCAGTTAGTTCCACACTTCTTAAACAATTTATCCATGATGTTCCCTGGTATATGTGGGATCTTCATTATATCGATATTTAGTGCAACGACCGGGTGAGATGATTATTATAATTTAATATGCTGTTGATTACATATAAGTCTACGTAAAGCTTATTTAAATTTACCGTTTAGATATGATTTGTTACAGCTGCATAGCTTCATTGATTAATTCTATCGCTGGAGTTTTGTTCGAAGAATTTATCAGACCGTGGATGCCTCAGAGTACCAACGAGATGGCTTGCTGTAAAATTATGAAGGTAAAGTGTGTGAACTTTGTTTTTACAAGTGTGTCGATGCCTTTAATCTACGAGTATTATGTCACCCTTAAGAGTCAGGGTATTTTGAACAAGGTTGAATCGCCTTTTGTCAAACCATACAGTAAGTGCCTATTTATAGAATACCTAATCAAACGTACATTATAAGAGCATTCAATAGCTATCTGAATTCGATAGGAAACCGACTTATATGTCATAACGTGGTAGGCAAATCTGCACACAGCAATGCCTTAATGCACAAGTATGCAGATTCAAAACCTTCTAATGTTACTTACCAATATATCTTAATGTAGGATAACTTAACTCGCTCAAAAATTGTAAATAATAGCTAATGTTGTTTATTGTATGTTTCTGCTTCTAGTGCCTCTGCGTATTGGTAGGCCTCTACTGTGGGTCAGTAGTATGGTTTGCCAAAGAACTAGATCGTCTACAGCATGTTGCTTCAGGAGTCACCGGTGTCACTGCTGGCACTCTGCTGGGCTTGTTCACCCTTGGAATCGTCTTCTCAAGAGCGAATTGTTCGGTAGGTACTTTTCTGCAAACTGAAAAAAGCGACATCTGTTATTAATACGCTGAACTTTTTGGTACAGTTTCCACGATGCCCTCTTCTGTAACGGCTTGGTTAAGTGATTCAACAGCGACCTGATTATGTTAACATTGTACTATATAGATGGCGCTATTTCCCGTTTTTGCTGCGACTCGCCTGACAGTTGATGTAGTTATTTACCAAAAGTATAGATGTCTCTATAATCAGTAACATTGTTTTTCAAATATCGTTCTAAGATAAAATATTACAGTATGCTCAATAGTTACTTATGTGTTGCTATTGAATTACTTTTCAGTAAACTTTTAATTTTAAAATGTTGCGACCATATTTATTCAGAATTTAATTTGAATGACTGAATGATTGAACTGAATTGTCATGTAGAGCAAAACGAAGTATGCGCTGAGGCTGAAAAGTACCTTATTGTATAAATAAAATTAACTCAAGTACTTTCTCTTAGTCCATATCTAATTTATTATCATTTTAATTGCAGGGAGCTCTCAGCGGTTGTTTGTTGAGCCTAATTCTGTGTGGGTGGCTGCTCATTGGCGCAGAAAATGCGCTGGCTACTGGTGCGTTGACCTTTCAGGGGAAACCGCTCGCGACATCAGGGTGCGGGAAAGCTAATTCCACACATGTAGTGGTCAACTTAACCACAATAGTTCCTAATGCCGCGTAAGTGTCTGTTTAATTAGCTGGTTGTTTTTGTTGTTTTACGGCCAGATAGTTTTGTGTAACATTATTTTTTACGTAAATAGCCCTATTGAACCTATGAATACTTACAATTATTACCGTGATAATCATGACAAGTTATGTATTATAGTAGTTATCTAAACGTGAAAGTTTGTGATTATGGATGGATGTTTCTTACTCCATCTTCTTGCTCAAACGATTGGATTAATATTGATGAAATTTTGTAGATAAAGAGTAACCGTTATTTGACATCATGTATTTACACTAAATCTTCTTTTACACTAATCAAAAAATCTTAAAAGTATAAAAAGAGGAGAGAAACTACAAAAAAGAGGTCATACTATTCCTAGAAAAAGGAAGAAAGTTCGATGACTAGCAGGGATCATTAATTTTATACTGCCGTCCATAGACTATAATGCCGCTAACCCACATCAGGTCAATTTTTAGATTTTCTGCTTACCTTAATAAGAAAAACAAGCTCTATCGATCTGTATTTACGGTTTATTTTTATCTGTTGTAGTTCTTGAGATAAATATGGTTAATATGCCGTTAAAAAACTTTTATTCATATTTTTAAAACTCTAAACCGCAGTTAAGTATATTTTGTAATCTAAAAAGTGGCTAAGACCCCTTAGTTCTGCATTTCTACTATTTTTTTTTTCCAAATTGCGTAACTAAATAGTCGTTTACTGATTTTTGTACTCAACAGTGCCGTTAAAACTCTTTTACATTTTTGTAGATTAGCATTCTGTAATTTAGAATATACGTATTCCAACATTATAAAGCCGTTAACTAGAAATACTACGTAAGATTGCGGTTATAATCAGTTAACTGCATTTTAGCATTTTATTGAACATATATTATTTGAGACTTTGCATAATGTAGACGACATTAACGTCATTTTCTAAAAAAGTGCCAAAAATATTTAAGCTGGTGTACAACACTAAATTGCGGCTATCTCACATTACTACACTAAAATGCCGATAAGTTGCTCTCGCTCCTTACCTTCATACCTGAAACCCTTTTAAGAATATACTTTAACACTACCGTTTCCGAGGTCTGACTTCGAGTAGAACACCAGTTATTCTAAATGAAGTTTATATTTCTATTTCTTTTTCTCATTTGTTTTAATTAACAACTAGCCACCCGCTTCAGTTTTGCACGGGTGCAATTCTGATGTATTGTACGTATAAACCTTCCTCTTGAATCATAATTATCTATTAAAAAAAGCCGCATCAAAATCTATTTTTCACCAGCCTATCACAGTCCACTGCTGGATATAGGCCTCTCTAAGTGTATTGACATTTTTAAAGATTAAAATTACATAGGGATAGACGAACAGCGGAAATCTTTTATTTTATTGATTTCCAGTAAATGTATGTCGTGAAAAAGTGTCATAATTTGTACTTTGTTTTAGCCCAAGCTATCTCTAGGTACTCCAAACTTAATCTCTAAAAGTTTAGGTTTAGTTGCCAAACCGTCATAGTATACAGACTAATTGAGTAGCTTTCACATTCACGATAGTAATATAAACTTTACATTGTTATATTTTTTTGCACAAATGTTTTTGTGTTAACGATCATGGTTATTATTCGTTTAGCTTTGAAAAACTAAATGTTTATATTTTGAGTGTGACGAATTAAAATCATTCCACAGGTTTTTTTTTGTTGTCAAGTACCTTCTCAGGTACATTTAAAACTTTAAACAGTTGTGATTATTGACTCTAGTTGCTTGGTTCCAAAATAATATATCATACCAATGGAGAGGGATCGGCAAGAAAACCTTTAAGGTACTCTTTTAAATTAAAATGGATACAATCCCGTACATACGTTTAAATAAAATAATATGCGTCAGAACCGCAGATTACAAACTAAATCGGAACGCTCAGAGATATTTTATTTGTATTCCGATAAAATGTATATATACATATTATACTGATCATATTATATAATATAAAATAATATCGTGTATAAGTATCGAAATTAAATAAAAAAAAAAGTTAATGCCACCTATGCGAAACTCTATGATAGGAATAAATTCCTAAGTCGAAGTCGTAAAAAAGATCAATTCTACCATATTATGTAGGCCAAACTTAAACAAACACTTTATCCAATACACTTTATGGAATGGAAGTTTGAATTTTTGTGAGAAGGATTTTTTTTATCAGTTAGACGTATTCGAAATTCAAAGCCAAGGGCATATCTTAAAAATATGTCTCATGTATGTTTTAAGCGCACCAGGTATGACTTTTTCTATAAAAATAGTTTTGACGGTGAATATAATATAGTTTGCGATTTATGAACGACAAATATCTGAAAAACCGAAAAATTCTGACTATTGGATTCCGTAGTTCTCCCAAAGGTATAGACTCAGACAGAAAAACTAATCTTATAGCCAAGGTGTCTGATATAATTCCTCCACATAAGCTTATATTCTGGCATAGCTTGCCTGTAATTATGAACATTTAAATTAATCTGATAAAAAATACTTAAGACTGCTGAAAGTGTCATTTACCTTAGTTAGAGACCTTCCTTGTTAGTGATATTAAGTTTAAGAACATCATGTTTTAATTCTTGTTTTTTTTTCTTCTATTTTACATGATTGAAGGCTGTTTAAATAATAACTTTATATGCTAGACTATGTTTAACTTAACCTGTTATGAACAGCGCGTTACCAATTATACAAGACTTTTCTTACCTGTACTTATTTAATACTATGCTTTATTTGTATGAAAAATTACTACGATACTTATTTTATTCCATTGATACAGTGTTAACTCACTTTTCATTTTTGCAGTATAATTATGTACATTTAAATAGTATTTACTTTATTTTGATTTACCTGTGAACATCCTATTAATAGTATTCCCTAAAACTATAGGCCACAATTACTACGCTAAAATGCAGTTACCTTAAAAGGTTTTGTACATAACGGCATTTTAGAAATGTAAAGTAAATCTTATTTCCATTAAAAAAGCAACATTAATTTAAAATACTTAAAATATTAGCCTAAAATGTGGCAAAAACGGTTTTACCCTTTTTTAGTCATGGCTTAATTGTAAGAATATTGCAACAACACAAAACTATAATGCCATTATGTGCTATAACGACATTGTAGTTATGTAATAATCGATAAATTTATACTAAAAAAAAAGAATGTAATAGTTATGAAGATATACAAGACAAAAACGCCGCTAAACCACACATAACGGCGTTTTAGTGTTATATTCAATAGTATAAAATTACTACATAACATAACTAAAACGCCAAAATTGAATTTAAACATTATTACATAATGTCAATTATTTTGACTAAAATACCATATGATAGAGTTTTAAAATATCTATCTTTCCATATCAAAATATCTCTCATAAGTGAAATAGACATAAAGTGGCATCCATTTCTTTTTTTTTTTTAGTTTTTTGCTCATATCTCAAAATTAGTATTTTGTAGATAACGGCATTATAGTTTATGCACGGCAGTATATTAAACCTACGTAGAACGTGGTACGTGACGTATATCCGCGTCCCAAGCCACACAGCTTAATCTTTAATGGAAAATCTATAACACGCTGTATAGCCTAACTTTGAACACCCTATATAATACATAACCAATATAGTCTAACTTTAAACACCCTGTATGTTCGATTATTTTATCATCGTACATATACTTATATCGTACTTTATATCGTACGTATACTTTACCTCAAGGGACTGCATCTCTGAAAAATAATAAAAGCAACTGTGTTCATCATAGCAGAACTTTTAGTCCCAAACTCAATTAGAGGATAAAATAAAAACCATATCATTGGTTTTATGACACAGGAACATTTTTATTACGCCCCCAATGAGTTCACACTCGGTTAGATGTACAGTCAACCACCCACCATGGATGAAACTTTAGGTCCAGCATCACCTCTATTTTCAAGTAGGTAAGATCTAAATTTCTGGTTGGGTATCCCCACTGACCTGTGGTCGACTGTACAGCAGAAGAAGTTTTAATCTTCCTTCGTAACTTGGGTGATATCGAGCCTGGCTCACTTTTATTCCCCCCCTTATTAAAACTTTACCCATATTACTATTACTCGATTCCCGCACTTTTATGACTTTTCTTCGTCGAGTTTTTTTTTTAATCGCGAGTGACTTAGATTACCTATCCTATGAGCTGAAGTTCAGAAATAATAAATTACTATGCTAATAAGGTTTTTATGGCGGTGAAACGTTCCATATTCATGCGATACAAAGCAGATTTGTTGAAAATTGTAAATTTACCTCATTGCATAACGGATCCTTTGAAATTGGAGCGACTTCTTCTGTATATTTTTAAAGGCTAACTTTCTCTTTCAAACGTAAAACTTTACCAGGGCATTAAGAACTTTCAGAAATTATAAAAGTATAAGAGCATTTCCAAATAAAACTACTTAATATTTCTTTATGAACTTTATTAATTTCTGTATTTCTTTTCCAGAAACCATTTACCATCAAAACCATTACAATCTCTCTTCCGTATTTCCTTCACATACTGCCCTTTTGCTGGAGCAGTATCAGTACTAATAATTGGAGTCCTAATGAGCTATCTCACGGGAAAATCCAAGTCGGAGTCCATGAATCCCGATGTTTTCTGCCCGTTAACCCAGAGTATTCTTCACAAGTCCATGATTAGAAGTCCCACGGCATCGCTTGAGCCAAGACCGCAAAATACTCAGGAAGTTTACTTTGCTTTGGATGAGGCACTGAAACATTTGAAGGACGTTATTGATCGATAAATAAATGTGAAAATACAGTGCTTTATTTTATTTGTTATTATCATCATCATCACCAGCCTATTATAGTCTACTGCTGGGTATAAGCCTCTCCCAGTGCACTTTCTCAGCACCACTGAGATCTGCTTTTTTATTTCTTAATATAAGTCATAAAAGTCCCATATGGATGGTGAGTAAAATTTAGAGTGAAAAAGTAATAATTTTAACGTCGCCATAAAAACAATTCAGTATTTACTGGTAACTGAAATAATTATGATATCGAATAGTTCATATTAGAATATTGGACAACGCAATTTTTAAATTGTTCTACTCAATCATGAAACCATTCCAATAAACGCCAAAAATTCAAGACAAGACATCGTGCAAAGGTTTAATGCTATAAATTGCTATAAAAATGTTGAATTTCGTCGAAACATTTCGAAGGCACGTTCAATTAATGGTTGGAGTACGAATGCGATTTCACGTTTGACTGCTCCCGGCAAATTTTCGCCATCACCTTCCATTATTCACGAAGCTACGATGATATATGGAATGTCATTAAGTCAGTGCGAATTCGTCATAAATAATTCCCTCATTTTTTGGAGATTTAGGCTGTCGTAATATGGTGGTAAGGTCTATTGCGGTCGTAAGTTATGTCGGTTCATTTGTTATACTATAAGACGGGGTAGAATTAGTGATAATACGCTTCCTTATTTAGTTATGAAATCCAATATATGTGATCATTAAAATGTCTTGAAGATTAAATAAGACTATTTTCTTAAAAAAAAAGAAAGATAAAAGGAGTATTTATCAACCCTATCGTTACAGTCCTGAAACAGTATCATAGGCTATTTGAAACGTCATCCACAAAGCAAGTCCCGTCTCTTCACAGCCACAGACACTGCTTTCTACGAGACAAAGGGAAAAACATGCATAGTAGAGGTGCGTGCTACGTTTTAGACACGCCACATTAATTCCTAGACCGCAACTCAGACTGAGAGCCTACTGTCTCGAGTATCCGCTCATTTACATAACGCAACAACTCACACCAAATCCTAAAACACCTTTCGTCTTTATGCCGTTTGAAATAAGGACTGAAATTGAAAATCAAGGTGTAACTTTATCAGTCTCGTTTGTTGCTTTTTAGACTAGAAAATTGAGAGTACCTTCGAGTGACTCCTAAAAGAAAACGTATGTAATGGTAATGAAGGACAATTTTTTATGTTCATCCCTCGTTCGCGATTTGTACTTACCTTTTTTTTGTTAATTAAGCGTTGTTGCCCCTCTTTCCATTATACTGGGGCTAAGTTAGCTAAGTATATCTTATTATAAGGTAGACAAAGTAAGTTCTTATTAGGATTCACGGTAATGCCTTCTCATTACATAGATATGTACTCTTTAGTATTTTCCTGGAAGATTATATTACAGACAAAGAAAAACTTACTTCTAGTTAGACGTAAATACCTATACCTATAAGTTTGTAAATGCTAAATAGGTATAAAATCCATAGTTACGGTTTCAAAATACTGAAATTCAACGAAGCTAGAGAATTACACGTAGAAAATCTGGATACTACAGTATTAATATCAAAAGGAAGATATGCTAAATGCGTGTATAGTCTTTGCATAGCAACAAAGCCTACGTGACAATCCCACACCGCAATGGTATTGCGTTACGCCGTTGAAGGATCGAAGCGGCTAGACGCATACGTCACTACAGTGTACCCGGGAATTAATGTCCCGTGCCATTGCAGCCCCATAAAAGGCTTACCGCGCCGCTAATCGTTTGACCATTATTATTTATGGAATATTACGAATGAACACTCCATTGCATCACTGTGTGGCTCTGAAACGATAAGCTCGTGATGAGTGCTTTATGTGTTGTGTGTAAATCAATAACAGCTGACCGGGGTATAATGTTAATGGATATTACTCTTTAGTAATGGAGTTCATAGTCTTTACTGAATTTGTCGACCAGCTTTTGTTTTGCTCTACTTTTTTATTAGACCAAATGATGTCGTTTTGAAAGTGATTGGTCAGATTTAAACGAACGAGCTATTAGCGGTTTTTCACCATAACAATGATATTTTAGAACCGCGCAACTAGAGTTAGTTATCAAAGTGTCTGAAAAGGCCTACTCGCAATAAAAACCTTTTGATTTTTGATTGCGACGCTATGCAGCTTGCAGTAAAAACTTTTTTCATACCTCCAAAATCGTTAAAACAAACTTCAAACTCGACAAATGTAATAAGCAACAATGCTCCCTAAACAAACAGTGTGAGGATACACGACGAAAATGGAAACAAAAAAACGTCCACGAAATTAGACCCGAGTCGCATTCAAACGGAATTGTCACGTCTTCCTCTTACTTATTTCGATGGACAAAGCCATTACAAAATAACCTTAAAAGCAACGGTTTGAGTACTTCTAAGCGCCTAAGAGAGTAATTGAGCATATCAACCGTATAAATTCCGCACAGTATTTGCATAAAATTTTACTACGATGAAAGCTGTATGGACTATTTCGTTTATTATAACATTAGCACGGGAAATTGAATCTTGATGACTTGGTTTTAGGTATTAAAGTTGTTTTGAAGATTGTTGAATTGTAGTCACTGTTTAAATGTATGAGCCGTGTGCGGTTTATAAGTAGTCTTTTTAGGAATCAATTTGGTATCAGATAACATGTTAAGTACACGTTACAAGTTAGATTTTGTCAAATGATTTCACAAACATTGCCTATATTTATCTTTGTTGCTAGTGATAGTCGTATTTATAAATCTTCAGACTGGTAAGTGTATTGTTTTCGCGATCTTTACCAACATTTGGGTTAGCGAGTCGACTGCAACTACATTTTCACTCTGTAGCTTAAATTCTTGCACTTGAGTCAAATGAACTTGAAATACCCTTCCCAACAAGAGAATGTAACAAAGCATATAATTAACCAACGCTACACATTTAACGTTAGTTAAAATTATCAACTTTTGGTAGCTTAATTAATGTTAATTAATGTCCGTGTGGTGTCCGGATATAAAGAATAGCACCACCCCATATCCTGCACTGGGTATCGTAAAAGGCGACTAATGGACCTTAAGACCCAGTGCAATGTACCAAGCACCTTGGGTCACCCGAATGGTGGCGGGTAAACCACCAACAATCGCATTCCCAAAGAGGGTTAGTGTCAGGCAGGCGGCCGACTATAAAACCATAGCCAAAACTTTAAGCAACACGTCTAGAAGACGTGTTGCGCCGACCCCAAATAATAATAATTGGGATAAGGGCAGGGGAATGATGATGGTAGCTTAATTAACAACTTGGCAATAAAAATATACATTTTAACCTATTAATTTTTTGTAGTCGGCTAAAAGCAATTAAAAGCTGTTTAAAAAAATCCGTAAATAAATAGCTTTAAACTTCTAAAGTGTCTGTTAAACGAAATTGGATTATTCTTTGTCTAAAAGAAATTAAATTTCCAACGCAAACATATCGGACAGGAGCCGCTAAGATAGGAAAGCCAGAAGGACACAGCTAACTAAATCAATTACTAGAATCAATTCGATTCCTTTAGTCTCGCGAAGCGAATTCCATCAGATTGGAAGCTTTTCAAGGAAAATCTTTTCTAAATGTACTTCTAGCTAGGTGGGTTTCTGTTTTGTTACCGTTATAATGTTATGAATAAATATTTGTGGAACCCAGTTAAATTTTAAAATAAATTACGGTTCTGATAAAGAAAAAAAGACGCAGTATGTAGAATATCAACGGCAACTGTAAAATCTAGTTGGAGAAAGGGTTTTTAAAATGAGCTTTACTACGACTAAAAACAATTGACTTTTCTACCCAGAAAAACAGTTATAAGTTATCTCATTGAACACGGTGGTGATTCAGGCAAGAGAAAATTATGTGAACAAGTCTAACTATTCCCAATTCAAATTACTATTTGAAGAAGTAAATCAAAGCAATTTCCATCCATAAAACATAACAAATCTGCCATTCCAGACACATTCCAAATATTCTAATGTAGAACAAATTGTTTCTGCTATCGTAAACGTACATTATCTAGGCAATTTTCTTTGGGAAATGAAGTAGGCTGACACTCGTACAGTTAACAAGGTTGCTTCGTGTTTAGAATACGTGATTCGTCCATCTTCGTACCTCCGATGTGTTTCATTAAGCCCGCTCGTGACAAGCAACACAACGATTTAAGACGTTTTTATTCCTCTAAAGAATGTGCGAGTTTTTAACGACAGTATTTAAGTAGGTCAGTTAAGCTAACTCGTGACGTCTTGGAATTCCTTAGTAAGCCTACGGAATTGTTAATTGTGGAAATTAGGTAATGGGAGAGAATAACACGTTCGCTGTTCATTTCATGTTTTTGAGAAGATTTTATTCTTTTTGCAAACTGGACTCGGGCTGTGGTATATTCAGAAAGTTTCTTTATTTTGAACGTTGTAGTTGTGTCGATATTAGTTTGTGCTACTTTACTTACAGTTTTCGAAACAGTGGAGTTACTTTATAAGTGGGCGAAAGATCAATATAGTTTACTCTTAACTTTCAATATAAGGCAAAACTATATTTAGCTGAGCCCAGTAAAACTAAGAATAGACTCCAAAACGGCCAACATATTTACATACCTTGAAAGAAAATTCTCCTCAAATGGCTATTACCTTTTCCATATCCATTTGTCTCAGACATCCCAATTTCCTTCGTATCTCATCCCGAATTCCACTTCACTAAGATTTCTACCTTTATCTATTTGGATTACGAACTTTCCAAATTCCTTTTTTTCCCATTCGCAACACGTCCATTCTTTCTGACCGAGGAACTAGAAACGTGGTACTTAGTAACGATAATACGAATTGTTAGTTATACAAGAGCACTTAGAATCTATAACCTTCATTACGCTGTTCAAAATGTAAGGGGATCTTAAAACTAGTGTTAGATAACTAAAGAATTTCCTCAGTTAAAATGTGAGAACGCTTTATAGCCACGATAGCTGTTAGCACTTGAGAAATTGAATTTCGTTGGCGCGGCCCGCCTGCTGATTGCTTTGAACTGAATCAGCTATATTGCTAGAACCTGACTTGTCTTATCATTGAAACTGTTCCAGAGATGGAACACTAGCTTTATTGGAGTATAAATCATATTTTGCTGTTTGGTAGTTTCTCCTATAAGTATTGATTTCTGTTTCAGTGTTCTTTCTTTGCCTTGTTATAAACAACTTTCCAAAATCAACTTAATTTTACAAAATATACATTAAAGGTACAGTATCGTCATGTTTCTCTAATTGATTCCTTGTTTATCAAATTTTGACATCCTTCAATTATATCCTGTATCATAAATCATTACAATCCTTAAATTTAATTTAAACGAAACCAGATTTCCTTTGTACTTCTACAATTCCTTCCAGCTACGATTCAAATAAATAAATCTCTTTCCATACATCATAGGAATGAAAAATTTGGTCTCTCTGACTTTAACTACAGAAATATTTCAGTTTGCTGAGAATATAAAGTGTAGAGGCTAGAGTTTACTACTTGATATGTTTCTGAATATGAAATAAGGCTTGTACAATACCTACGAGTTTTCTATTCTTTTAAAGCCTGGCGCAAATAGAGAGGTGTAATAAGCTTGGCTGTTTATGTGTCTGAGGCACTGTAGCGTTTAAATGAACAAAATGATTCGGATACTGCTTTTCATGCGGATTTAGATATGTATGTTTAAGCAATTTTACCACTAACTGTACTAGGACTTGCTGTACTCCGCGATGGACACATCCGTGATGGATTGTATAGCAAGATTAATGAAATAATTTGACCAGGCATATTTTCATATTAAGTAATATGTTTTAGCTTAAACAACTTTGTTTATTAATTAATGTAGTTATTGAACACACAGTGAGACATAGGACTGCAGATTTATTGTTTTTTTTTTCAACGTGAAAAATTAGAGACTAACAATTCTGCAAAGTACACTTACGAAAACAAAACAAAAACGCAATAAATAATAAATAGACATTCAAAAAGCCAGTAACAAAAGATGTCAAATATAATCATAATAATAATCTGTCCAAACCTAATGAAATTCCTTAAAATAATAATTTCTTGAAAGCTGATTACATTTATAAAAGAGTCGCCTTCGGTCGCGTCTTATGGCGGCCTTTTTCATAAAGATTTTTACTCCGATATCTTTATATTTGATATTTCATCTTGTTTTCTTTTGTATTTTATAAAATTAATCACCCGTGTATTAAATAAGTTGTCAGAAACAGAGATTATGATTAAACGGGACAAAATTTAATTTATTTCAGCTCAAGATAAACCACCTAAGATTGACGAAAATATGTTTAAAGATTTTCTTGGAAATTGTGTACTTATTCTGTATACTCAAATATATTTTTAGACAACATTTGTGTTTTAAAATGATAATCTAAGACTCTAAATTAGTATTGAGATAAAAATAAGTATCTTTTGATCGTGTTCATTTAGGTATAACTTAAAAGTCTAGACTTTAAATAGACAGGACAGTTGTTTTAGATTGAAGACTGGAACCTATTTTTGGAATAATATCGTAAGTACATAGACCTAGGTAAGTTTATAATTGTTTAGAAAAACATTTTTTTTTGTTTGTGTTTTGTGTTTCAAAAAAGAATATTCAAATAGATTATATTTGTTTTATCCAGATAGCAACTACCAAAATAAATAAAAAACCCCCTTTATTATCTAATTATCTTTAAACTTTTATCTCTTTTATGTCTTCATATATATTATTAGAATTTGTGAGGTGAAGGTCACAGATACAGCTAGTCACACAGTCTTTTATCAGTGACAACATTCCTACCACAGTATAAAAAAGTGTTCGTACACACAACACTAGCTCAAACAAATTAGTTGATAGTTAAGCGTCGACGCGTGCGCACGTCTGTTGGAAAATCAGTGTGACAGAAACATTTGAAAATGGAATGGTTTACAACCGAAGACAGTAAGTGTTTGTTAAATGTTTGTCAACCTTTTTAAATTTCCTGTGAAATGTTGGCATTTGTTAACTGTCGTGTTTTGTTTTCGGTTTAATTTTGATTATAAACGTTTCCTACCTACTCGTATTCTAACCCGGTTTTATGAGTCTTTTCCGCACTGTTATTGAATAATATTCTAGACGTTGATAGATAAATTGATTCATTTGTGTACTATTTTTTCTTCTTCCTTTTCCTATTTAAGTGTAGTAGCGACGATTTGTGTTCTTTTATTTATTACTACTATTCGTCATCCGGCGTATTTACATTAATTGATTGTAATGAATATTATAATGACGAGCTGTTTACCCTACTGATTGAGTTACCATTTGTTCCAAACATCGTTAATAGGTCACGCAGTAAACAAAAACTGACATTCTGTTTAAATACATAAAGTTTTTTTTAATTCATCCTTTAAATTTAAGTTCTTAAGTCTTTAAAAAGTGATTCGATAGAATAAACACTATAGTTTCCTATTTCATTTGATAAAAGAATACGAACCGTTCAAACATAAAAACGGTTCAAAGTGAAACGGTAGTATTTTTTTAAAGTTCCTCCATTTTCTTTCCAGAGAAATACAGAATAGAATCACTGTCAGCTGCTACTTTCCCCGGTGCATTAAGAGTAAGTAGGTACTCCCAATAAATACAATAAAGACTATTTAGTCTCATTCCAATGTCTCTTTTAATAGCATTGTTACAAGTGATAGTGAAGTATTGTTGCATTGCTTTGTTTATTGTAGCACGGTCTACTCGTAGACTACAAAAGAAATTATTTTTTAATTGAATATGCTGCATAATTGGATGCATTAATAATCTTTTTAGATTAACGACAAATTAAAACTACATTTACAATTGGTTGAAGGTTTTACTTAAACGCGACCTTTCCAAAAAATAATACCTATCATTATCAGTTGTTTCTTAATATTATAGTCTTTTCAAAATTAGTAACCTATTTGTACTTATCTAAAAAGTACCTCATTTCGAAAAATATTTTGATCGAGACCAACCGAGAGGAAATGAGACGCCGCGACGCCGTTTTATGGAGTGGACGACGTCGTCTCGCTTACATAACTGCAACAGTTTTACTTTAGAAGAAAGTAGTAAGCCTCCGAAGCCATAGTCTTTTAAAAACCTCTTTTTCAATTTCCAGGTGATACGGGAAGCATTCTGCCAAGATGAATCAGTGTGTATCGGTACTGGGGTGAACAAGAACCCTGTCGCTACAGAAGAGCTGTTAGAACTATGCGCAGACGCAGCGCTAGACGGTGTCTCATTGGTCGCTGTCGCTACGAGCAGTGGAGACGTCGTTGCTGCGTCTTTTAATAAACTGCAGGTTTGTTAAGCAAAACATAATATTACCAGCCTTTAAATGTTCCACTGCTAGTAAAATGGTATACCTAATAATAATAGCGGTCCGGACCGATTTCGGCCATGGCGGCCAGTGTTAATATGACACCAGCCAGCTACGCAGGACATATTATAGTGCACAAGCGTGTGCGCAAACACAGATGCACTCTCTATTCTTTTTACTCTCATAGCCCGATGGGACGGTAATCCGACGACCGGAGAGAGATCAGGCGCAGGACCCACATTTTTACGTGCCTTCCGAAACACGGAAGCTGTGATATTTATTTCTTAAACGCACACAACATTCGAAAAGTCGGTGCGTGCCGTGGGGATCGAACTCAAGACCTCTGACTTAGCAGGCCTACGGTCTTGCCACTAAGCTATCACAGCTTCACTTCTCATATAGAGAAGGATAAAGCCTTAATTTACAATATTCTGCTGAGTAAAGTCAACCTGTATCAAGTAAAAAAAGTTGACGATAGTTACTGGTAACCATGTTATTATATTACAAAGAAAAAGAGGGGTTTTAAAAGAAAACTATAATTAGAAAATGATCTAAAAAAGTATACTCCTTTTCTTCTTATCTTTTTTTCGATAAGACACAGATACACATACTGCAAAATAACACTTTGTCAATGTGCATTTACTTACTTTGTAACTATAATTACTTCTCATCACTCTTTTCAAGGCATTAAATGAAATACTTATTTTACTAACTACCTCTAGTAACGGTAACATTGTTTTCAATTATTTTTTATAATGAAAACATTGTATCTGAACACAAAGAAATTTAATCCGTAGGTATGCAACATTAAAACTGACTATGAAACAAAATATTCAAATTCTAAACAAATGAATGTCAGTGTTTAAAATTCGAATTGGGACAGGCTTTTTATTGAAAAATAGGAATAAAACTTTTACCTTTGATAACACTATGCGGATACGGATACTGCGAATTTATATTCAATTTTGAATATTCTTCTTTTGACCCGTCAGTGGAAAGCTGTCTAATAATGTATCGATACGCAGTATCCGTTCTTTTTTAACATTCTGTATGTTATGAATGTTATTTTACTTTAAGGAAGAGACAAACTGATCGCGCTTGTGTCACACATGCAACACTTTTTGATATCTGTACCTGTTCTACCTTTTAAGTAATGTTGTTATAGTTGTAGAAACTTGAGAGCGGTCTCTCTTCCACAACTATGACAGTCTTTTAGTAGTTGTAAAAACTTTTCATTAGACTCTTTGTAAGACTCTTGATTTTTGACGAAAATTTAATTATTGAGTATATATTAGTTGTCAATACCAAGTTACGTACGTGTGTATTTTTTATTTTACGTTGCATACGTGAAATTAGTTTCGTTTTTTTATTTCAGGAAGCCACGTCAGATTCATCAGAGAAACCATTTTTCGAAATATTTGCAGAGGAGCGCTGCACTCAATCATCATCACGCGCTCTGATTGAATGGATGGCTGAAATTGACGGGAGATGCAACTTTTTTGAAAAGTTAGTATTTATCAACCTAATTGTATGAGAGTCTACAACTATTGAATCCGATAAGATAATTAGATATTTAATTTCATTTAGAATTGACGTTTATCGTGTGTACCATTTTAAAAAGTACTGGAAGTAAATAAATTATTTAAGACGGTTTTAAAATCGAGTAACTGGTACTCCAATGTCATAGCTTTTTGTCAAACTTAGCTAAGGCGTGTGCATCAAGTAATTTAGAAGCGTATCTTATCCTATAGAGCACCAGACACAAGTATACTGGCACTTTATGATTAAATGTAGAGCTATAAAAGACGTGCCAGGGTAAATTCTTCCTCATTTTCTACTCCGTAATGCACAAGTCTCATTAATTCGAGTAATCTCGTTTGACATAATGAAACAGGGAAGATAATACGTCTTATGCTTATGTGGTTTTACGTCCCATGAAGAGCTCGGTTTATGTTTTAGTATGTTTTTACGCTAAACTGTTGACCTACTCTGTTCTTGTACTGAGGCCTTTTAAGGCAAGACTCTTGTTGGGAAAGAAAGACGCCGCTTTACGTAGTGAATAACGTCTTCTCACTTGGATATTGGTGACAGTAGTAAATTCAGAGAACGGGTAGTGATTTGTTTTTGGCATTAGAGATAGACACGTCGAGTATTTCGGAGAATAAAGCAATAGTACTTAAGATTTACTTTGTAATACTGTTTGTTTCCAAGAGTCGACCTTGCTCTATCTTTAGATCAAATTTGAGAATTTATTTTCTTAACATTGTAAAATACACTAAAGTCTTTTTCAATTCTATCTGTACAGAAAAAGTTTACTAAAAAAAGTCAACACAAACCAACCATGATATTCAAAATGAATATTTTTAGTCTCATCTACAAAATACACAATAGAAAAAAACAAAAAGCGATCATCACTTGTTTCACACTTAAATAAAGACTTGACTCTAACCAATGTATAGCAATATATCTCTACGAATAACATGGACATTAGGCATACAAATCTGACATAATTACCCTAACATTAGCACGTCACGGTTGCCAGTCTTAGTCAAACCTCTTGACACAAGTATTACTTAACATGTACTAGACTGGACTAAGGCCTACTACTATCTCTTAAAGTAATATTTTCGCAGAAGTGGAAACGAGACGCCGCTCTATGCCCTGTAGTGCGGTTTCACTCTTCCACCATCTAAAAGAAATTACTTAAAGACTTGGTGGTAGTCCCAATGTTTGCTTGCTATCGCTTTGAAGTAATGAAGTTAGACACGCTTAGGATATTTTAAAAGACCTTGAAAGTCAATACAATGTTGTAGCTTGTCGGTAAAATAGAATCGTTTTGGTTAATAGGAATTTGTTCGGCAAATAAACTGAAATGACATTTAGTGATGGATGACACTTTTCACATTGCCGGTAAATACATAATTATATATCAATAATTTGCCAGTAAAAGCTTCAACAGACAGTATATTATGTTGTCTAACCAATATTATACCTTGCTCATACTTCATCAGTAAAAAGTTTTATCACAGAAATATCTTATTTTGTAGTTCATTGAGACCAAAAAAACTCTAGGATCTAAAATAAAGTCTTCTATTAAATTTTCCGTCATCTATCTTTTCAGGTACAAGGTTGACTGCAGTCTTGAATTAATGTTCCTCGCGACACTTCGCGAGCACAGACATAATAATCTCGGAACAATATTATGCAGGGAGTCCATAAAAGTGGCAAAGAAATTGAAGGACGGTCCGGTGTCAAAGATGACAGTACAAGATCTGGGTCCAAATTACGCAAATATGAAGGCAAGGGATCCAGTAGCGAAAGTACCAAAGATCTGTCAAGCGCTGTGGACGGCAGAGCCGACGCAGAAGATAGGGAAGGTTCTAGGTTTCACTGTAGACCTACGAGTATCTCTTTCCGACTTTATTTACGAAGGAAAATCTTTCGCGGACAGAATTGGAAGAGAAGTCTTCGCTGAAGCCGCTGCGACGAGTATTGTTTAAGCAATTACATATCTAAAATAAAGATCAAGTATATTCCTCCAAAATATTATTTTTGTTTTTATTTTACTGTTCTGTTCCTGTTCACCTACCTTTTTCTTGATTATTTTTAGTCAAATTTCAGTAAAACAGTCGACTTTAGAAAACGTGTTATTCCTTAGCTGTTATTATAAAGTTTTATTATACAGGATAGCTCTAAAGCATTTTTATCGTAAATATGTCAAATACCATATTCAAAGTCAGCTGAGGAGCAATTTTATGAAATACTTGCCTCGAAGCGATGCACACTACTAACGCAAGCTCTAGTAAAATTCTTATTAGATTTAGGTCAAGAATTTATTTTCTGCAGTAAAAATATTATAAGTTTATACTATAGAAGCGGTTTATCCCAAGTAATGACCGGAATTAGTCAATATTTGACGTAGATTTTGCTCATTCGAAATTATATTAAAGTAAGAGCTTTAGCGAGGTGGGAAAAAAACAAATAGGTTTATTTCCGCACATTCAAAACCAGGAGCAATATTGTACCACCAACGTACTAACGAGATGAGATTCAAAATGTGAAGCTTGAGCATGGACACTAATTAGACAGTAGTGGCAAAACATGTGTGCAATGCAGTGTCGGCCACTTGATAAGTCTCCGCAAATCTGTACTAGCGAGGAACAAAATTCTTCGAGCCGTGAAATGGACGTGAGGTTATAGAAATCACGCGCTCCTCGAAGTGAAGTCAGCAAATTGGCGGGGTCCTCAAGGGCCAGAGCCTGCCTGGGCTGCGGGATATTCGTGAGAGTTACCGCGACCCCGGCACCCAAAGGGCTCCAGAAGGAAGGAACATAGGTTATAGAAATCAACTGTCACTCAAACCTCAACAGAATCTGGTTGGACATCTCCGCGAGAAAACCGGCACTGAGTTCATCACAATCACCCGCTACGGGAGCACAGATGTGTATAATGAAGACGGTGTTACCCCCTCCTGCGCTACCGGCGACACTAGCGCCGCGGCCACTCTCGGCGCAAACGCACCTCTACAAAAAATGCGTGGCCCTCCGATGTCAGTGCGACGCGCAATCCAGTCGTCGCGTCAGTTCAAGTTTAAGGACTCGGTTCCGAAAATAGTGTTGCCATCTCGATAAGTACACGTAAGTAAACCATAATATCAAGTAATTATGAATTCACCTCACGAGCTCTCATTCAACATTCAACTCAATCATTAATTAACTGCATGCGTTGTCAATTTTATCGTATGCGCAGTATTACAAGATACATACAGTTATCATTATAGTTTGTCAATCATTGACAAAACAGTATGCACTTTATGTCGATATGAATAAGGTTTTCTTTAAACTGACAAGAGTACTGCAAATTTGAACTTCTGCCAGTGGGTGCATTTTACATCATTACTTCTTGTTATTGTGTGGTATAGGTGTGTATTGCGTGTATGAGAGCGAGAGCTAAACAAGTTACTGTTTTGTTTTTTATATCATTTACTCGCCTTTTTCCTTCAGTTGGTCCAGTAGCCACGACTAGCACGAACGTTAGAAAAGTTAAACAGATTTGATATAATTCAGCAAAATGTGGCACACAACTGCAGATGGTAAGTGCATTTGAGCATTGTGAACATTACGTGTTACAATTTCTCACTTCTTTATTTAGTTTAAATAAAATTAAAGGCACAAATGTCTGTGTAGATGTACGCTAAATACAAAAATTTATTTGTATTTAATGTTAATAGACTCAGTAGTAATGTTTTTAGTTACTTTATTATTTGGTCTTCAGATTTTTATTTTTCGATAATATTTGAATAGGTGTAACAAGTTTGTATACTAAGTATGAATTGTATTTGCACAAATTATAAGATAAATTGCCTTGTATAAATTTTGTCTTAGGAATTTCTATCTTATGTATATAGGTACCTATTTTATTACATAGATTATGTTGAGGAAAACGACACTTGAAAGCAATATAATTGTCTTGCCTCAGTTTTAAACCGGTTTTGATCATGGAAATTCCAAAACCAAAAATTGCTCACTGCATACTAATTTTACCTGTTAATAAATTTTTTGTATGGGAACCCTATTTCTTATTCAAGAATGACTGGTTTCTGAGGGCCTGTACAAAAGAGGTTGTATATTACAGATATTAGCGCAGAATAGGTTCAAAATAGTTATTAGATAGAGACAGAAAGGAAAGGGAGATCTTTGCCTTAAAGTGGGATACTAATGGTTGTTTACAATTAATTTAAATATTTTACAGGAAAATACAGAGTTGAATCACTTTCGGCTGCTACTTTTCCAGGAGCTACTAAGGTAAGTCCAATAGATAACCTTGAAGTACATGATGTACATGAAAATATTCATATGCTATAGTAGGTTCTTTACGGTTCGTTCAACTGTTCACACCTTAAAATCCACTCCTACACTCATAACACTCACACATTCACACACAATCACGCACACAGACTTAGCCACACCCATACGTTTATTAAATAAAATAATAGTAAAAGAAATAATTATGTTACGTAAATAAATAAGATACTTTAGTAACGTAATTTATAATTAACCAAACACAAATATTGTAACAGCAGCGACATTCAGACATCAAACTACTGTATTCATATTTTATTATAATAATATGTCACTTTCTGCGGCTGAACACTGTTTTCCAAAATACAAGCATAAGCTTAGTTTGAAAATCAGAAATAGTTATTTTCTATGTAGTACATATACGATGTAATTGTATGTATCTAGATAAAATTAAATAATAATATATTCCTCAACATTCCCACAACGCCATCTAGTCTCAAATTAAGTATAGGTACGAGAATAACTATGGTGACAATTAATCATTTTTTATAACAAGTATGGCATTGTCTAGACACAAATAATGCCACTTATGTATAATGAATGAATCAACTAATAATGCTTGATAGTACTGATAATGAAGAGTATTTTGCATTGTTTTAGGTGTTGACAGATCATTTCTTTCTCGATGAAAACGTGTGTATTGGAACAGAAGTAGATAAGAATCCTGAAGCTGGAGAGGAACAGTTAGAACTAATTGCAGACGCGGCATTGGACGGACTATCACTGGTGGCCGTCGAAGTTGAAACTGGCGAAGTTGTTTCAGTGTTATTCAATAAATTACAGGTACCATGATACAATTATATTAAAATTATTTAAGAAACAGATTTTATCTGCAATTTTGCTTGACTGTTGCAATCCGAATATTCATAGTAAAATTGAAAGTCTATAGATGAGCAGATTGTAAGAAGGAATAGTTTTGCATTCAGGACTCTACGTATTATTCTCCTTAAGTACTGTGTACTATTATACTGTAATAGTTGGAAAGACTAAACCACGTATATGGCTAACGTATAAATACCTAGACCCATCGTTTTTAGAATAAAAAATATTTTGATTGCAGGTGGCTCCATCAGATTCTTCAGAAAAGAGCTTCTTCGAAGTATTTGCAGAAGAGCGTTGCAAGCACCCGGCATCCCGTGCTGTAGTAGATTTTATGATAGACCTTGATGCTAGGTGCAATTATTTTGAGAAGTAAGTAGTGTTGAAGACTTATTAGCATGTAGAACTAAATAATCATAGACACTCGGTATGATCTTCGAAGGCTTGAAACTCAGACATCAGTATTCCATCCATCCAGTATTTCATTCCATCGTCAAGCAAAGAAAAGGAACCACCTTGTTGATTTTGGAAAGTTAAATTTATGGGGCTATATTCTTATCAGTATTATGTAAATCTGTGCACTTCAACTAATAAACACTATCCATTGACTTAAACAGCAAGAAATTTGCGGCAGATTGTTTTAAAACAAAACAAGAACACTAAAATTTTCTGTTAAGTTTTAATTAAAGGATGATATGATAAACAATTTTATTTGATATTAGTTCCAGCTACAGTCGTCTTTTTATTCAAAATTTAATAAAGCAAGAAGCGAAATTTTATCAACTATACATTTTCCCCTTTCATGCTCGCACTTTTATATTCTCGACTACACGTAAGAAATAGCGTACACGCTATTTCTTCGATGCAACATTATAAATTGAAATTATCTTTTCTAGATATGGCGTTGACTGCGGCATCGAATTGATGTACATGGGAACACATCGGGAGCACAGACAGAAAGGACTGGCCAAATTGCTGGGCCAAACGACTTTAGAACTGGCTAAGAAATACAGAGGTGGTCCATACAAGAAAATGACTGTTGAAGACTTGGGTCCTAAATACTCTTTTATAAAACCAAGAAAACCGATCACAAAGGACCCTAAAATTTGTACAGGGTTATGGTCAGCAATTGGATCTTCGAGAGTTGGAAAAGCTTTAGGATTTGAGGTTCTTCTCAAGGTCGACCTCAAGGACTTTTTCTACAACGGCAAATCGTACACAGATAGAATTGGAGCTGATGCTTTTTGTGAAGGGGCTGCCAGAAGAATTGACTGAAAATATTTCAATAGTTTAATTTATTGAAGATGATATTTTAAACTGGATGATAATAATATGTTTTTATTGTAATTAAAAATCTTTTATATATCAAGTTCTATTAATTAAAACTAACACAGAAAATATTAAATTTAAAAAGATTTAACCCGATATGAAGAAGACTGGCTGACCTGACTGAAAATAAAAACATGGGGTATCTTTTTGAAATTATTGAAATATCGGGAATCCTAAAGATAGAGAACAAATAAAAATCATTACGGATAGTCTGCATGTCGTCATTTTCGGCTGGTAGAGAGTCCTATTTCATATTGTATTAAGAACTTTCTAACTGTAGCGTCAAAGTTCGTGAATTTCGTCACGATGTATAATAATTGTTATTTAAAGTAGTAATAGTGCAATATTGTTGTCAAGTTTTATACACAAGCGTACTTCATTATACTCAACGCTTTCTTAAAACGCAACTTCTTAATAATTGAAAGAAAATAGGGATTCTCTTTAAAACATATTTTTATCATCCTTTTATCGATTTTATTATGTGTTATCAGATATTATCTATTTGATTTTAGAAGATAATTATGATTATCATTGAAGAATATTTTTTTTTGTTTGTTTACCGGATTACAAATCAACAATACACTTTATGTCAATGTTAATAAGGTCTTATTTAAACTGTTAAAAGAACATTTCAAATTTGCATTTAAATAAAAGGATTGATAATAATTAGTTTTTAATGTGTGGTCGTTAGTTTAGAAAGTGTGCCATGTATGCCGATCACTATAATAATTTCTAAATAAGTGATTGCTTGACATTTTTTATATCATTAGTTCGTCTTTTTCCTTCACTTGTTCCAGTAGCTACGTTAAAGTTAAATAGTAACATATTTAAGAAAAATGTGGTATACTACTGAAGACGGTAAGAGTATTTGAATGTCTCATAATAATTATTATAAGTAAGACAAGATTCAAAATTGCTGCTGGGTCCAAGCTTTTCCTCATATAGGAAAGATTTGAGCATTGAGCTCCATTATATTTGGAATGCTTACAGGTTGCCTTACGATGTTTTCCTTTGCCGTTCTTAATTATTAATATAATTAAAAAAGTACATGTCTCTGTGAAAACGTCACATCGCACAATCCAAATAATGACGATTTTGAGGAGCAATTAATTCCTTCTACCGTTCTACGTTCTATTCGTTGGAAAATCAGAAGACAAAAGAGTGACAGCGCACTAAACGATTTAGAACGGCGTCTCTTTTTTACATCTGTAATAATAATATTGAAAAAGTAGCGGTAAACCCTCTGGTCTTGATTAACCATAGACTGAGTCAGGTGGAAGGTAGAAAAGGAGCTTGCCGTGATGTGAGACTGGTTTCCAATAATAATATACAAATATTTTACAGGTAAATATAGAGTAGAATCACTTTCGGCTTCTACTTTCCCCGGGGTTGCGAAAGTAATTATTATAGTTACCCTTGATGTACCTATTTACTAGTAATTCCCATTATCTAAAGTATTTTTATTAGTCGCATTTTTTGTAAATGTATTACATAATACTTTTTACACAGACTGAAGTCGGACACAAAAATAGCTTTAATTGTTGAGTCAAATGATAATTATAATTGATTATTGACAATTAGGAATTTTATCTAAATAAATATATTTATCGCTAGAAGTATTTCAAACCAAAAGACCGAAATTAAGCGACGTTTCTATTAGACAGTAATTTTAAATTAGAATACGTCACAATTTTACGATATTAGGTTACTTTGTGACTTTATAACGATAATGAAGTAAAGTTAATTTTGTGATGCATCGTTCTCATCTCTTGATACTAAAATGGTTTTGAAATTCATTTTAACGGTTGAAAGCCGTTTATTAGTGACTGCCATAGGCTATTAAAATTTAACCGAAAAATATCACCTAATAAAGAGGCCAAGTTTAGTGTCAGCTAGTTGATGACATAAACCAGGTATATGATTGTGAAAGCCAACATCATAGTATGATCATAGTGTGAACAGTCAAGGCGATGGTTATGTCCTGTGTTATATTGTTTCAGTTACTGCAAGATCATTTTTTTCCCGATGAAAATGTGTGTATCGGAACAGAAATAGACAAGGATCCTTTAGCTGCAGAGGACTTGTTAGAGCTAGCAGCAGACGCAGCTTTGGACGGAATATCGCTGGTGGTTGTCGAAATTGAAACTGAAGAAGTTGCTGCAGTGTTAATAAATAAATTACAGGTACGATCTATTTTAATGAGAAGTTAAGCAACACAAGCACAACAGCATACTAAGTATACTCCCCTCTTTTTTTTCGTGGGAAATCATCAAATGACCCCGCCTACTGCGGGTGCAGCGGGAGGAAGATTCAGACTTTTACTAACTAAAACCCACTATGTTCCTTCTGGAGCCCTTTGGGCGCCAGGGTCGCGGTAACTGTCACGGACATCCCGCAGCCCCGGCAGAAGCATCCTCCCACTATTGGTAGTTTCACCTACGAGTCTATTAGTTATTGTGGTGAAAACATTGCTTATTTCGATATAAGCCACATATTAAGGGTAAGAAACAATGGACTTATCAAAAAATATATTCATTTCAGGTGGTTCCATCAGAAGCTTCAGAAAAATACTTCTTCGAAGTATTTGCAAGAGCGTTGCAAGCGACCATCATCCCGAGCCGTAGTAGATTTTATGATAGACATTGATGCTAGGTGCAATTATTTCGAGAAGTGAGTTATTTCTTTTTATATTCGAACTTTTTATTTTTATAAATAACATTAGAAACTGAGTGTAATGTCCAAAATACTATAGGTAAAATTTAATAAGGTATATATTATAAAACCACCGCATCTCGAAACAGGAAGAAGTTACCGGTTAAGGGAAGGAAATGCAACCCATTGATTTCAGAAAAGTAAGAGTATCAGGTAACCTCGAAAACAAGTGGCCAACTACTATTTCTTTTTTCCAGACCAAAAAAATGCCCTAAGACAATTCTATGTGTGTATATCAAATGTTACTTTATTTTAATGTGTAACAGTATAGGTACATATCTTAACACTATTACATTAACAAAAAAGGTTCAAGCAAGGAATTCTCATCAGGCATTTTAGTCTCAATTTTAAGTTTTAATTAATGGAAATTATCAAAAGTTTAAAACGTCGAACAACCTTTAACTCTTATTAAAAAAGACATTTGAGATCAAGCTGGTTAAATTCAAACTAAGTGTTGTTGTATCTGGGTTTCCTGCAGAATGTATTATAAGGTTATACATTATTTGGAGAAACCAGAATTAAACCAATTGTAATTATTTTACTTTTCTTCCCTGACCACTGATTTTCAGTTAGCTTAGTTTGGAAAATAATCATTATTTTCCAAACTAAGCTAACTGAAAATGTTTTTATTCTAGATATGGTGTTGACTGCGCCATCGACTTTATGTACATGGGAACACATCGGGCACACAGACGCAAAGGACTGGCCAAATTGCTGGGCCAAACGACTTTGGAACTGGCTAAGAAATACAAAGGTGGTCCATATAAGAAAATGACTGTTGAAGACTTGGGTCCTAAATACGCATTTTTAGTACCAACTCCAATAACAAAAGATCCTAAAATTGTCACGGCATTGTTGACAGCAACCGGAACTCAGAAAATTGGAAAAGATTTAGGCTTCGAGATTCTTTTGAAGGTTTCCCTGAATGAATTTGTTTTTAATGGTAAAACTTACACAGATAGAATTGGAGCTGAAGCTTCTTGTGAAGGTGCTGCCAGAAGAATTGACTAAAAATGTTTCATGAGTGTAGTATCTGGAGCCAAAGAATATAATATGTATTTATTCGAATTAAACACTCCAATAATAGACTGTCTACATCAACCATACGATATTAAAATGTCTACTTCTTCTACTAAAATTAAACTCATGTGTTAAATTATATGTTACTAAAACTTAAAAGACTTAAAATATCCTTCAAGACTTTTTTTATTTTATCATCAGGCATTCTAACAACACGGGAAAAGGAAACGATTAAGTGCAAATCGGATAGTGGGTATGACTATCGTTAAAATCGAGATGGTCTTGGCTTAAATAGAGTCAGTAACGTTTTGAAAGTGCCTGAGAAAGGAGGCCTACTCGAAATAAAAACCCTTTTGATTTTTTTTGCTTGGCATAACTTAGACATCTCCAATTGCTTTCTCCAAATTCAAATTAGTCCTGAGAAGCTGAGAAACAAAAACATGATGTTTTTCGTTACAAACATTCCTCTTTCAAATATCATTCTTATCGATTTTATCATATTTGAAGTACTTATTACAAGATACGATTATCATCTTTGAATTTCTTTTTTGACGTTTTCCGAACGTTCATATCAAATTAGCAATAGTCCTTAACTCTATTTGAATAAAGTTTAATTTGAACTGCGTCTAATGAATTTCCTTGTTGACATGGTCTTCATTTTATATCTGAACAGCAGGTGGATGCATTTTTAATATAGGTAATTAGTTGTTACTTCGTGTTCCTTAGCTGAGTGTGTATATGTGCGAGTACCAATAATTGACTAGAAACAAGTTATTCTAAGCAATTTTCATTCGTATTTTTCCTTTACCTGTTCTAGTAGCTAAGACAACGCGAACGTTTAAACACGTAAATAGATTAATTACAATTTAATAAAAATGTGGCATACTACTGAAGACGGTAAGGTCATTTGAACTTTTTGTATTGATATTTTATTAGTTTTAATGATTTTAGGAGTTTTATTAATTTAATTTATTTTTTATTACTTAAATAAGATTTTGTTTCAAAATAATTTTGACTGATTACATGGATACAATAATGATTTATTATAATCTGTTGGTATTTTACGTGTCAAGAGTATTTGGATAAGTCCCGTGTGATTTACTTCTAATTAAACATGAATTACTAGTAAGATTAACTATATACAATTGTTTAGTATCGATTAATAAATAATTCCTTTTATAAGTATGAAGTTGGCAGCTGCTTTCGTTAGCAGATTTTTTTTTTTTAATTTCGGTCACATAAAAATCTCTCTTGTTTAGAAAAACTGAATAGGACACAAAACTAGTCATTTGATCAAATTTTTAGATCATGTCCTTTTGGGATAGACCATTACTTATTTTTAGAAAAATAAGACCGAGGTCTACTTAAAAAAAATTCAAACTTTTCTATTCACATATCGCCCTTATTAAGATTTCACTGAATTTCCTAGTTAACACTGGTTTTCCGGGAAAAAACGTTTTTGCAGAATAACCAGGAAAATGAGTTACTATAATTATCCTCATAGCAAGTAGTAGATTAAAATGAATATGCATACAATAGAATTACAAGAAAAAAAAATACAAACTATATATTACATGCATTACTTTATTACAGACAAGATAATGGTAGTTGAAGACGTCTAGTGAGCCATTTTGCGTCCATGACAGTTATTATATTATTTTAAGAGATGATTATACTCCTTAATAGTCACAGAAAGAGAAGGAAGAAACCTTTGCCATCAAGTGAGACACTAATGGCTCTTAACCATATAATAATATTTTACAGGTAAATACAGAGTAGAGTCACTTTCGGCTACTACTTTTCCTGGAACTATGAAAGTGAGTATTACAGATACCTTTGTTATAGATGTTACATCATACCATATTGATTATGTTAACCGCATGCAAGTGTTAGATATTTATTGCAAAACAGGATCGGATCAGGGAGTATAGTGTCAAGATTGATTAACAATCTTGACATGACGTGTCTTCCACATGTTTATTAACTTATACATCAAATATTGTATTGTTCCAGTTATTGAAAGATCATTTCTTTACCGATGAAAACGTGAGTATTGGTACAGAAGTAAACAAAAATCCTTTAGCTGCAGAGGAGCTGTTAGAACTAGCAGCTGATGCGGCCTTGGACGGAATATCTTTGGTGGCTGTCGAAATTAAAACTGACGAAGTTGTTGCAGTGTTAATTAATAAATTACAAGTAAGTGCAGTGAGGTGAAAAGTAAAAATAGTATGTTTTACAGTAAAACCGACCGAAAAAAATCAAATAGTTTTTGACTACAAAAAATAAGTAATTAATAATAATTTTAGTAATTTTAGTCGAAAGGATGAAATATCAGGTGGATCATATGGGGTCACTTATATCAAAGGGGTTTAAAAATAAATATTCTCATTCCAGGTGGCCCCGTCAGATTCTACAGAAAAAAACTTCTTCGAAATATTTGCAGAAGAGCGTTGCAAGCAACCGTCATCCCGAGCTTACGTAGATTTAATGGTAGAGTTTGATACTATGTGCAATTATTTTGAGAAGTAGGTACCTAATCTTTTTCGAATTTTTATTTATAAATGATCATATTAATTATAAAACATGGTACCTGATGACCTCTAGAAGTAAAAGAGGGAGTTTTCTTACTCACTACTTATTTTTTACATCATCATTACTTTAATTATTTTATAGAGCATTTTTCATTGACATATTTCTTTTCTAGGTATGGTGTTGACTGCAGTATTGAGTTTATGTATATAGGAACCCATCGGGATTACAGACGCAAAGGACTGGCTAAATTGCTAGGCCAAACAACATTGGAGCTGGCAAAGAAATACAGAGGTGGTCCGTATAAGAAAATGACTGTTAAGGACTTGGGTCCTAAATACTCCTTCATAACACCAAGAATACCGACTACTAAGGATCCCAAGATTTGTACGGGATTGTGGTCAGCGACTGGATCCCAGAAAGTTGGAAAAGCTTTGGGCTTTGAGGTCCTTCTCGAGCTTAACCTGAAGAATTATGTTTTCAATGGCAAACCATACACAGATAGAATTGGAGCAGAAGCTTTTTGTGATTGTGCGGCCAGAAGAATTGACTGAAGACATTTATGTTATGTATTTTTTTGTTTATTATAATTAAAGTGGTATTTTAAACTATTTTGACCTCATTCTATCAATCATATTATTCGTGAGTCAGCTACCACACAAAAACTAGAAAACATCGAAGTTTTTAGTCATCGAAGTTCTTCATCATTTTAGTTTATAGACAGTTGCACAACAGCTGTTTTGTTCCCATTGAGCGCTGGCACTTAAGTATGGGAATGACATTGATTTTCGACTTCTGTCTATGACTTGTCAGTTCCAAAAGTTGGAGAAATTTAACAGCGTTAGCGCTCGCAGAAATATAACTTTTCCAAAAGGCCAGAAAATCTAGATAATACCTACTACTATAACATGAGAATGTAAAACTAATGAGGAATAACATTAACGTCGAATGGGGATCGCAGAACGGTAATTAAGAATAAGACAATTTACTCCCTTTTTCGTATATTTCTTATAAATCTAAATACACATATAAAATTCTTTCGTAACTGACTGACTTTCTGACTGACAGAAAACGCACAGCCAAAACTACGGGTCGTAGAAAGCTGAAATTTGGCATGTAGGTTCCTTGAGATAATTATGTAGGGGAGCACTAAGAAAGGATTTTTGGAAAATATTCAAGCCTAGAAGGATAAAAAGGGGTCACAACGTTTCTATGACAAATCTTATTCCTTGGGTTTATAAACTTGAAACTTGGCACAAACACGTACATACGCAAATAAATAAGTTTTTCCAAATAACTCTCCAATCGTGATTTCGCGGGTGCGATCAAGTGATTTCTTTTTTTATTCATTTCGTTCATAATGAACGCAATGAACGAAAAGGCTGAAATGCATGAAATGAATGGAATGAACGAAATGAATGAAATAAATGACATGAATGACAATAACATGAACGGAACGAATACAATAAACGAAATAAAAGAAATGAACAAAACAAACAAAATGAACGAAAAAAACGAATTGATCGAAATAAACGAAGTGGACAAAATAAATGACATGAACGGAGCGAATAAAATGAACGAAATGGACGAAATGAATAAACGATTTTAACGAAACGAACAAAACACACGAAATGAACGAAATGAACGAAATGAACGAAATGAACGAAATGAACGAAATGAACGAAATGAACGAAATGAACGAAATGAACAAAATGAACGAAATAAACGAAATGAATGTTTTTCAACGATTTGAACAAAATGAACGCAATGAATGAAATGAACGAAATGAGCAAAATTAACGAAATGAACGAAATGAACGAAATGAACGAAATGAACGAAATGAACGAAATGAACGAAATGAACGAAATGAACGAAATGAACGAAATGAACGAAATGAACGAAATGAACGAAATGAACGACATGAACGAAATGAACGAAATAAACGAAATGAATGAAATGAACGAAATGAACGAAATGAACGAAATGAACGAAATGAACGAAATGAACGAAATGAACGAAATGAACGAAATGAACGAAATGAACGAAATGAACGAAATGAACGAAATGAACGAAATGAACGAAATGAACGAAATGAACGAAATGAACGAAATGAACGAAATGAACGAAATGAACGAAATGAACGAAATGAACGAAATGAACGAAATGAACGAAATGAACGAAATGAACGAAATGAACGAAATGAATGAAATGAACGATTTAAATGATTTTCTACGATTTGAACGAAATAAACGATTTGAGTGATTTTCAAGGATTTGAACAAAATGAACGATTTAAATGATTTTTAACGATTTGAACGAAATGAACGATTTGAACGATTTGAACGAAATGAACGATTTGAATGATTTTCAACGATTTGAACAAAATGAACGATTTAAATGATTTTCTACGATTTGAACGAAATGAACGATTTGAGTGATTTTCAAAAATTTGAACGAAATGAGCGATTTGAATGATTTTCAACGATTTGAACGAAATTAACGATTTAAATGATTTTCAACGATTTGAACGAAATGAACGATTTAAATGATTTTTAACGATTTGAACAAAATGAACGATTTGAGTGATTTTCAACGATTTGAACAAAATGAACGATTTGAATGATTTTCAACGATTTGAACAAAATGAACGATTTGTGTGATTTTCAACGATTTGAACGAATTGAACGATTTAAATGATTTTCAACGATTCGAACAAAATGAACGAAATGAATGTAATGAACGAAATGAACAAAATGAACGAAATGAGCGAAATGAACGAAATGAACGATTTGAATGATTTTCAACGATTTGAACGAAATGAACGCAATGAATGAAATTAACGAAATGAACGAAATGAGCAAAATGAACAAAATGAACGAAATGAACGAAATGAACGAAATGAACGAAATGAACGAAATGAACGACATGAACGAAATGAACGAAATAAACGAAATGAATGAAATGAACGAAATGAACGAAATGAACGAAATGAACGAAATGAACGAAATGAACGAAATGAACGAAATGAACGAAATGAACGAAATGAACGAAATGAACGAAATGAACGAAATGAACGAAATGAACGAAATGAACGAAATGAACGAAATGAACGAAATGAACGAAATGAACGAAATGAACGAAATGAACGAAATGAACGAAATGAACGAAATGAACGAAATGAACGAAATGAACGAAATGAACGAAATGAACGAAATGAACGAAATGAACGAAATGAACGAAATGAACGAAATGAACGAAATGAACGAAATGAACGAAATGAACGAAATGAACGAAATTAACGAAATTAACGAAATGAACGAAATGAACGAAATGAACGAAATGAACGAAATGAACGAAATGAACGATTTAAATGATTTTCTACGATTTGAACGAAATGAACTATTTGAGTGATTTTCAAGCATTTGAACAAAATGAACGATTTAAATGATTTTTAACGATTTGAACGAAATGAACGATTTGAACGATTTGAACGAAATGAACGATTTGAATGATTTTCAACGATTTGAACGAAATGAACGATTTAAATGATTTTCTACGATTTGAACGAAATGAACGATTTGAGTGATTTTCAAAAATTTGAACGAAATGAGCGATTTGAATGATTTTCAACGATTTGAACGAAATTAACGATTTAAATGATTTTCAACGATTTGAACGAAATGAACGATTTAAATGATTTTCAACGATTTGAACGAAATCAACGATTTGAGTGATTTCAACGATTTGAACAAAATGAACGATTTGAATGATTTTCAACGATTTGAACAAAATGAACGATTTGTGTGATTTTCAACGATTTGAACGATTTAAATGATTTTCAACGATTCGAACAAAATGAACGAAATGAATGAAATGAACGAAATGAACAAAATGAACGAAATGAGCGAAATGAACGAAATGAACGAAATGAACGATTTGAATGATTTTCAACGATTTGAACGAAATGAGCGATTTGAATGATTTTCAACGATTTGAACGAAATGAACGATTTAAATGATTTTTAACGATTTGAACGAAATGAACGATTTGAACTATTTTCAACGATTTGAACGAAATGAACGAAATGAATGAAATGAACGAAATGAACGAAATGAACGAAATGAACGAAATGAACGAAATGAACGAAATGAACGAAATGAACGAAATGAACGAAATGAACGAAATGAACGAAATGAACGAAATGAGCGAAATGAACGAAATGAACGAAATGAACGATTTGAATGATTTTCAACGATTTGTACAAAATAAACGATTTGAATGATTTTCAACGATTTGAACAAAATGAACGATTTGAATGATTTTCAACGATTTGAACGAAATGAACGATTTTAATGATTTTCAACGATTCGAACAAAATGAACGAAATGAACGAAATGAGCGAAATGAACGAATGAACGATTTGAATGATTTTCAACGATTTGAACGAAATGAACGAAATGAATGAAATGAACGAAATGAACGAAATGAGCAAAATGAACGAAATTAACGATTTGAATGATTTTCAACGATTTGAACGAAATGAACGATTTAAATGATTTTCTACTATTTGAACGAAATGAACGATTTGAGTGATTTTCAAGGATTTGAACGAAATGAACGATTTAAATGATTTTTAACGATTTGAACGAAATGAACGATTTGAACTATTTTCAACGATTTGAACGAAATGAACGAAATGAATGAAATGAGCGAAATGAACGAAATGAACGAAATGAACGAAATGAACGAAATGAACGAAATGAACGAAATGAACGAAATGAACGAAATGAACGAAATGAACGAAATGAACGAAATGAACGAAATGAACGAAATGAACGAAATGAACGAAATGAACGAAATGAACGAAATGAACGAAATGAACGAAATGAACGAAATGAAACAAACGTCCGAAATGAACGAAATGAACGAAATGAGCGAAATGAACGATTTGAATGATTTTCAACGATTTGAACGAAATGAACGATTTGAATGATTTTCAACGATTTGAACGAAATGAACGATTTAAATGATTTTCAACGATTCGAACAAAATGAACGAAATGAACGAAATGAACGAAATGAACGAAATGAACGAAATGAACGAAATGAACGAAATGAACGAAATGAACGAAATGAACGAAATGAACGAAATGAACGAAATGAACGAAATGAACGAAATGAACGAAATGAACGAAATGAACGAAATGAACGAAATGAACGAAATGAACGAAATGAACGAAATGAACGAAATGAACGAAATGAACGAAATGAACGAAATGAACGAAATGAACGAAATGTTAAATGAAATGAACGAAATGAACGAAATGAGCGAAATGAACGAAATGAAGGAAATGAACGAAATGAACGAAATGAACGAAATGAACGAAATGAACGAAATGAACGAAATGAACGAAATGAACGAAATGAACGAAATGAACGAAATGAACGAAATGAACGAAATGAACGAAATGAGCGAAATGAACGAAATGAACGAAATGAACGAAATGAACGAAATGAACGAAATGAACGAAATGAACGAAATGAACGAAATGAACGAAATGAACGAAATGAACGAAATGAACGAAATGAACGAAATGAATGAAATTAACGAAATGAACGAAATGAACGAAATGAACGAAATGAACGAAATGAACGAAATGAACGAAATGAACGAAATGAACGAAATGAACGAAATGAACGAAATGAACGAAATGAACGAAATGAACGAAATGAACGAAATGAACGAAATGAACGAAATGAACGAAATGATCGAAATGAACGAAATGAGCGAAATGAACGATTTGAATGATTTTCAACGATTTGAACAAAATGAACGATTTGAACTATTTTCAACGATTTGAACGAAAAGAACAAAATGAATGAAATGAACGAAATGAACGAAATGAACGAAATGAACGAAATGAACGAAATGAACGAAATGAACGAAATGTACGAAATGAACGAAATAAACGAAATGAGCGAAATGAACGATTTGAATGATTTTCAACGATTTGAACAAAATGAACGATTTGAATGATTTTCAACGATTTGAACGAAATGAACGATTTAAATGATTTTCAACGATTCGAACAAAATGAACGAAATGAACGAAATGAACGAAATGAACGAAATGAACGAAATGAACGAAATGGATGAAATGAATGAAATGAACGAAATGAACGATTTAAATGATTTTTAACGATTTGAACGAAATGAACGATTTGAACGATTTTCAACGATTTAAACGAAATGAACGATTTGAGTGATTTTCAAAGATTTGAACGAAATGAGCGATTTGAATGATTTTCAAAGATTTGAACGAAATGAGCGATTTGAATGATTTTCAACGATTTGAACGAAATGAACGATTTAAATGATTTTCAACGATTTGAACAAAATTAACGATTTGAATGATTTTCAACGATTTGTACAAAATGAACGATTTGAATGATTTTCAACGATTTGAACGATTTAAATGATTTTCAACGATTTGAACAAAATGAACGATTTGAATGATTTTCAACGATTTGAACAAAATGAACGATTTGAATGATTTTCAACGATTTGAACGAAATGAACGATTTTAATGATTTTTAACGATTCGAACAAAATGAACGAAATGAATGAAATGAACGAAATGAACGAAATGAACGAAATGAGCGAAATGAACGAAATGAACGAAATGAACGAAATGAACGATTTGAATGATTTTCAACGATTTGAACGAAATGAACGAAATGAATGAAACGAACGAAATGAACGAAATGAACGAAATGAGCGAAATGAACGAAATGAACGAAATGAACGAATTAAACGAAATGAACGATTTAAATGATTTTCAACGATTTAAACAAACTGAACGATTTGAGTGATTTTCAACGATTTGAACAAAATGAACGATTTGAATGATTTTCAACGATTTGAACAAAATGAACGATTTGAGTGATTTTCAACGATTTGAACGAATTGAACGATTTAAATGATTTTCAACGATTAGAACAAAATGAACGAAATGAATGAAATGAACGAAATGAACGAAATGAACGAAATGAACGAAATGAACGAAATGAACGAAATGAACGATTTGAATGATTTTCAACGATTTGAACGAAATGAACGATTTAAATGATTTTCTACGATTTAAACAAACTAAACGATTTGAGTGATTTTTAACGATTTGAACAAAATGAACGATTTGAATGATTTTCAACGATTTGAACAAAATGAACGATTTGAGTGATTTTCAACGATTTGAACGAAATGAACGATTTAAATGATTTTCAACGATTCGAACAAAATGAACGAAATGAACGAAATGAACGAAATGAACGAAATGAACGAAATGAACGAAATGAACGAAATGAGCGAAATGAACGAAATGTAACGAAATGAACGAAATGAACGATTTGAATGATTTTCAACGATTTGAACGAAATGAACGATTTAAATGATTTTCTACGATTTGAACGAAATGAACGATTTGAGTGATTTTCAAGGATTTGAACGAAATGAACGATTTAAATGATTTTTAACGATTTGAACGAAATGAACGATTTGAACTATTTTCAACGATTTGAACGAAATGAACGATTAATGAACGAAATGAACGAAATGAACGAAATGAACGAAATGTACGAAATGATCGAAATGAACGAAATGAGCGAAATGAACGATTTGAATGATTTTCAACAATTTGAACAAAATGAACGATTTGAACTATTTTCAACGATTTGAACGAAATGAACGAAATGAATGAAATGAACGAAATGAACGAAATGAACGAAATGAACGAAATGAACGAAATGAACGAAATGAACGAAATGAACGAAATGAACGAAATGAACGAAATGAACGAAATGTACGAAATGAACGAAATAAACGAAATGAGCGAAATGAACGATTTGAATGATTTTCAACGATTTGAACAAAATGAACGATTTGAATGATTTTCAACGATTTGAACGAAATGAACGATTTAAATGATTTTCAACGATTCGAACAAAATGAACGAAATGAACGAAATGAACGAAATGAACAAAATGAACGAAATGAACGAAATGAACGAAATGAATGAAATGAACGAAATGAACGATTTAAATGATTTTTAACGATTTGAACGAAATGAACGATTTGAACGATTTTCAACGATTTAAACGAAATGAACGATTTGAATGATTTTCAACGATTTGAATGATGATTTCAAAGATTTGAACGAAATGAGCGATTTGAATGATTTTCAAAGATTTGAACGAAATGAGCGATTTGAATGATTTTCAACGATTTGAACGAAATGAACGATTTAAATGATTTTCAACGATTTGAACGATTTAAATGATTTTCAACGATTTGAACAAAATGAACGATTTGAATGATTTTCAACGATTTGAACAAAATGAACGATTTGAATGATTTTCAACGATTTGAACGAAATGAACGATTTTAATGATTTTTAACGATTCGAACAAAATGAACGAAATGAATGAAATGAACGAAATGAACGAAATGAACGAAATGAGCGAAATGAACGAAATGAACGAAATGAACGATTTGAATGATTTTCAACGATTTGAACGAAATGAACGATTTAAATGATTTTCAACGATTTGAACGAAATGAACGATTTGAGTGATTTTCAAGGATTTGAACGAAATGAACGATTTAAATGATTTTAACGATTTGAACGAAATGAACGATTTGAACTATTTTCAACGAAATGAACGAAATGAACGAAATGAGCGAAATGAACGAAATGAACGAAATGAACGAAATGAACGAAATGAACGAAATGAACGAAATGAACGAAATGAACGAAATGAACGAAATGAACGAAATGAACGAAATGAACGAAATGAATGAAATGAACGAAATGAACGAAATGAACGAAATGAACGAAATGAACGAAATGAACGAAATGAACGAAATGAACGAAATGAACGAAATGAACGAAATGAACGAAATGAACGAAATGAACGAAATGAACGAAATGAACGAAATGAACGAAATGAACGAAATGAACGAAATGAGCGAAATGAACGATTTGAATGATTTTCAACGATTTGAACAAAATGAACGATTTGAACTATTTTCAACGATTTGAACGAAATGAACGAAATGAATGAAATGAACGAAATGAACGAAATGAACGAAATGAACGAAATGAACGAAATGAACGAAATGAACGAAATGTACGAAACGAACGAAATAAACGAAATGAGCGAAATGAACGATTTGAATAGATTTTCAACGATTTGAACAAAATGAACGATTTGAATGATTTTCAACGATTTGAACGAAATGAACGATTTAAATGATTTTCAACGATTCGAACAAAATGAACGAAATGAACGAAATGAACGAAATGAACAAAATGAACGAAATGAACGAAATGGACGAAATGAATGAAATGAACGAAATGAACGATTTGAACGATTTTCAACGATTTGAACGAAATGAACGATTTGAATGATTTTCAACGATTTGAACGAAATGAACGATTTGAGTGATTTTCAAAGATTTGAACGAAATGAGCGATTTGAATGATTTTCAAAGATTTGAACGAAATGAGCGATTTGAATGATTTTCAACGATTTGAACGAAATGAACGATTTAAATGATTTTCAACGATTTGAACAAAATTAACATTTGAATGATTTTCAACGATTTGTACAAAATGAACGATTTGAATGATTTTCATCGATTTGAACGATTTAAATGATTTTCAACGATTTGAACAAAATGAACGATTTGAATGATTTTCAACGATTTGAACAAAATGAACGATTTGAATGATTTTCAACGATTTGAACGAAATGAACGATTTTAATGATTTTTAACGATTCGAACAAAATGAACGAAATGAATGAAATGAACGAAATGAACGAAATGAACGAAATGAGCGAAATGAACGAAATGAACGAAATGAACGAAATGAACGATTTGAATGATTTTCAACGATTTGAACGAAATGAACGAAATGAATGAAACGAACGAAATGAACGAAATGAACGAAATGAGCGAAATGAACGAAATGAACGAAATGAACGAATTGAACGAAATGAACGATTTAAATGATTTTCAACGATTTAAACAAACTGAACGATTTGAGTGATTTTCAACGATTTGAACGAAATGAACGATTTGAATGATTTTCAACGATTTGAACGAAATGAACGATTTGAATGATTTTCAACGATTTGAACGAAATGAACGATTTAACTGATTTTCAACGATTGAACGAAATGAACGAAATGAATGAAATGAACGAAATGAACGAAATGAACGAAATGAACGAAATGAACGAAATGAACGAAATGAACGAAATGAACGAAATGAACGATTTGAATGATTTTCAACGATTTGAACGAAATGAACGATTTAAATGATTTTCTACGATTTGAACGAAATGAACGATTTGAGTGATTTTTAACGATTTGAACGAAATGAACGATTTGAATGATTTTCAACGATTTGAACAAAATGAACGATTTGAATGATTTTCAACGATTTGAACGAAATGAACGATTTAAATGATTTTCAACGATTCGAACAAATGAACGATGAAGAATGAACGAAATGAACGAAATGAACGAAATGAACGAAATGAACGAAATGAGCGAAATGAACGAAATGAACGAAATGAACGAAATGAACGATTTGAATGATTTTCAACGATTTGAACGAAATGAACGATTTAAATGATTTTCTACGATTTGAACGAAATGAACGATTTGAGTGATTTTCAAGGATTTGAACGAAATGAACGATTTAAATGATTTTTAACGATTTGAACGAAATGAACGATTTGAACTATTTTCAACGAAATGAACGAAATGAACGAAATGAACGAAATGAACGAAATGAACGAAATGAACGAAATGTACGAAATGAACGAAATGAACGAAATGAGCGAAATGAACGATTTGAATGATTTTCAACGATTTGAACAAAATGAACGATTTGAACTATTTTCAACGATTTGAACGAAATGAACGAAATGAATGAAATGAACGAAATGAACGAAATGAACGAAATGAACGAAATGAACGAAATGAACGAAATGAACGAAATGAACGAAATGAACGAAATGAACGAAATGTACGAAATGAACGAAATAAACGAAATGAGCGAAATGAACGATTTGAATGATTTTCAACGATTTGAACAAAATGAACGATTTGAATGATTTTCAACGATTTGAACGAAATGAACGATTTAAATGATTTTCAACGATTCGAACAAAATGAACGAAATGAACGAAATGAACGAAATGAACAAAATGAACGAAATGAACGAAATGAACGAAATGAATGAAATGAACGAAATGAACGATTTAAATGATTTTTAACGATTTGAACGAAATGAACGATTTGAACGATTTTCAACGATTTAAACGAAATGAACGATTTGAATGATTTTCAACGATTTGAATCGATTTTCAAAGATTTGAACGAAATGAGCGATTTGAATGATTTTCAAAGATTTGAACGAAATGAGCGATTTGAATGATTTTCAACGATTTGAACGAAATGAACGATTTAAATGATTTTCAACGATTTGAACGATTTAAATGATTTTCAACGATTTGAACAAAATGAACGATTTGAATGATTTTCAACGATTTGAACAAAATGAACGATTTGAATGATTTTCAACGATTTGAACGAAATGAACGATTTTAATGATTTTTAACGATTCGAACAAAATGAACGAAATGAATGAAATGAACGAAATGAACGAAATGAACGAAATGAGCGAAATGAACGAAATGAACGAAATGAACGATTTGAATGATTTTCAACGATTTGAACGAAATGAACGAAATGAATGAAATGAACGAAATGAACGAAATGAACGAAATGAGCGAAATGAACGAAATGAACGAAATGAACGAAATGAACGAAATGAACGAATTGAACGAAATGAACGAAATGATAACGAAAACAAATGAACGATTTGATGTTTTCAACGATTTGAACAAAATGAACGATTTGAATGATTTTCAACGATTTGAACAAAATGAACGATTTGAATGATTTTCAACGATTTGAACGAAATGAACGAAATGTTTAACGATTGAACGAAATGAACGAAATGAACGAAATGAACGAAATGAACGAAATGAACGAAATGAACGAAATGAACGAAATGAGCGAAATGAACGAAATGAACGAAATGAACGATTTGAATGATTTTCAACGATTTGAACGAAATGAACGATTTAAATGATTTTCTACGATTTGAACAAATGAACGATTTGAGTGATTTTCAACGATTTGAACGAAATGAACGATTTGAATGATTTTCAACGATTTGAACGAAATGAACGATTTGAATGATTTTCAACGATTTGAACGAAATGAACGATTTAAATGATTTTCAACGATTCGAACGAAATGAACGAAATGAATGAAATGAACGAAATGAACGAAATGAACGAAATGAACGAAATGAACGAAATGAGCGAAATGAACGAAATGAACGAAATGAACGAAATGAACGATTTGAATGATTTTCAACGATTTGAACGAAATGAACGATTTAAATGATTTTCTACGATTTGAACGAAATGAACGATTTGAATGATTTTCAAGGATTTGAACGAAATGAACGATTTAAATGATTTTTAACGATTTGAACGAAATGAACGATTTGAATGATTTTCAACGATTTGAACGAAATGAACGAAATGAATGAAATGAACGAAATGAACGAAATGAACGAAATGAACGAAATGAACGAAATGAACGAAATGAACGAAATGAGCGAAATGAACGATTTGAATGATTTTCAACGATTTGAACAAAATGAACGATTTGAATGATTTTCAACGATTTGAACGAAATGAACGATTTAAATGATTTTCTACGATTTGAACGAAATGAACGATTTGAGTGATTTTCAAGGATTTGAACGAAATGAACGATTTAAATGATTTTAACGATTTGAACGAAATGAACGATTTGAACTGATTTTCAACGATTTGAACGAAATGAACGATTAAATGATTTTCAACGATTTGAACGAAATGAACGATTTAAATGATTTTCAACGATTTAAACAAACTGAACGATTTGAGTGATTTTCAACGATTTGAACAAAATGAACGATTTGAATGATTTTCAACGATTTGAACAAAATGAACGATTTGAGTGATTTTCAACGATTTGAACGAAATGAACGATTTAAATGATTTTCAACGATTCGAACAAAATGAACGAAATGAACGAAATGAACGAAATGAACGAAATGAACGAAATGAACGAAATGAACGAAATGAACGAAATGAACGATTTGAATGATTTTCAACGATTTAAACGAAATGAACGATTTAAGTGATTTTCTACGATTTGAACGAAATGAACGATTTGAGTGATTTTCAAGGATTTGAACGAAATGAACGATTTAAATGATTTTTAACGATTTGAACGAAATGAACGATTTGAACTATTTTCAACGATTTGAACGAAATGAACGAAATGAATGAAATGAACGAAATGAACGAAATGAACGAAATGAACGAAATGAACGAAATGAACGAAATGAACGAAATGAACGAAATGAACGAAATGCAACGAAATGAACGAAATGAACGAAATGAACGAAATGACGAAATCAACGAAATGAGCGAAATGAACGATTTGAATGATTTTCAACGATTTGAACAAAATGAACGATTTGAACTATTTTCAACGATTTGAACGAAATGAACGAAATGAATGAAATGAACGAAATGAACGAAATGAACGAAATGAACGAAATGAACGAAATGAACGAAATGAACGAAATGAACGAAATGAACGAAATGAACGAAATGAACGAAATGAACGAAATGTACGAAATGAACGAAATAAACGAAATGAGCGAAATGAACGATTTGAATGATTTTCAACGATTTGAACAAAATGAACGATTTGAATGATTTTCAACGATTTGAACGAAATGAACGATTTAAATGATTTTCAACGATTCGAACAAAATGAACGAAATGAACGAAATGAACAAATGAACAAATGAACAAAATGAACGAAATGAACGAAATGAACGAAATGAATGAAATGAACGAAATGAACGATTTAAATGATTTTTAACGATTTGAACGTAATGAACGATTTGAACGATTTTCAACGATTTAAACGAAATGAACGATTTGAATGATTTTCAACGATTTGAACGAAATGAACGATTTGAGTGATTTTCAAAGATTTGAACGAAATGAGCGATTTGAATGATTTTCAAAGATTTGAACGAAATGAGCGATTTGAATGATTTTCAACGATTTGAACGAAATGAACGATTTAAATGATTTTCAACGATTTGAACAAAATGAACGATTAAAATGATTTTCAACGATTTGAACGAAATGATTTTCTACGATTTGAACGAAATGAACGATTTGAATGATTTTCAACGATTTGAACGAAATGAACGAAATGAATGAAATGAACGAAATGAACGAAATGAACGAAATGAATCGAAATGAACGAAATGAACGATTTGAATGATTTTCAACGATTTGAACGAAATGAACGAAATGAATGAAACGAACGAAATGAACGAAATGAACGAAATGAGCGAAATGAACGAAATGAACGAAATGAACGAAATGAGCGAAATGAACGATTTGAATGATTTTCAACGATTTGAACAAAATGAACGATTTGAATGATTTTCAACGATTTGAACGAAATGAACGATTTTAATGATTTTTAACGATTCGAACAAAATGAACGAAATGAATGAAATGAACGAAATGAACGAAATGAACGAAATGAGCGAAATGAACGAAATGAACGAAATGAACGATTGAATGATTTCAACGATTTGAACGAAATGAACGATTTGAACTATTTTCAACGATTTGAACGAAATGAACGAAATGAATGAAATGAACGAAATGAACGAAATGAACGAAATGAACGAAATGAACGAAATGAACGAAATGAACGAAATGAACGAAATGAACGAAATGAACGAAATGAACGAAATAAACGAAATGAACGAAATGAACGATTTGAATGATTTGCAACGATTTGAACAAAATGAACGATTTGAATGATTTTCAACGATTTGAACGAAATGAACGTTTAAATGATTTTCAACGATTCGAACAAAATGA